>JADKXX010007539.1:0-78530 GCA_017310255.1 Butorides virescens
CCAACCTGGCCTGGAATGGTCCCAGGGATGGGGCCTCCACCCCCTCTCTGGGCAACCCCTGCCAGGGTTTCACCACCCTCATTGTAAAGAATTGTTATGGCCAAAGGAGTGGGATTTGGGGGTTTGGCACATGCTAGATTTGAGAGGGCGATACGCAGGAGGGCGCCTGGCAGGGAACGCTGCTCCAGCAGCGGGTCCCCAGGCACTCCTGGCCGCCCTGTGGGCTCCCACCATGGCTGACAACCGTGGACCTCTTGGTCAAAACTACTGCTCACGCTCCACCTCATCTTCTCACACCACTGGCTATCCCGATTAATTAGAGTATTCACCACCCACACTTAGCTACTGACCTCTGCATTCCCCATGCAAATTTGATGCTGAAAACTGTTTTAATGGAAGTGCAAATGAAACCAAACCACGACACTGCAACCGAGCGTTTAACTCCCCCCAAGCAATTCAGCTGCGTGCCTTCAACGCAGACTTAATGACACCGTTTCCAGCCCAGATCACAAGAGAACAACTGAACAGTAGGAGCTGCAAATAAAAAATGTGTTTCAGTTTAAACATTCATAAGCCCTGTTGCTGGCGACAGGTACCTGTCACGTTCCAAATGGAGCTAGGAACAAATTTTATAGTACCTAAGATAAATCAAGATCTTGACTCCAAAACATTTTAGTACTAATGGAAAGCAATCATACCTCCAGCATGGAAAGACGTGTCTAAAGACATCATTTAGAAAAACACAGTCACTTTGATTTTCAGGAGAGAGCGTGACGGGACGTGATAAAAAATTGCCAAAAACACCCAAGCAGACTTTTCAGTGCACTGGATGCAATAGCTCAAAAAAATTCAAATAAATATTGCATAATAAAAGCATCTCAGGAGTTGAGTAGCACCTGTAATGTGCCATGAAAAGCTGTTTACCTAATGGACATTTGGGGATTTGGGCAGAAAACTGATCCCGCAGACAGAAGTCTGGCAGAAAAGCTCCCGATCAGCTCTGCGTGACTTAGAACCGAGCCGAAAGGCGCGTTCAGGAACGAGATGAGAATAACCCACGCTCGTGCAAGTAAATTTGCATGACCTGATTTGACTGAATGGCGTACGGAGAAGCGATCGTGTGGTTAATTACTGATAATCACACTGCCCACGAACTCTGCTGGGGTAAGCTGAAGGAAGGAGGATGCCTGAAAACGTCCATGTAGATGATGAAGAGAATCACCTCGTGGGGGCATACACTGCCCACATGCAGTTAAAGCTGAAGCAGACCCACTCCAATAACTCCTGGGCCATTTATTAGAAAGAATGAGAAGATACAGGGAAGGAGAGAAGGAGACTCGCTGGTGGTAGCACTCTTAAGCCTGATGGAGTGGCCAACCCTACTTATCATGGGGAATTCCACCAGGCTTGGGGCAAGATGGTATCTCCATGTGGCAATTTGGGTTTTGCAATCATTAGTGAGACACGTTAATGAGACACTTTTTTGGCTGTTTACCTAGATCCAAAGGCATCGCTTGCTCTTGCCCAGAACAGACACAGCAGAGCATTATTTCCTGGTTATACGGAAGTCGTCTGATTTTTTTTTTTTTTAACCTCCACAGGGGCACACAATGAATTGATTCAAATGCACACAAATCAACCAAAAGCACCCACACCAGGTCATTCCTCGAGCCAAGAAACAGCTCCATCCCAACTCTCATCAGGTGCTTTCACCGCCCGCAGAGGGGGGCTTTCCAGCCACTGCCGGGCCATCAGAGGTGCCAACTCATCAGCACGAACAGTTTCAGTGTTAAACTACACGGGCAGAATTAAAACTGGGGAGTTTGTTTTGTTGGGGTTTTATTTGTTTGGTTTTGTTTTAAATGCAGTGGCAGCCAAACAAAAAAAAAAAAACACCTCAGCCTCCGCAGAAACTGGTGGGAGGGAAAGGAGGGGAGCTTGGGTTTTAATCTCAAAATAAGAACATTTCATTCTGGCTGTTGAAAGTTTGATTTGGTTTCTGCTTTATTTCTTTTTCTTTTCTTCAGTGCAAGCGAAAAGAAACAAGTTAGCTCCAGATTTCGCATCACTTTCCGCTGAAAAGTTGGAAGATTCTTTCAACGCCATATGAAAAGTTCAGGGCTTTGGTGTTGTTGTTTTTTTTTAATTTTATTTTGGGCAAAACAGTTGCCAAATTCTACCCACGCATATAAAAAGAAAATTATTCAGAGGAAAATCATGTAATTGTCCCTGTTTCACTCTTATAATCTCGCTGTCTGTGATAGCAGAGCTTGCAAAGAGATCTTTGCTGCTGCCTGCACAGGCTCCCCAGGGACACCTTCCTCCCCGATGCTTTGTGCAGCTCTGGGGCTTCTGCTTCGGTAAAAATCCCTGCAGTAATCTCCAGCAGGAATAACTTATCCTGCCTCTTCTGAAATTTTCTGTCTTATTTGCTGTTTTCTACCTGAAGTTAATCGAATTCCACCCTATCCCTGCATTAGAAAGCTAAGTTTCAATGATTTCCTTCACAGAAGATGAATTCCTTCAAACTGCTCATTTGTCAAAGCCATTCCTTCCTCACGTTCCCTACAGACTTTTAACTTTAGACAGCGTTGGGTCTTTAACGAAATCCATCTTAAACAGCGACTGTTCAAAGGAGCCATGAAACTCCAGGGGAACGCGGAGGCCCTGCTGAGCACGTTCTTTACCTCCTGGTTCCTTACCTGGTTTTATTTCTAACAACAGACAAATGAAACCGCACCGTGTTTAGCCCTTACATACCATCAACGCACCACGTCACGCATGCTGGCCACAGGATGGACACGGCAACGTGACATGGCCGAGGAAGGAAGGCGGCTTCACCCTGCTCTCCGGCAGCACCCAACATGCACGACTGCCAGCCTGCTCAACTTTGTCACCTCTTTTCCAGACTTCCTCCACCAGAGCAGCAGCAGAGAGACGTGGAGCCCGGAGCCGTTCATGCCCTCTCAGGCCCCTCATCCCCTTGCATCAGGGTAGCGCTTGGATCAAGGAGCTCAGACAGAGCACATACAGGAGTATTACACACAGCTTGTCCTTTTGTTTCTAATTCCACTATCTTTTACTATGCCACAAAGTCCAAGTCTTATCACTGAACATCCTTCGGCAACGTGGCTCCTTCCACAGCAGCCTCCTCGCCGATTTTCGGAGAGTTCATTTTGACAGCTATTTGGAAGATCACGTAGGTAACGGCTCGTTCCAGCGTGCTCTGCACCCAACGATAGCAACGCACCTCTCGATTTGCTGGATGAATATTTACCAGACAAATCTTGGACAATGCATCACGGCTTCAAGGAAAGTAATTCCTCGTTCTCGCTCTGCCGGTAACGCTGGGTAGGTCACACAAGGGCAGCGCTCTCGGACTTGAACCTAAATCCTCCGTGCCGCAACCAGCCCACTCCATTTTCTCTAACAACAGGGGGTTAGCAAAGAAGCTTGTAAATCAAAAACTAATCATGAAATGGAGCCGGCTTTTAGAACAAGATTAAACGGCAGGCATTCTTCCACACCGCCTGAGGGCTGAGCTCTGGAAGCCCCTTCACCCCACAACCCTATAACGCTGCTGGCTAAGTACCTGCACTTATGGAAGAATCACAGAATAGAATCATAGATTCATTGAGGTTGGCAAAGCCCTTGAAGCTCCCCCAGCCCAACCGTTCCCCTCCCCCTGCCATCCCACCCCCAAACCCTGGCCCTCAGCACCGCCCCTGCCCGGCTGTTAAATCCCCCCAGGGGTGGGGACTCGACCCCTTCCCTGGGCAGCCCCTTCCAGCCCCTGACAGCCCTTTGGGGAAGGAATTGTTCCCCAGGCCCAACCTCACCCTGCCCTGGCACAACTTCAGACCATTGCCCCTCATCCTACTGCCCATTACCAGGGAGAAGAGACCGACCCCCATGGTTGGAGCACTGATTTATTCAAGAAGTTTGGTCACTGCCCTAAGCAGTACAGACAGTGACTCCAAAGTTACTCGTCTCACAACCAAAACTTCAAGTGGTGTTTAAATACTTCTACAGAGAACATTCTCGACCTTCTCTCCTTTTAACGCTCCTACCAGGAAAAAAATATTTCATACTGGATCCAATTACAATGCAATCAATTTTAACTGGATGTGTTCTGAGCAGGCATAAACATTTCTCATAAAGGAAGTTAGTAAATTTGATTGATATAAATTAATACAGAGAAAGTGAATTCTATTACGAACAGCTGGAAATTAACTTTGTCTTTGCAAGGATGAGATAACAGCAAAGGTCTCTCGGCCTTCAAGTGTGTACAAATCAAAGAGGAAGAGGAGTTTTTCAAACAGGGCAAAAAGATCCACTTACACAGCGGGAATTTGAAGGCTGGTATGCGAACAGCTTGCTCCATGTCCATGCTAATGACCTGTCAACTTCGTGCTTCAAAATACAGCTCTCTATTTAAGTTGGAAAATGTCCTATTCTGTATTCATGCCTCTGTTGTACTAAAAGAGAAACGTAGCCCTTGGTTATATGAAATTAAGTCATAAACCGAATTTGATCCAGAACGAGTAGGTTCCCCGCTTCTCATTTCCACGTTTCTCTGCAATGCCAGGAACCAAACTGCCCCCAGCTCAGCCCAAGCTGGGGGTCAGGGGGAGCACAGCCCCTGCCAGCCGCGAGCCCAAGGGAGGATCAGCCTCTCTGCTTGCTAACCATCTTTTCCAGGCTGTTCCACTCTTCTGACCTACAACTGGCACACAAACACGATCTTTTAATTGGAGATATTTACACCTGGTGCCTACCAAGCATGTCTGCAGCTATACAACTGGCCAAGCTGAAAACTAACACAGATTTGCCACGGATTATAAAGAAAACAAAACCAAGGCAGCACATTTTTCAGATGAAGGTGTACCTTTTCTTCCCCCACCCCAAACTATACCACCCCATATTTCAATAGTAAAAAAAAACCCTAGCTTTCCATGTACTGCCAGTTAGGTGAAATTGCCCCTGAAAAAAAACCAACTACTGTTTCCCATCCATCTACAGAATAAAGGATCAGTGAAAGGAAATCTCATATTCAATTTAAAAATAACGAGGCATCAATATGTAGCTGCTTCAGCTCTATCAAACTGAATTAACAGTTCATGGATATAAAGGGTTTTTTTCCCCTCTGTTTCCTCCAATGTTTGTCTTTTTTCAATACAGTTGGTACTAAAAATCGAAACACCTACAACCTCATAACCACCCAACCCCTTGCCTGGTCACAAGCAGCTAAAATTTACTCACTCAAGCTTTACTTAACATCACTGAACTGACAGTACAACTCACCGGCTGCCTTGCGAAGTCTCATCTCCAAACAGGTACCGACTGCGCCCAAACACGAGATGGACCTGGGCCCTTGGGAGCAATGCCCTTGGGAGCAATGCCCTTGGGAGCAATGCCCTTTGGCGTTAGCAAGGGATGCGCCGAGAGCTGGGCTGCGGCAGCTCACGTGGATCGGGTCCTAAGATGGGTTTTTGTCCTCAGGTCCGTCCAGCCACCTGCGAGCTCCAGCCGCCCTCACGGCAGCACTGCTCCTCTCGACCAGAGGGGATTCAGCTGATTAACAGGAGATAAATCTAATTGTACCTACCCTTAATACTACTTAAAATCCCCAGGTGATACTGAGAAACAGTGGCATGAAGATCCTGGATTTCAAGGAAGCCCAGCAGTTGTACTGAACAAGTCGTAAACCCCACAGACGGCACCTTTAATCTTATTATTCTGCCCCAAAAGAGCTACAGTCCATATAGGTTGAACGAGTACTGTAAAACACAAGCAGCCAAACCCCATGTGCTGCTATTAGCATTCGGTTTTGTCATCTGTTTCCCCTCTACCCCTCCACATTGGCTGAGCGAGGCCCAACAAAGCCTATATATTTTGAATTAACTATGAAAAACATGCCCTGATCATGCACCTCCCATGCTGGCATCTACTGGTGCTCAGGAGCTGTTTGTAATCCTGTATTCTAACCACTATCAATTATCATTAAAAGGTTGGAGTCCTCACCCATGGCTTGATGCATAACAATCATAGAATCATAGAATGTTTTGGGTTGGAAGGCACCCCTAGAGGTCATCGAGTCCAACCCCCCTGCAGTCAGCAGGGACACTGCTAACTAGATCAGGCTGCTCAGAGCCCCATCCAACCTGGCCTGGAATGTTTCCAGGGATGGGGCCTCCACTACCTCTCTGGGCAACCTGTTCCAGTGTTCTACCACCCTCATTGTAAAGAATTTTTTCCTTATATCTAGCCTAAACCTACCCTGTTTTAGTTTAAAACCATTACCCCTTGTCCTAACACAGCTGGCCCTACTAAAAAGATTTTCCCCCTCTTTCCTATAGGCCCCCTTTAGGTATTGAAAGGCCATAATCAGGTCTCCCCGCAGCCGCCTTTTCTCTAGACTGAACAAGCCCAATAAGGCATGAGCGCGCTTTCAGCGACAGGCAAGCCATACCATTTCCAGATGACGAGCAAGGTCCAGCAAGCAGGAGTCTGCAGGGACCCCAACACGGCACGTTCCCCCGCTCCAGAGCCCGGCCGAGAAAGGGCCCACTACAGGGCTTGCCTTTCTCCAAAAGGCAGCTGAGAGCCGATGGCTCCCCCTGAGAGCTTGGTAATAAAGGCGCTGAAACAGCAGAACGTAGGTAGAACGATACCCTAAGGGCAGCGGGGGGATAACCAACCTCTCAGTAGATGGAAAGCTCAGTCAGGATGGTTACCGTATGCATTGCTTAAACATGCTGCCTTCTTACAGAAATATACTTTGTAGTCCCTGTTATCAGGCTTTTTTTTTTTTTAAATATCCATAGCAGTGCCCCTCAGGCCCACCTTCAAGCCAGGCTACCAAAGAAGAGGAGCAGCCCTTCTCTCTCGGCTCCTCTCAGCCTAAAAACCAGGGCCCTTGGTGGGAGTGGCAGGAGCCGTGGGCACCCAGGTACCCCCTGGCTCGAGCTCGGTGGCTCAGAGTCACGACGGAACGACAGGGAGCTGTGGCGTAAATCCGGCATTCCACTAAGCTGCACGGAAGAACACATCCATAAAGAAAACAAGTTTTAAAAGTACAAAAAGTAGTGGAATACAAAGAGAAACCAGAGCACTAGCACCTGTCCAGGTTCTTTTTTCTTACCTGTATTTTAAAATGAATAAACTAGATTTAATTTTTTGTAGAAATCTGCATGAGTATTTAGTCAAGAACTGCAAAGACACACGACTTCAGCGGTACCTCCCCGAGCCTCTCCTGCTTCAACACACACGAGTCGCACCTCTGAAGGGGAGCACAGCCATATAAACACTGGGCTACTTTTGGGGAAAAGAAAAAAGGAAACAAAGCTGAATGAATGCATTAAGAGTAACAGCTCAGAATAGGGAAAAGAAAGTGGACAGGGAGGATGAAAGGAAAATAGATCTCCATCGACTCAGGGTTTGATTATTTTCTTTTTTAAGAAGCAGCGGCGGTAAAGAATGAGCAAAGTCAGGTGAAACCCACTGAACATTTCCTTAAGAAAGGCAAATTTCATCTTTGAATGTAGTCTTTGAAATTTCCATCACTTCAAAACAATAGAATTAAATCACAGAATTATTAGGGGGGGGGGGGGAAAGAAAGAAAAAACAACCCTGGGAGCTGCATCGACACAACATAAAAAGGAAATCAAAGCAAGGGAGGAATAACGATCTGCGGTGAAGTGGCTAAAGAGGAGTTTAAGGCAAGGCCAGAACTGAATTCCCCAGGGGTCTCTGGGGTGAACAGAGTTAATTCTGGAAAGAGAAACCAGTAACAAAAAAAAAAAAAAAAAAAGACAAACTATCAGAACACACCCATGTGCGTGAAAAGGCAGGCGGCTCTCTCGGCTGCTCATTTCCTCCGGGATGTCCTTTTCCAAAACTATTCATTCCTTGCATGGAAGTTGACTTATCCCACAATTGTTCTTTTAAACTTCACCTTGTCGGGGCAGCGAGAACGTAACGGGCCCCGCACAACGCTCAGCACCGCATCTCCGCAGCACTGTTTGCCTCATTGGTCTCATAAACCACCCTGAAAAATAAAACTTAATGCCTGGCAGCAGCCGTGCATAATTATTCTTCTGAAAAGAACTAATATACATTTGGGCTGATTTAGAACTTGGCATAAAATAATTGCACAAGGAAAAAAAAAAACAAAACCAACTTGATGCCCTACGCACCTCACACTGGTAGGAGTTCGGTGTGATTTTTATTCTGACCGCATTCAGCGCCGCGGCCCCTCCACGGTGGTACCGCAAACGACAATAAAACACCAGGTTTATTCGAAAAAAAAAGTGCTGTCCTGACGGGCAGTCAGTCAAGTGGGGTCTTAAACCAGCGCAGGCTGGCGATGAAAAGCAGCATCAAAGCATTTTGGCATTGACAGCGGGCAGAGCCCCACTCCCCCAGCGAATACGGGAGCAAAAACCCCTTGGCCCTCCAGACCACGCGTGGACCACCGCTCCTCAAAACATCTGCAGGAGAAAGGACGGGCTTAGCAGAGGAAGAAAATTACCCCTGGGAATGTGCTCCTGGTATAAATTAGAGGCACTCCCAGAAGGTCGAGGCTTGATGATTTATTTTAATCAGGCCGTATTCTCCTGAGCAGTTGCGTCGGTGGGATAAGAAGCGAAATATCACCGTAATGATGAAAAATGGGAAGTGAATGAAGGAGAAAAAATAGCAGAGCCATGGAGGATGACGTTTGGCTTGATGGACGTTGACTTTGAAAACCTAAAAGGATACAAAGAGATTTCACCTGGGACTACGTAACAAAATAAACCAACAAATGTAATTTATGTTGGATTTCAAAGCTTGGTTTGGCTCATTCATTTACTGAATGATTTCACTGTTACAAGCACTCTGCTGTTCAAAACCAAGCAATAACTTAAGTGTGACTCCTATTAGCGCTTCAAAGTTGGAATAAAGTGAAAATTACTGATGTTTTCAGAGCAACCTGCTTAAAAACATAGGGAATATGAGGGAGAAAAATATACGCTGAGTTGCTGTACAGTTATCTGCCTTCTCAAGATCAAAGCAAAATAAATGTTATTAAAGGAAGCTGGGACATGACCATCTACAAGGCTTTTTTTTGCCTTCCCCCCCGCCTTTTTTTTCTTCTTTAAGGTATTAGTGCCTATGGAAGCATGGAGACCAGCTCATACTCGCCTGGTCCAGCAGCCCCTTTCAGGCACACGCTGACAAATGAGAGGTGCAAAGCCACACCTTCCCATCCAGGTGTGAGGAAGTATTGGGCATTTATCATCATTTTAAATGAAAATTTAGTTGATGTTTGCTTAGAAGCAGGCAGATTTTCAAAAGCATGCTGGAGTCCTCTCCACGCAGCAATGTCACAGCACCAACACGCGTTGCAAACCTCTTCACCACCTGACAGGAACTTACTAAGACTTCATCAGAGAGTTCATTCCTTTCCATCGAAACATTTAAGGAAAGATGACGACTTCAGCATTGTCATGACATGAGTGAGAGCAATACTGAACTACATCCTCCACCCAGCCTTCATTTCAACTCAAAGTATTACAGGTTATTTACCTTTTGTACGATGGTATGGCCGCAGGTCCTACCACAGATTCATGCCCTATGTTTTTCTACGCCAGAAGCATCCTGGTATCCATCATTCTCTGCCTCTCCCAAGTGGACCTTGCTCTGCCTGCAACTATTGACTGCCCCTGTTACCACCATCCCTGCTCTGCCCACTCTGCTCAGGTCCCGTGGGACTGCGTCCTGGTCAGTGGGGACACTGCCCCACCACCGTTGGGGTCACCCCACCACCCTGCTCACCAATACCAACACTAATAACTGCTAACATTTATACTGCACCTAACGAGCTACTTAATGGGATGTAGTAAAACAGGAGCACCACCGACAGACGTGGCGTGAAACAGAACAGAAGACCCCCTGATGAGCACACCCCTACTTTCAGAACTGACCTCACCCTCAAGGCTTTCCTCTGGTCCTCATCCCCCTTCAGTATGTGCTACCGATGGCCTGTCCCCAGCCACCATCAGAAGTTGAGCGCGTGGATCATTCCAACTCAATCAAGTGAACGCTTCCAGCAGAGCGAAACTATTTCTTGACAGTATTAGCAAAAAGACAACACAACAGCTGCAGTGTCTGACAGGTCCAAATTAGTCTTAGTTTACATGGATATAAAAAAAAAAAAAAAAATCAACTTATGCTTTAGATGGGATTAGTTGCAAATACTGCACTTCAAAAGTACAGGGAAATGAGTAACATGCTGTCAGCATGCATGGGACCGTGCTGAACAAGAGGTGAATTTTGTGTGAGCTGAGTTGGTTCAGCTCTACAGAGCTTGAGAGGGTAAGAACAGATGAGCCTGGGATTGAGGGGCTCAAAACACACAGGAACCAGCAGAGCCAGGGCTTTTAGGACCAAGAGCACCCACCCAATATAGAGCTCAGAAGAAGGAAGAATGGCTTCTGAGATGCAGGTTAGGAACCCTACCGTTTGACACCAAACACACGTACAAGGTCATTCCCCAGAGGCAGAAGATCCATTCGCTCCAACATCAGTGGCAGAGCCTTGCCAGTGGCACAGGAGGAGGCCTGAGCTCTCAGCACCCCAAGATCTCCATGGCCGTCGCCGTATTCACACTGGGGCAGGGCCAGCTGGGACCCGGGGCTGAGCTCTCCTAGAAGGTGGCTGAGGCAGGCTCGCCCACACCTTACGGACTCTGCATTCCTGCTGCGGACGCCGTTTCATACTTTTGTGATACTCAGCAAAAACATTTCTCCCCTTGCTACCAGATGCTTAAATCTATCACCTGGAGCCCTGCGTCCAGCTCTGGAGCCCTCAGCACCAGGAGGACATGGACCTGTTGGAGCGGGGCCAGAGGAGGGCTACTAAAATGATCCGAGGGGCTACTAAAATGATCCGAGGGCTGGAGCCCCTCTGCTCTGGGGCCAGGCTGGGAGAGTTGGGGGTGTTCAGCCTGGAGAAGAGGAGGCTGCGGGCAGAGCTGAGTGCGGCCGGTCAGGGCTTCAAGGGGGCCCAGAGGAAAGGGGGGGACAAGCTTTTTAGCAGGGCCAGCTGGGACAGGACAAGGGGGGATGGCTTTAAACTGAAGCGGGGGAGGTTTAGGCTGGATCTAAGGAAGAAATTCTTTCCACTGAGGGTGGTGAAACCCTGGCAGGGGTTGCCCAGAGAGGGGGTGGAGGCCCCATCCCTGGGACCATCCCAGGCCAGGTTGGCCGGGGCTGTGAGCAACCTGATGTGGTTCAAGGTGTCCCTGCTCCTGCAGGGGGGTTGGGCTGGGGGACCTCTAGGGGTCCCCTTCCAACCCAAACCCTTCTACAATTCTATGATTCTATTCCTGGCTCTGCCACTCCTCCATCGTCGCATTCACATGAATGCCACCAATTCCCACACCAGGGTAAGAGAGTTGCTTATAGGAACCGGCAGCGGAGAATATTAACCAAGGATGAGTGACGTGGTGGGTAGCCTGGCAGTAATAGGGACCCATTCCAGTGACAGGCACCGGGGAAGAGATTTTCTTCCAGATGAGCAGCGTGCCAAATGTAAATTGTGTTTCCACAAGGGGAGAGGTTTCACAAAAGGAGAACTTGGCAAGAATTAATTTTAAGTCACGCCAGTAAAAGCAGTATCGCTTGGTGAAAAAATAAGGCAGATAAATATTTAAATGCACCTTCTAACTTATTGGGCTGACCTCTACGTGCTAGTCTTGCTTCTGAAAGGATTCGCGCAGCACCCACCTTTGGCCACGACAGAAGGAGGTGAAATATGCAGCTCGGGACGTAGTTTGTGGAAAACAGTGTTCTGTACTCAAAGCCGTGCCACGGGAGGCAATTCTGCTCGTGGTTTGAACGCACCGTGAACAGAGATTTCAAAACAGAGTTTTTTCTTTCAGAGTTCACCGGTGCCCCCTCTTTGCCGGCGTAGGGTGCTCTACATTAGCCTCCTGTGGGTACAGATGTTAGGCAATAGACGGTAACTCCAAAAATAAAGCAACACCAAAACATCTACAAAGCACGACCTAACAGTTCTGGCAAGCGCTCCGAGAGGATTGATCCCAACAGTCGCCTCCCGCTGCCGGGAGGAAAACTGCTTTTAGGTAGGTTTAACATTTATTAAATACTCCTATCCTTGTACCGCTTTACTGGAACTGTAAAGGTGAAGACAAAGAATATTGCCAGTTAAAATTACACTCAACGTTTCAAAATTCTATGAAAGAAATAAATGGTTGAAATAAGCAGTTCTTCATCTGCAAAGGTAAACTGACAACCTGGGAATGGCAATGGGTTGAGTACCAGAATTTGAGTAATTCATCCTCAACACTCAAACTGTCAAAGGATGAGCTGCTCAGAAAATTTTAACTCATTTTAATTAACATTTTAAACTCTGAGGAGAATTCCCACTAAAAAAAAAAAGTAAATCTCAAATACATTTTGAAAAGGCCTCGGCATTACAGAGCATAATCACTATTCACAAAAAATAGACCTACCACAAAACGGACTTCAATTCCCCAATTTTGTCATTTTAAACATCAATACTAGGGAAGACCTGTGGCCTTGCCTGATCTGGTCATTACTCCTATAGTTATTCAGTATTTAGTGAACAGAACTCCATCGCCTGCAGTTGAAGCCGTGCCTGTGGGTACATCGAGACAGTCGCGAGTTGTGGGCACAAGAAAGCTTCAGCAGATGCGACCTGAGCCAAGGTCTGGCACCCCAACGCGTGCAGGCAACGCAACCGAAAACCAAAGAGCTTTGATGGCCACACATGACCCCGAAGAACCTACAGAGCCAGGTGAGACAGCTTATGACGAAAATAAGGGGGGAAAAAACCTCTCATCCCTGAAGGGAACTTAAGGACATCATTTGCCTCCCGCAAGAGCACCAGTACCAGGTTAGGGTGTTTTCCCAGACAGCTGAGGGCACAAAACCATTTTAAATAATTCCAACTCTATCACTTACGAACCGCATGTTCTATGCTTAAGAATGCATTAATCGGTTCCTAACAGGACGACTCCTTTTCTCCCCTACTTCCACCCCCAATTTTCTCCTGCTTTCTAGCACTCGGATTTTTTTCTTAAAAGACATAATATTATTTTAAATTACTGAAAAAAGAGAATTTTAGAGATCCTGAATAAAAGCTCTGCTTAAATACCGGCCACCGCTGATGTCTGTGCTCATGAATAGAAGTGGAATAATAAGCTCATCCGTTTTACAGCTTCTTCAGTCTGGAGACGATTGTCCTCCATGAAAAACACGTGAGTGTGAATTTAAATCTGCGGTATAAAAATAACATTAGACACCAAATTGATTCATGACTCTTCAATGAAATCGCTAATACCAAAATCCTAAGAATGTATAATTTCAGAATGGAAATGAACAAACAGGCTTGAATGAAACAAAAATAATCTCCATAAATTTAGGCCTCTCTTCCCATCTCATGAATTTATAAACTAAATCAAATTGTCAGCTAAGAAGCGATACTTTCTCCCACTAGTTTACATTTTGATTAAACGACTTAAGACAGCGAGTTGAGCACCAACACCATGAGCCAGCTGCTAATGGGAAGAGGAGGAGGAAAACCACAAAAAGTTACCAAAAAAAATGTTCCAGAGTCCATCTTGTTGAAGCTTTACGGAATGAAGCTTTCTTAGCTCAGCATACGAGAGTTTTCTAACTTCTAGTTGTTACACTTACCCTTGGTCTGCTCGACTCTGAGCCCTCTTACCTGCCAAGATCAGCAGCTGTGCTCGTCCAGGGGATTTACCCTTTCTTGAAATACAAATTTGTTGTGCTCTGATAAGAATTCCTGTTGTTGCATTTAATAACAATTCCTGGGATAGCTGATCGGGACCGAGTAAGCCTTAGTCTTAACTGGCCGTATCTCTGAACGCAAAAGAAGGAAATATCTCTCTCTGGCAACCAAGTATACAAGTCATGACAGGAAAAGAACGGTCTAAAAGTACAATATTAAGCTGTGGCATATTAACCAATTTTCCTCCATTATAGAGAAATTTGAAGACAGTACTTGGACCAGAGCACTCAGAAAATCCTCACATGCGAAGGAAATTTCTGTCGGAAGACTAAACCAGGTCAGCTCCAGCTGGGTCTCTCCTGATGCTCCTGCACCGGCGCCCCACTGCACGCCCCCCACCTCAAGGCCCAGGAGCAGTTGGTAGCAAGCCCCTTTCCGACGCTATGGCTGAAACTTGCCTAGATTGCACACCGTTCCCGGGGGATTTCTATGGCCCAGACTAAGCCCTTTCTCCAGGTCTAACCAACACACTCCTCAATGGCACGGGAATGCCCTGAACGATCCAGAACTAGAGCTGGTACTTGCCAGGGCTGCGGACACCAAGCTGTGGGCTTTTTGGGTCTTCAGAGTCACCTGTATCTTCAGCGCCACATCTAGACTCCACCTAAAACAGCCCACGCAACCGTGGCTCATCCGGATGACTTAGAGAAGCATCAACAGGGAACACCCAGGCTCCCAAATCAGCCTGGGTGCGGGAGGATGGAGCTGGACTACACAGAGAGCTCCACAACGGGGGGAATTCAGCCTTCAGCCCTGTGTGGCCACGTGGCATACACAAGTCAATACAAATCCACTCCTCTTGTTAGAAATTTGGCCAAAACATTCCGAAAGGGTAACGTCTTCTGACAGAAGTTACTTCATCCAGCAGATATTAGATCTAACGTATCACCTTTCTTATGAGATAAAAATATAAAGCCAGAATAAACTCCATCCCGCGTGCCCTAATTTGACAAGATGTGATAAGGTGCCTGGGCCCGATGCAGCTCAGGTTTGTATTGCTGGCTAATCTAATGTTGCACAGACTCAGTATGAATGGTCAGGGAACAGCATCAGCGCACACAGCAAGGCCAAACGATGCTCAGCGCTGCAGTCGTATTAGCCAGCTAGAGCGCATCGGTAGCACCGGTATCGCTAGGCTGAACTGCAAAACTCGGGCAAAAACCATCTATAGATTTCTTTAAGCATTCTCAGATGTATACATGGGACCTGGGAAAGCCATGGGATCTGTACAATAAGAGCAATTAGTTTTACAACTGAAGAAAATCTGGTGGTTTAGAAGTGATGTTGATTGAACTCCCCTTTCCCCTGTACAGCACAGCAATATTTCATTCACGGGTTTCTTTATTGGCTGCAATACCTTAACCTACGCTCCGATACGTACACAACGTACCAACCAGATTCCAGATTAGCGAGGATCTATTTGGAAAGGAATGCTTTCCACAGCTGGAGAAAAACATTCACCAATACTTGAGCAAGCTGTAAGATTGCCTACAGACGCGAGAAGCAGCCACGTGTGCACGCACAGGCATAACCTGACTGGAAATCAACTGAAGCCATTTCTGCCCAGAAACTTTTCACAGGAATGATAACAACATATAAGCTAATAATTTGATTTTTTTTTTCCCCCCCAGTATAGAAATGTAATTGTTAACTGCCACAAAAGAAACAGCGCACCAAGGGAGAGTTGAATGCAGAGAGTCCCCAAGCTGCACTTAGGGGGAAATGAAGGAAAAATCAATACAAAAATCACAGTACACTCCAGCTCGGACTCTTTTCCCTTTCCATACCCACACAAACATGCCAGACTTGAGTTTTTTCTCAGAATCACTTGAAGGAGTGAAACGGAGATTACCTTTCTTTCATAATGCTACATAACTTAAATGATTCTATAAAGCTGATTTTTGAACAATAGGAAGTAATAGGTGAAGATATGTTGTTTTAAAATTAAAGATTGAGAGGTTCATAAAGACAGTAAGCTATAACCTACAGGAATATGTAACGTTATAAATTCTAAACATCTTTATGCAACATGTTAGCATCTGTATAATTAAAAGAAAATCGAGTTCTCCCTCCTGCAGCAAGAAGCCCAGAGCTAAGGCCGAAAGCTCTGCCCTATTTCGGTCCTGTTAAGCCCCGTGTAATAGCTTTAAGTCTTGCTTAGGCGCTGAGCACACAGGGCTGCTGTCAGCTCATCCGATTTGTACCTTCCCCCCCGCCACTGGGTGCCAGCTGACTCCTCTGGTTGCTGGTGAACAGCCACCGCAGACCCTTGCGCGGGATGTAAAGACCTAAGAGGCATCCAGACCCGTCAGCCTGCACGCTCCCCATGGAAACCTCTACGGAACAGCTCCTTCACCGGGCTGAAACCGCTCCCTTCCACCCATGAGGTCTCCGGGACAGCGTGCCATGCTACCGGGAGGGGGGGGCGTTACTTCCCTTCCTTCCCACTGCTTCTTTTCCCAAGAAAAAGGGGAAAGCGGGAGCTTGAGATGCACTGGTTTACTTCTCGGTATACAAAATAAATGTGAGCTTTTAATTAGATACTCATGACCACAAAATTTTATAGAACAGTCTTCTAACCTACCTTGGTTTGTACATTCGCCATAGGCGTGCGAAGAGAGTTGCGGCAACGCGCGGGACGTTAGCAAAGGCGAAGCTCATCTCTGGGTTTGACCCAGCTCAGCTCAGCCAAGGCTCTACAGGGCCGAACGCCACGAGCAACCGCTGCAGGTTGTAGTTCCGCTCATTACGACTCGGCAACTCTTAGGATGTAAAATAACACGACGCTTCGCACGATTAAATCTGAGTAGTTGTTGAAATAACCCAAATACCTTGAATAGACTTGAAGCGGACTTTTGGGTGTTTAAAAAAACCTGTTAAAAGGTATTTTAAACCAATTAGACAGCCTTGGTGGCATATTAAAAATTCAACCGCAACCCCAAAAAATTCTCAGATAGAAGAATTGCAAAACAGCAATAATACCAGAGACATCAAGATGCATCTGCAGAAATTAAGATGCCGACGCACCTTCTCATCCTTCAAGTTGTTAAGTTGTGTTTTTTCTGAAACAGAAGTAGGAAAAGCCCATAGAGCCCCGCTGCCTAAGAACTGCTGTTCTCAGTACACCCGTGTTCAACCACAGCAACTTTCCAGATCAGAAAATGCTATTTTACTAATTATTTTTTCCCCTTAGCCAAAATGTCTTAAGGCAGCCAGACTGGAAGGGGCATGGGATCCACGCAGGAGATGGACAGCAGGACCCTTCATCTTTAAGGCTCATTAGTGCCTTAATTCCAGCCCACACCAGTACTCACTGAAAATTGTATTAAGAAATGGCTGTTCAGACGCCACCCCACACAGTCCATAGGAAATGTATTAGTACACTTAAGCCCATCTCAGAAGAAAGACTAAAGATTTTGTGCCTCTAGAGACATTTTCTTCAATCCCTGTCAATTGCCCCTGAAAAAAAGGATAAAACAGTTTGGTACGGCATGGAAATTTGCAGTGACATTGTCAATGTGCTTTAGCAATCAGGTCCATTCCTCCAGCATTACATCCAATTAAACTGAAAATAAATCCCTCCACTAGTACCAGGAAAACAACCAACACAGCCGGGGTTCCTGCGTGTTTGTGCCCTGTTTCCCACTCAATCCCCCACCGCAGGGAGTTATTGCTGGGGATTTGCAGAGCGATCCCACGTCCTCTGCCTCCCCAGGAAGGGAGACGGACAAGAGATCGCTGCCGAGATAGCAGAAAGATGAAGAGAGAGCAAAATAATACCAAACCCACCCACTACAGCCACAAAACTCATCCCACGCTTACCTGAGTGTGCATAAATACCAAACATCCCCAATGAGGATTAAAGAGAGAGATGCATGGAGAGGAGAGAGAGATGATGGAATTTGTGGAGATGGTCCAACTATTCGTTAGCACCCTCTACCATCGAAAGGGCAGGGGAGGAGGAAGAAAGAAAAGAATCATAAAATCAAAAGCAGAACAATATTTACTGGTTTACCTAGGATAGGCAAGGGCACAAAACGTTCACAGCCACAGAGGTTTTGTTACAAGGCATTCCCAAGACACCAGCTCATGCTGTTCCACGCATTAGGGCAGCTCTTCCAGAGCTACGCTGATCTCGGGGTCGGCACCCGGCTAGCGTGCTGGCCATCAGCCACGTGTACACCTCACACAACTACCTGTTGTGTCTGAATAGTACCTGCCCATATGCTATTCCTTTTGTAGCCACCCCGAAATAAAACCTGTAGAGGCAGATGCCAAGCGGTGGGTGAGGGAGGTGCAGCTCCCACCCCAGCCTCTGCATTTTTTCCAAATTCTATTTTCATCAATCACATCCAGCAGATCTCAACAATGCCTCTTTTAAAAGTCGTTTCCCCGATAGTCTACTTTCCATTACAACCCCTTGTTAAAGATTCAAAGCCTTTTGGCATTTCAGTATGCTCATCCCAAGGATAAAAGTACAGGCAGCTCTTCATGAAGGCCCCCAAAAAACTGGGGTGCAGTTGCAATGAAAAAGTCTGAAGTATGAATAACTCATCTGTTCAGTCTTTAAAACAAGTTAAAACCTGGTTCAAATTCAAGAATGAAGAAAAATTCACGGGTGAAAATAACTCTCTCTGCCTATAAAAATACCCCGTACATCTAGAATAATTAAATCTTGCCATTAATATGATCTCAGGTACTATCACCCATTCAGTTAAACAAAGGAAAAATGAAAAAAACTAATTTGTACCTTAAGACATGTGAAGTTCACCCCTCCTAGGATTCTTCACAGGAACACAACTGAAATCTAACGTACGATTGTACCTAAATTACTTGATACCAACACGTATTAATCCAGTGGTGGGAAAGAGTTAAAGCCTAATGTCTATGCTGATCTCTCAAGGAGATCTTCCAAGGTCAGGCACAGTGTTTGTCTGTGAAAACAAGGCATAGTCGTTTTGTATAATATTTTTATTTCCAGAGATTCACTGGTGTCCATACTCTTTGAGAATTACAAGTGCTTGAACTCAGTATGCTCAGAAGCAACACTCCCCACAGTGGAGCTAACGATACCCTCCTGAAGAGCAGGGCTGTCTGTCTATTCAGTTGCCAGAACGGGACGAATACGTGCGTCGGGTGCAATGAAATCTCACACGGAGGTGGTAACTCGGTGACTGTTTTGAGACCTTCATTCCAAAACCTTAGAAGACACAGTGCCCCATCAACCACAGACCTTTGAGAGCAGCGCAGTGAGAGGAATTAAAGTAACCTGATTAGGATTTCGTACTCTAAGCGACCTAGAGACAAACTGGCATACGTTAGAACATAAACAGGCACGTTCTTTCTCTGCATCTACTGGCGATTCCAGTACCAAGTTGGTTTGGTCACTGGCAACGCTGTGTAACACATTCTCTGCGCATCACCCAAATGTCCGTCACTACGGCTTCACTGTCACTTGTATAACGATCTAAAGGCAATTTTGAGATGGAATGGCAAGTGATCTGACATAATTTTTGATAACCTATTTAGTGAGGTCTCACACAGAGTGAATACACACTCACCCCCTTGAGCCTGCCATCAACAGCCGTGATTTTTACTCTCAGGCTCTATAGCAACATCCAATCCTCGTCCCAAAGCTCCCAACACATCAAAAGCTGGTATTAAAACATTTTCTTATGACAAGACACTTCAGCTGACCTCCCTCATTACCCTTTGTGTCCTCTGTTTGTTCCCTTCCCAAGATTCTTGCAAAGGTTTTTTGGTGGCAGAGCTGTTTTCACTAATTTATAACCCCTTGCCATTTATAGGGATTCCTCTTCTAATGGACAGGAAGGCTGAAAGGCTACGGGAGGTGAGCTCTCATAACCAAACCACTGCTCCTGAATGTAACGGGGTCATGCTGTAAATCTAATGGAGGCCCTACGGAGGTCCACTAGTCGCTTCGGGCTGCGGCTGTAGCGTAAAACACAGCAGGGAATTAGCCCAGGGCACCGATCAAGGCTGCAGCCAAGCCAAAGCCTCACGCGAAGGGCAGCGTACTCATCAGGATGCAACGGCGCCTTGCCTACGACCAAACCACCACTATATGAAAAGAGCATAACTGTATTCATATTTTGCAACGCTGATGGCATAGCCAGATGCTACTTATTAACAGGACCACAGAAAGAGGGCAAAAAAAAGAAATGTTGGGTGCAGTTGCGTGTGGGAAGCATCCAAGTAACAAAGTGTTACCCGTCAGTCAGCCTTCTCATTCCCCGATACCTACGTGTGTGTCTGTGTGTGCATGCACGTCCGCACACAGTTGCGACAACACCCATCGTTCGGCATGGAGCCAAATTCGACTTTAGGAAGCTAAAGCATTTGCCTTGAACCTGAAGACATCTGGGAGGATGCACACACCGAGCTGGAAAACAAAACGTGCTGGCAGCGGCTCCGCATCCTTTGCTGCGACTGTTTTTCTATTTTAAAATTGAAAAAAAAAAAAATTTCATTTTTATTTTTTTATGGAAAAACAATTATTTAGTATGAAGTACACGAGCAGTAGCATCGACTCAACTGCTGAGGCTCTGCACCGCGCTGAGATTCGGCCCTCATTAATTTCAGTCACGCGGGGCCGTGGAGAGGCTGCCGCTCACCGCGGCGGCGGAAGGCTTCCGGCCATTTCAACTCGGGAACCGGCTTCCCAGGAGATCCATTCACTTCACACATATTGTGGCTCACAGATGAGGTGCGTCCCTTCCATTAGCTACAACGCGAATTGGAGTTTCTACTCCCCACTTGACTTCTTTAATGGGGAGTTAATGGTTCATAAGAATTCAGAGTAAAAGAGATTAATTGAATTATTGCAGACACATGCAAAGCTTTTGGGGAAGTCACACCTCTCCCACCATACTCAACCGAACCATCTTTCTTGCAGGACCAGTTACATTTGGACAGCAACGTTAACTGTCTAGTTTTTAGTACACACTGGATCAAGCATTAAAAAGCTGAGAAATAAAGTTTATTACGCCGTTCCATTAGAGAGCTGCAAGTTTTTTATTTCTCTAAATTTCTGTTTCTATTTCAAACAATTCTATGGTCAGCTTCTAGCCTTAGTTCCGGCTCTTGTTCCCACCACGTTCTCCAGATAAGCACTGTGGGACAGGCCAGCGCTACCGATGCACAACCAGGAATACCCAACGCCTCCCCAGCACCCGGAGACAGATACAATTATTCCATAAGCCTCAAATCCCAAGACTCCTTCCGTAGTACATCCATTAAAAAAAGACAAAGGAAAAATCCACAGTATTGATTCTGGACCCTTAAACTATTTAGGTACCATAAATACCAATCTATTTTAATGAGACTTGAGCAATACTGCAGCGCAGATTACGAAGTTCTGCTGTGGAAGGTCAGACCTGGCATGGATGCTGGGATCCCAGACCTCGCATGGATGCTGGGATCCCACGGCATTGAAACGTTCTGACAGAAAGGACAGACTTGATTTTTCACTTGATATAAGCATGATATAAATATGATCCAGCTTTCTACGTAAAGTAATGTCGCACTACGTAAGTTACTGTTATGGCACGTGGATGCATGACAAAAACCAAAATAAACAGAAAACCCAAAATAAACAGAAAAACCCAAAATAAACAGAAAAACCCAAAATAAACAGACAAAACCAAAATAAACAGACAAAAAGAGTCCTGCTCAGCACATGGACACAATTACCAGGGCAATTTCATTTTGCTGAGACCGGTCATCACTTTTCAGTTTCAGACAACGTGATTGCAAGAAAAATCGGCACAGGAGGAAGGAAAGCACTCCAGTGGCAACTAACAGAGTTCTTCAACACATAGGTGTATTAACAACTGGTTTTTTGCTTCTCTTACCAGTAAACCCTGCGTACTCTTACCTGTCTGACCCTGAGCAACGCCCACAGCAAGCAGCTCCCCGGGGGTAACAGCAGAGAGGTTCCACCAGCAGACCTGGCCTTGGTTCACCATTTCAAGCACCCGTATACGACACAACATAAACACATGCAGCATACAGCTGTGCTTAGCTTACGAGGTTTAAAAAAAAAAATGTATCACAAAATAAAACTTAATATCAGGAGTAAGAGCCGCTGTACAAAGCGCTGGCTCTCACGGGGTAACGCACCTCGTCACATCGCAGTACGCTGCGTAAACGCCACGCTAGGACTACAGATCAACAGGTTGAGAAGAGCATGATTTGACAGGAGAAAAAAAAACCCAAAAGCAAAACGCATTCATTTTCTTTTGAAGTTTCCATGACTACATGCAAGCAAGATTTGCCATTTCAGAGGCGTCCATAAACTCTTGTTAATAAACTCCAAGCGGAACAACGAGCAACCTTCCAAAAGTTGCGTGTGAAACCCAGGAGACAGCAATGTTAACACTCCTAGAAGCATCAGAGAAAGAAGGTTTCAGCTTCACCTAACCACACCAAAACCAAAGACTGACCAGAATTTTGTCCTCTGGTAACACCATACTGTATTGGGTCAAGCTGCAGAGCGCTGTGCTTTCTGTTGGTATGTAGAAAGGGATTGGTCACACCCCAATGTTTTGGCTCCTGCTGAGCAGTGCTCAAACAGCATCAAGGCTGTGTCTCCAACATTCCCCCCTACCACCACCAGTGGGCTGGAAGGGGGCAAGATCTTGGGAGGGGACGTAGCCAAGACACCTGACCCAAACCAGTCAAAGGGATATTCCATACCATATGACGTCAGCTCAGATAAAAAAAACTAAGGGAAAAGGACGAGGAGGGGGGACATTCATCTTTTATGACGTTTTGTCTTCCGGAGCAGCAACCATGTGCACTGAAGCCTTGCTCCCCAGGAAGCGGCTGGACATCGCCTGCTAGTGGGAAGTAGAGAATAAAATCTTGTTTTCTTTTTGCTACTGCGCGCAGCCTTTGCTTTTGCTTTTTTATTAGACTGCCTTTATCTTGACCCACGAGTTTTCTTTCTTTTCCATCTCATTCTCCCCCCGCCTGTCCTGCTGAAGAGGGGAGAGATAACGAGCGGCTTGGTGGCACCTGGTGTCCAGCCAAGGTCAACCCACCACACACACCGACATAAGAAGTCAAACGGTAAAAAAATCATCTGGCATATTAGCAACAACAGAGGTTAACTACTGTTGTATTGCAAATAATCGTCGTCTAAACACCCGTTAAAACTCAACACGTATTCATGAGAGCTATCTAGAGTCAACGGCCAACGTCATCAAAATGTATCATTTTCAGGAGAAATGACACCTCTCAGCATTTTGGATCACCGTCGCCTTTCCACCCGCAACCCCCCCTTAACAGATTTTCAGAGACCAGTCCCCCAAACCGAAGTGCAGGGGTCCGGACGCCCCCACCTCCCCCCCCGACCGGCTACCGCGGGGGAACCAGAGGGGGGGCGCGGGAACTCGAGGTGCACTCACCGTTCCGACTTTCTTCATCGATAGGAACTATTGTGGCTGGAGGACCTGTTCTGGCCAATTTGCAATCTATAAAGACGAAAAGAGAAGTTATTTCTAATTCCAGAAGAAGGACCTACGGGGTTGGTTGCTGTTTTTTAAAAACGAGTCGGCGTATTTGGCGTAGAGAAGACAAGTATCCACTCAAATACGATGTACGGATGAGCTACGACTGGCAGCTAAGTCACACTCACAGCGGATCAAAATCTGAGCTGCTTTCTTATCCCTTACTCCCATAACCTTTATAAAGCAAAGGAGAGCCTGGTGACAAAAGGATTTAACATCTCAGATGCTGATCCACGTTTAACACAAACACTTAAACAGCAAAAACTTGCTATGGTTTGTTCTGTTCTCTCTTTGGCGAGCCCTCCTTCCCCCGTCGGGACGGCGAACACACGGCACAGACTGATGGCTACGCTATGAACCTGCTCGGGTCTCGCTCTCGAGATACCACCAGGGATCTCAGTGAAGCAAAAGTCCTTCGGGACAGGGCTAATGCCACGGTAATTTAACCCAAAGGAGTAACAGAGGAATGATTAAAAGGTATAAATGGTAATTAAAGCTTCACAACAGAAACAAACATCATTTGAATTGAATTGCAACAAAAGGATCTAATTAAAGAGAGTGAACAGAATGTTAATAATGTTCTAAGGAAAATAAAAACTAAAAACAGACGAGCAATGTTCAGGAAGTCACATTTTGCCATCTTACCCTCATATTGCCAGTCTGGAGTCAAAAGTTTAGAGTCATCAATGGAAGCAGAGCAGAATAACGAAAGAAAAGAAGGAAGATTTTGTTGGTTTACTCAAAAGAGAGCTTCAAAGACATAAAGCAGTACATGCAGAGCTAGCAAACGCGTAGGCGTAGTCTTAAAATATACAAAAGCACGTGCACCCCATGTGATGACTGTACTTTGCGAACAACTTGGGTTTCCAATAGCAGAAAAAAATATTACCTCTTCACAGCACCCAGAACTAAAAGTTAAGCAGTGCTTTTCATTTCCCAAGAGCCGCGCGGTACCACTGAAACAACGTGGTACAAGACAAGCATCCTCCTTCCCGTTCCACCACGGAGGGCTCTATATGAGATCGCAGGCCCCTTCTTTTTTTTTTTTTTTTTTTTTTTTTTTAAGATATTCAGGCTCTCCTCAGATCCCTGGCATGGCCCTGGATGGCTACACCCCATTCAGAGGAAGCTTCTAATTGCTTTCTTGCCAAGGAGAGAAACACTGGGGCATCACTGTCAGGTTTTTTTGAAAGCTCTAAACATTTTACCCAAAAGCCCCAACAGAACATCACCTGTAAGTTAAACACAAGAGCAAGCCCAGGTCAAATGCTACTCCCAGCTTACAGTAAAAATTACACATTCATTGGCTTCAAAAGAACTGTGACGGGGCTGATTGAAGACCGTCATTACCCCAGCACAGACAAGAGCTATGGAGGAAGATGAAAGCAACGAAGCCCTTACTCAGATCTGCGTTTAGGTGGAGCCCCTCCGGGCCATCTCGGGAGGGCACGGCCGTTCCCTCCAGCGGCAGCTTTGCCATCCAGCTGAGGAGCTCCACTGCCAGACCAAGCCGCCCAACAGCCGGGATGAGGATTGACAGCACGGCATTCCTCGAGGCTGTCAGTGTTTCTGAACAGCCTGAACAACACCTGAATTCATACTAACGGCAACGGTCACCATGTCGTTATTTTAGATTCAAAGAGGCAAACCCTGCTCTGAAACGCAGAGCGCTTGGGCGGGTGCCCTCGCCCTCCTCACCCCCGCGCCGCTGCCTGGGGAGCTTCACAAACCCGCTTGGTTTGCTATCCTAAATAAAACCATTTCATGAACAAATTCTCGGTACTTATTCCTTTTATTCTTAGACGCTTTCGTTTGATAGGCAAAAAACTGTGTTTTCTGTTATCAGTTTAAAGCTTTTTGTTGCGAAGGCATTCCCAGAGCCAAGAGAGCACCTGAGCAACGCCGCCTTCCCCTCCGCTGCGGCTTGCCCAAAGCGCGCCCGCGGGGAGGTAAGCGGTGCTTCCACACCTCCAGGAAATAAGGATACTGTTTTTCCTGCTCTCATTTATTTTTCACTGGATACTATAAAAATAACAGGCCCATAACAGACACAACCCTAACCTGTTCCAGAAACTTGTGTTATAATTTTCTAGAAGGTTAGGATTTAGCTAACTGAATGATGCTTCACTGAACTCTTCGTTAGGGCAACGAAGCTCACCGATACAAACTTCTACGGAGGCTTTAACAAACCTACTGCAATCCTTAGGACAGGCTGGTTTCTTCCCATCACATAGCTCCTTTGAGAAGAGGCCCCGGGCCCCAGCGAGCAGCAGCAGGGAACCCAGCACAGGCAAGGGCTGACTTGTCCCACCCAGGGAAGGAATCCCCACCAGTTGCCCTTGAAATCCCTGGGCATAATGGAGCCGTCGTGGAAGTCAAATCACGCTAAATCGAACATGCCTTAAGAAAGGCAGAATAACTGAGCTTCCCTACGTACACTTTTCACGACACGTGCTACGTCTAAGCAGCAGCACCGGTAAATGCGATCACGACGTGGCAGTGCCCTGCCCCTCGGCGCCCAACCGAAAAGGCAGGCGGCGTCACATAAACAAAACTTAGTAAATAAACCAACAGGCTATGGCGGCTTTCCTAAAAAGCTTACAGAAAAGCCTTTCTGTCCCTGTCATTAACTTCACTGTTTCATCTAACCAGTGCATTTGCTTTACAATTCTAAGATCAAGGCAAAGGCAGATAAATAAGGAGCCTGTCTCCTTGGGAGCAAAGTGAAAATGTATTTAACAAACTCTTCATGGAACAGTTACATGGCTCAGATCCATTTAGTTTCTGACGGCTAATTTTCATTATTTTAATTTCTAATTATTTTTAATGAGAGGGCTCAGAGGAAACCCTCAATCATTGGTCTAGGTAAGACGCTCAGCAAGGTCAAACAGCCTGAGCTGGAACAAACCTAACTTGACTAATCCCATGCTCTGCCCAGGGAGAGCTGCCCCATCGCCCTCCTTCGCCTCCTCCCTGCCCACGTCCCATCCCCGGGTTACGCCGCTCAGAGGACTTTGCTCTCGCCCAACTTCACAGCTCAAGTAAACAGAAACACCTAGAAAAACTCAATGTTACTGAAAGAACTAATAAGAAACTTCAAGTGGGGGGAACTGACATGCAACACAAAGAGCTGTCAAGACACCCAAGTGGAGACAGTCCCGTGGCCAGCCGGGGGTTGACCCGCCTGACAGCCAAAGGCCCCTGCGACCTCCGCTCCCCCCAGGGCTGGGGGTTTGCCATGAACAGCAGTGTGCTTTCCCCTCCCAAACTCTCTTCTCCTCCTTCCCACCATCCCAAAAGGCCAACTGTGTCCTCACAGCCTCCCTCTGGCAGGGGGCCCTTTCTCCTGCCGCCTCCCAAGGGACCAGCTCCTCCACAAAGCTGTTGTAGAGGACCTTACAAACAGGTCTCCTGCTCCGCATTCCTTGAGGGACGCACCTCTTCGCCACCAGCTGTAGATGGACCTTACGAGGCTGCAGTAGCCTCCGCCAAGATCTCCTCATCCCTTCCGATAAGCCCCACGGTCATACACTCACAGAGGCAGCTACAGCCTCACACACAGGTAGAAGCAGGTTTAGGTTGGACATTAGGAAAAACTTCTTCACCGAAAGGGTTGTCAGGCTCTGGAATGGGCTGCCCAGGGAGGTGGTCGAGTCCCCATCCCTGGAGGTATTTAAAAGAAGGATGGATGAGGTGCTGAGGGACAGGGTTTAGTGGTGGGATGGCAGGGTTAGGTTAAAGGTTGGACTCGATGATCTTATAGGTCTTCTCCAACCAAAGTGATTCTATGATTGATTCTAAGCTGTCTGACAACGAAGACGTGAAGTTAGAGACAGCCGCAGCGATCAAGAGTTGCCTGTAACACCCCTCTGCTAAACGTCGTTACTTGGAAACCCCAAACAGCCATTCATACTTCATAAACCCCTAAGCTCCAGCTAAATAAACCCCTTGAATTAGTTGGGAGCGGACCCCCCGAAGCTGGCTGCTCTGATCATTAAATCACACGACTGCAGGGCACGCGAGTGCATCAGCGGCTGGCACGTTCAGCCACGCCAACGGCTTGCCCCGCAAAGCCTTACCAATTTAAGTGACCATAACCAAAAAAAGGTCTCCCACAACACTTGAGAGCGAGTCTGCGTCCCCAGGAACACAGCACAGCTTTAAGAAAAGTTCGGTAACTTAGTCCTAGCACAGCACAGAGACTTTTACCCTGGCAAAATAAGACCAAAAAAGCACCCCTGAGATTTAAAACTGAAAGATAAGCCACTTCAGCACGCTCATCACCAGCTCTTCTTCCAGCTGCTTCAGAAACACCCAATTATTACTCTGAGTTATTTCCCATTTCATCTTCGATTCAATTTTGCTTTTATATACGCAGATAAGTAGCTTTGTTTGTTTTATTTAAACCAACAGGGAGCACAACAGGCAATCTCAAAACCTGATTCAGTCCCTAGCAGATATGCAGCCTGATTTAAAAAAAAAAAAAAAAATCATAAAATTCGACTCGCTAACTAGCTACTAAAGGAAATTATTTTATTCGTTGGCAGAACAAGATTTCGTTCTTTAATTTGTCACTGGAACAAAGATGACCCTAAATGGCAGAAGGCCCTATTACTACTACGCCAGCCCCTCCTTACCTAGGGCTTCTCCCCAGGTCAGAAAAATCACAGCACGCGATCACTCTCTTTATGTTTCAGCCACTTCTGTTGTGTTAACGAAGTTCAGAGCATTAAACTCAACAATTACGCGCTATTTGCCCGCACACTTATCCAAGCTGGAAACACTTTGCAAGGTGACATGTGTCCTGTAAAGCTGTGAACTCAAAGGACAGGATCAAGGCCGACCACCCTGACACACCGAATAAAGCCAGATTTGTTCAACAGGACAAACTCAAACCTATCGTCAAGCACAGCCTACAAAAGCAATACTCCAGGAATACGGAATTAATTTGCAATTGATTTTTTTTTGTTGTTGTTGTTACTTTGCCCAAACTCTTCCTGAAGCCATGGAAGCGTGTAGCATCCACAACATCTTGGAGCAAGCTCATTCTGAACGCAGGCACCGCTTGGCGACGTGGCACCGCTCCAGCACAGCACAGGAAGAAAGTTTCCAACCACCCCCGCTGACCCTCTGCAACCTCGATAAACCGTTTTATTATCCCTAAATATTGCAGCAAATGATAATTTAAAGTGAGTTCAGGATTCTGATGCGCTTCAATGACTACGTGCTATGAACAACATGGTAATATGGAAAATTTAGTATTAAAGTTGGCTGCCATCTTTAGTAATTTGTGGCCAATTGCAACTGGAGGCAAGCAACTCAAAGAGCCTTGCTGAGGCCACAGAAATCACCAGCAATGGCACAGAGATAATTTTTAAGCCACGTGTGTGATTTTTAAGCCATAATAATAAGGCACATTAACAACATACAGGACCGGTCAGCTTAACCCCTCTTTCAGACTCATGTAGACGAGCACGAGCAGCAGTTTTTGGTTTATCAGACATACGGCGGCAGTTTAGGACGGCACCGTGGCCTGGCTGGGGGACGTCATCTCTGGGGCTGACCTGGCAGAGCAGAGCACACGGGCGTTCGAACCAAGCCGGCTCGTTTTGTCCTGGAGGCCACGAGGTGACCGTGTGCGGTCTTTTAATTTTGCTCAACTACCTGAATAATTGCAGCCACCACCGAAGCGATAACAAACGCCTGGGGAGCGAGAGGGGGGGCTGGGACACCTCGATCCACCCCTGCAGCTCCTGTGCAACTGCCCGGCCGCAGCCTAACACACAAGCCATCTCCCCAACGCTGGAATTACGGGCGCCGCACCAAAGGGGACACTGAAGCCACTTCGGTACACACGCGATGGCAGAGAAAACCTTGGGCAGCTCAGCACCAGATGCTGGGAAGTCAAGCCCTGGAGGAACGCAGCGCCGAGACGTCCTTCGGTACCACCACAAACCTGACACGGCAAGCGCCAAAGCTGTCCTCCAGAGCCAGAAGAGTGGGAGCAGAGTTAGAGAACAGCGTAAATAAACAGCGGGGAGTTTTCTAGTACCAAAAATAGAGCTAAAAGTCTGGATTTTTATGGTTTTGTTTCTCCCCCTGGTGAGAACAAAGCAAAGCAACCACTCAACGTCCGGCAGCGCTCCCTCGTCCAGCGCGAGCAGCAAGCATAGGCAGCAGCCTGAATTCCAAGCATACTCTTGTCTTCAACTCTGCCTCTTCCCATCTATGCTGAGAAAGGAAGAAAAGGGACCTTGTGAAAGGGGGCTGAGGAAGTCAAAGTATTTAAAGCCTTTTTTTCCCATTTCTTCTGCACTGCCAAGCACATAAAACGCGTAAAAGTCTTAGAGGTACACAGCAAGAATGACCAAGTCGAGTCCTCAAGCCTGAGTCACTGATAACGCTGGGGCCTTTTTAAATGAGAAATTAATGAGAAGTCATTAATTAAAAAAAAATAAATAAACAGACAATTTTCTGCCTGATCACCGACTGGAAGTTGAAGAGAGTTTGTGCACGTGCTACACAAAAGGCACCCGATGGAACGAAGCCAAACCACCTGCACTGATTTACTGAAACGCTGCCAGAACAGCGAGCGCCACGGGGTTTGATTCTGAATCGCCGGGGCGGCTGCAGAGGGTGCAAGCTACCGAGAAAGCCTGTGTCGAGGCAACCAAGTGGTTCACAAAACAGAATATCAACGAACACAGGAAAACCTCAAGCCCACGGGTTTTACAGATTGAGATTCCCGGCAAAGCTCCGGGGAGTTTGCGACGTGCAGGGCAAGCGATAGCGTGTTCGCTGCTTTCTTTCAGCTGGAGACGCGAGAACTATAATTCCAGCAGACTGGAGCATTGGCCGAGGTTAAAGCATCTCAAGGCCAGGTTGGATGGGGCTCTGAGCAGCCTGATCTAGTTAGCTGTGTCCCTGCCGACTGCAGGGGGGTTGGACTCGATGACCTCTAGAGGTCCCTTCCAACCCAAAACATTCTATGATTCTATGATTCTATGTTTAAATCTGCTGGAAAATGTATTTGTGTTTCCAGACCCACTTTATTCTCAGAAGTCCCCCACTGCTCATTAAGGAGGCAATCCTTTGAAAGACCTTCTACTTACCCCCAGGTCCTGGACTTCCACGCTCATTCATCAGGGAACGCTCGCAGAGAAACCCCATGAAAGAGGCTCTCTACGCATCTCGATTTACCCAACAAGGTCCCTAATAAAGAGCTACATAGAACCATACATTTAAATTGAGTAACTAAGCAACCCCGTTTAAGGGGAAAACGTCCTGCCTTGTTTCCTGTGCCTGAATGCAGAACTACAGCTGTGCAATTTAGGATCAGCTTGGCATCGCCTTTACATTAGCAGGCCTGTACCACAACGGCTCTGTATTGAAAATAGCATAAGAAGGGCTTTCACGGGCTATTTTCAGCTCTTCCTGAGGGCCCTCTCTCATTGTACAAACTGGGAAGGGACGACGGCGAACTGGAGCTTGATTCAAACACATTTGCGACGCTTCTTAAAGCCGCGCTGGGTTCCGCGATCCCCAGCGGCTCGGCTAAGCGCTACTCTAAAATTCATAGCTCAGACATTCAAAGGCTCCAGTGAGCGATGATCTAAATGTTAAAACTGGACTGCAGCTGAATTTGGGGTTGGTTTCAACTGGACAAATAGCGAGGCTGACGGGTAATCAAGTACAAAAAGGATATAAACCAAATAAAGAGTATTATTGTAAGCTCTTGTCCCCGCAGCCTCAGAAAACGTGCTTTTATACCTAATATGCAACCTCAACAGCCAATTTATTTTGCAGCTTTATTTTTCCATTCCTCCCACTCTTTTTTTTTTTTTCTTTTTTTACAGATATTATATCTGTAAAGGGTTTGGTACGTGCAAATTGCCCTGCAAGTGCTGTGGATTGCTATTTGACAGTTACAGCTTTAGAAAAATGCAGTACCGTCCGTCTTCCGGGCAATATTCTTTTAGATTGAAATAACTTGCCATTTTACAAGCATTTTTGGAGTTGACAGTCTTTAAAATCATACTTGTGCCTGAAAACACCGTAAAACACATAAAAATACGATACTCTGCCAAGTAGCACCTAAAATTGCTATTACCAAAAGTAATTTTTAAGACCATGAAAATGCAACGGGCAACTCGAGAATAGCTGCAATATCCTCAGGAGTGCTTAAACTTCAAGACAACTAAACCTGCTTTTAACCATTGCCACGTACTGTGAGTTAGAATTACACGCTGGTTTCAGTATTTTTGACATTGCATTTTCTCCGTTACCCGTGTGATGCGTTTTAAGACAAAAATTTCATACAGGAGGATGAAAAAATACTTAATATTTGGAATTAAACTGAATCCGGGTATTGTAAGCATTTTTTTAAGTCATGGCAATTTTAACTGCTGTGTTAAAGCAGACACTTAACAGCGAGTACAGGCAACTCCGAGAAAGCAGCTGGAGACACCTGCAAAAACCTTTTGTGATGTTGAAACTTCTTTACATTCAGATAGAAAGGGATTAGCACTTATTAACTGAAACACAGGAGAGGAGGCACCAAACCTGCCTATAGATGAGCTATTCCTGTTTAGCCTGCCCCTGTTTCTAGAAGTTTGTGACTTTGACACTCCAGGCTCCACCTTAATGTTCAGCGCCACGTTAATCCCGTTTAATTAGAAGGCTTCTCCTCTTCGCCACAACAGTTTCTCCCATTTCAGTCCAGGATTCTTTCTGTACGTAACAGACACGGAAAACATAAGTTTGTTTTCCAGAGAACTGATTGAGACTAGCCAAGAAAAAAAGAAAGAAGCATTAAAAGGAAGTTTAAGATTAAATTTAGAAAGAAAAAAAAAACTTTATGAAATTTTGCTATATGCACAGGAATATTTTCATTTGCTAAAGCGGATGTAAAATTTTAGAATATTACGTTACCGTACGCGAATACCATCGAATCGTATTCTTGAGACTATGGTTTTGGCAACTTTCCTTAAAAAGCAGCGCTTTATAGACTAGGAAAAAAAGTATAGTGACATGAATCCTCAAACTCCCTTTGGATTTTTAAGATTATGCACGCACACACCCCCATCCTAAACGTCAGCAACATTCACGTGCTATTAAGCAAAAAGCAAGAGCCAAGTTGTCAGCGTCTACCTTCGGTGGTAGGAAAACAAGAAGCTGGTTTGCTCCCCTGAAGTCACCTCTCCCGTGCTAAGCACCGGCTGCTGTAAATATTTAAATAGCTCAGGAAAATTCCCCTCGGTACCCAGATGTGCCACGTCCACAGCGGGTAACCCACGCCCGCCTCCACCGAAAACGGGCCGCGCCAATTAACCCGCCAGGTCCAGGACTGTTTATGTTTCAGGTAATTAACTAGCAATTTTGTGAACATCTCCATAGCGTGCCTATAAATATCTTTCTCGTGACATCTCTAATGAAGTCAATGTTGATCAACATCTTCCTGTAATTTAATCAAGACATCAAGCAGCAGGGAGGGAAGGTGAGGAAGTCGCTTTGCCGCTCGGCAAAGCAAAACCCCGCTGCGCCCTTCGTGGAAATGAAGGGAAGCAAGACGAGGCCTCGCCTTAGGGGTCACCCTGCCCCGGCAGCTCCTTGGGAGCTCCCTCAAGCGCTGCCAAAACTCCCAAAACAGACTTCCACAACCGCATCTTCATTAGAGCGGCGCAGCACAAATTTCCTCCCTCTCCCTCCACGGCAAACGCAAGCCTGCTGTGGGAGGAGAGGCTGCCACGGCCCCCGGCCGCAGGGCTCGGCTGGGTTATCCAGCGGGGACCCGAGTGTCCCCTACTCCACCCCTGCAGAAACCACCACCGGCACGACCGAGGACTGACCTGGAGGTTTTTGCTTTTAAAATACGGGCCCTGATAACGCGTCTTGACTACATCATGATTCAATTACCATTGAACGCTGGCTTGAAGCAAGACAGACACTGTGCTTTGGTTCTGAAAGCAGAAAGGTTTAGATATTTCAAGTAGAAGCCATTGTACCCAACATTAACAACCACCAGAGCCCCAAAAGGCCGTAAAAAGGGCTCAAATCTGGTTTTTTAGGCATATTTCCAAGCGGACACGTAGCACAGAACACAGGCGATAGCACGTAATGAACGCACTACTTACAATCAGGTTCCTGGGGCTTCACAAAGTGAACTTATTTTGCACAGAGGATGTTGACACATACTCACAGAGGCAAAAATTAATTAGCCAAGGATGTGGAAAATGCTGGCCCCCATCCTGGGTGAAAAGGTAGAGAGCTGCGAGCAGAATGGAGGCTCCACAGTCGCAGCCAGAAGGTCCTTTCCCCCCAAAAAAAAGGTTAAGGCATCTAAGATACCGTGGGACTCTTGCATGCCACCGGACTGAGTCACAGCCATCTGCGTGTTTCTCAGCCGTGAAAAACGCCAAGTAATAACTTCACAGAAAAGTGGTGTCCTTTGAAGTGTCTGTTTAATAAATTATGGTCCAAAGGATTCAATAATTGCAGTCTGAACTGCGCTCTGCCCATCACTGATCTAGCCTGTGTCTAAACAGCCTGAACCTGAGTTAATTATAAAAGCAATAAGGACTTTAAAGTTGAATGGCTACAAAGAGTTATTTGGTTTTTCTTCTGGTTACATGTGCACTGCTGATATCTATTTTGTTGGGCAAAAAATGATATATTTTGTTTTAGAATTAAAATTGTTCCCATCTGTAACAATAATCGTACCCGTTCTTACACAAGTTGTGCTTTGTCTTCCCAGTCCCACCATTTATTATTTACATTTTCAGGTAAATCCATAAAACACCTCCCAGTTCTAAACACAATTTGGCTGAAAAAATGCAGGGCGGGAGGGGAACGCAAAGCTTCTTGTGCCAAGGTAGTAGTTTCTTCGTTATTTCTTAAAAATGTATTTTAGAAAAAGCCTTTTTGTGAAAAGCATGAAGGTGCAACTCTTTTTTGAAGTCTCCATTTAATAAGGGAACTACAATCTGAGATCAAAGAAGGTATCTACGGCAGCATCTGCTACTCCTGCCAGAATGCCCTTACCCGCGTGTTTGGAACGCTTGGGCAATATTAACTCAAAAATGGTCTGGTAAATGCTAAGTAGTTACAACGTTTGCTTGTCTTTGAATCAATTTAAAATTTATTTTAATAAATTTAAGGTTTTAGGTATCTCCCCTGTAAAGTGACTACGTGAGGGAAGAAGCATGGGATGAGGACCGTTTGACTCCGCACCCTTCCGTGGACGGTGGTCTCCATCTGGAGAGGATTCCCAAAAAATGCCAAGCGTCCCCAAAACATGGTGTCAAAGCCAAGCAAAGCAGCTGATGCCAGCACATGGGCTCTCCAAGCTCTAAACACCAAAAGACTTCTTCCAGAAACCTACACGCTTTAGACAGGATGAATTTTTGGTGTGGTTTTTTTAATAACACTATTGAAAATTAAGTCAAAGCACAGTACATCTGCTGTCTGAAACCTTTATCATCAAACAACAAATAAATTGCAAGAGGAGGGTCGATACATTTCTGCTGCATTGGAAAAGACATTTCCTATCCCTTGCAATATGCCTCCAAACCCTCCAAATACTTCCTTCTCCTTCCTTAGACCAGATCTAAGGAAGAAATTCTTTCCAGTGAGGGTGGTGAAACCCTGGCAGGGGTTGCCCAGAGAGGGGGTGGAGGCCCCATCCCTGGGACCATTCCAGGCCAGGTTGGACGGGGCTGTGAGCAACCTGATGTGGTTCAAGGTGTCCCTGCTCCTGCAGGGGGGTTGGGCTGGGGGACCTCTAGGGGTCCCTTCCCACCCAAAACATTCTATGATTCTCCATATTTACCTACTTAGAAAACAGTTTCAAAAGTAAACACCTTGTAGGACATACTGATTACCACAAAAATCTATCCCTGATCTCTGGAAGAGTCGAAGACATGGAAAAAAATATCTTTTTCTAAAGCAGACACAGCAGTGGTACCCTTGTGCTTCCCAAGACACCACACAGCAGAGCAGCATCATAAAACCACTTCACAAGCCTACTGCTCCTAGGGCTAATAATGAGTATGGGTAAATGAACGTAAAACACAAGGTCAGCTTCTTACTGCACAGCCTACCAATATTTAAAAAAAAAAAAAAAAAAGAAGAGGATACTTGATGGCAGAAATTAAGACTGATCATCTGGTCTTGTAACGATACAGCTCCCCCCTGTGTTTCAGCTCCTATGAAAAACAAGCAGTGCCAAAGGGCCACCAGCCAGCTTCTGCCCATCAGGGATCCATCTTTCATACGTACACACGCACGCTTCTCAAACAGCACTTGACTAGCAAGGACAGGCATGAGTAGGTGGACTCGTGAAGCCAGGCCAGGCCAAGCACATACTCAGGGAGGTTTTATATCTGCAAGGATGGACAAAGAGAATACTGCTTTCCATCTAATTACAAAGCTATTGTAGTAATTTGGACCCACAGGGTACTTAGAGGCCATCGGCAGGAGGACAGAGGCGATGCCTCCAAGCTGGATTCTGTTTCATCTCTAGCTGGAAATACAAGGATATGGGGGAGGGCTTTCAAATTCTTCCCGTAAGGTTTCCACCCATGAGATAGCGTTGGAGACAGCCCTGCAGACGAGCCAGCAGTTGCACCCGTACGCCCCCCGGTATGAAATGCATCCTTAGCGTGCAGCAGTGCCAAAGACCATCCCCCTCCTAATCCCATTCCCCACTATTTTTTGATTTTATCTGGCACGCAGGCACTGATGAAGCCGCACACCTGACACCAAAGTGCTCGGCTCCTGCTCCCTACCCAGGCTGACTGTAACGGAGAGGTTGATTAATTTTGTATTAGCCAGAGGCACAATTGAAAATAAATCCCAAGCCATTGATTACACTGGAAGAACAAGCAGATAAGGCATTTTCTTTTCATACCTCTAGTACTTAATTATACAAAGGTTCTACCCACAAGGACTGTAAGAAAAAAAAAGTCCCATAGCTGTGCTCAGCTGTTAAGTATTATTTTCTATGTATGATTGTTTATGCTCTTTAAGTATAAAATAATTTTTTTTTTTTTTTTTTTGCAAGATTCTGGTTCATTACAGGTTTATTTCAGGATAACAAACCCAGTCGTTTAGCTGAAGCCATTCACTCAGTTTATCTTCCCGTGTCAGTATGTTCATAACTATTTTAATTATCAGACAACAGGCTCCCTGATTACATGGAACTGTGCGAAGACCGTGCCTGTAAGCCGCTGGCTTTATCTGCAGTTTGTAACCGGAGCAATTCAAAGACGTTTAACATGCAGGAGTCTGTCATTTCTGCGAGCACCCAAAATGTTGTTAGCCAAGCAGAGCCTCTCCTCACCTCTTGATCACCACCTCCTGAGCAGAATAAAAAGACTGAGGCTTGAAGAAAACAAAACTGCTCAGCCCCTGGAGCTGTGAAGCCAGGAGCGGTGCCACTACACCCCCTGGGTTACAGAACTGTAGATATGAGGAGCGACTGGAGTGGCATCCCAGAGGCAGGCTTTGTATCTTCCCGATGAGCTTCATTCATAGAATCACTTTGGTTGGAAAAGCCCTTTAAGATCATCGAGTCCAACCTTTAACCCAACCCTGCCATCCCACCACTAAACCCTGTCCCTAAGCACCTCATCCATCCTTCTTTTAAATACCTCCAGGGATGAGGACTCGACCACCTCCCTGGGCAGCCCATTCCAGAGCCTGACAGCCCCTTCGGTGAAGAAGTTTTTCCTAATGTCCAACCTAAACCTGCCCTGGCGCAGCTTCAAACCATTCCCCCTCATCCTATCATCTGTTACCAGGGAGAAGAGCCCGACCCCCACCTTGCTACAGCCTCCTTTCAGGTAGTTGTCTTAATTGCTCATGGGCTAAAGCTCATTAAATGAAAAATACTATTGCTTCCCGCAGGTTGTGCACTTGGGATGTGGGATGTGACAAATGGACACCAGTGGTGGCCCTCTCGGATACCAGGGAGAGACGGCAAAGAGCAGCTACAGCCCATGGGAGCAGAGCAGGCTGCTGGGGTTGGGGGCTGTAGGGTCCCCAGCCTCACCGTGGGCTCACTGACAGAGTGCTTCAAGTTTTCTCCTAAACATCTGGTAAATTTTCACTTTAAAATCATTCAACTTTTTTTTTCCCCCCCAAGATAACCAAAATTTTAGAGTTAACACAGCAACTCCTCATTTTAACAGCACCAAGAAACCAAACAAACCCTCAGGCTCACGTTTAGCTTTATAGCGTTAACCTGGAACTAATGCAGCCCAGGAGGGTGAAACACCACAACTCCATGGAGCCACATCTTACGACTCTTTCAGTTCTCTTTGGTGTATTCCAGTTTCTCCTTCGGTATCTGTTCACCCAGAAATTATTCCAGAGCATTTCTGTAGAAAGCCTCTCCAACATTCCCAAGCCACACTACACACGCAGAAGCAGGAGGACTTGTGCAGAAGATGCTACGCTGTTAGGTAGACAAGCAAAGAAGAGTTGGGCTTGGGGGCGGTTCTGAAGGGGTTGGTTGGGGTTTTTTTCTATAGAAAATAGACAAGTAACTCCAAGTGGATGCTCCTAACCCTATCTCTATCAGATGAAAGCATCATCTTCATATACTGTATCATCCTGCTTAGCAGGAATTCCCGGTTAATTGAATGGGAAGAGATTTCCTATCAGGACAAACATCCTTTGTGAGCGTCTCATCAGAAACATCTCTTACAGAACGCGGCATTTTAGTGAAGAAGCAACAGTAAACAAAATCTCTATCAGCAAAGACCAGAAAATAATATCTTTGATAAATGTCTGCTACTGCAATAAATTTAAGGCTATGAAAACGCATTACAGTTGCATATGTTAGATCAGATACATGGCATGGGCAGGTACAAGCAATGCACAAGTGCATTTTTTTTCTTTCCCTCCCCTCAAAAACCAACCCCAAACCAACTGGTAATGGGTCAGCGGAACAGATCGCTCCTAACACGTACCTACGCACTTGAAAAACTTCCAACTTCCTCCTCGCGCTTACAAAACCGTTCTTGCCAACTGAGATGGTATTTATTAAAAAAAAAAAATAGTATTTTTTCCACTTTAGCAACTCCTGTACTGCAGCCAAGCAGGAAAAAGGGCTCAAATAAACCTTGAAAAGCTTCTCAGAAGGGCAGCATCACAAATACCTCTCCAGAGCCTCTCACCAGAAAATTCCCCATCTGCATTGATAAATACTTCTTCTGCCTCATATGTAACATGAAATACTTCATAAAAAACCTTCAGATTGTTAGAAAGCTAATAAAGAACAGTGCCCAAATTTTTTTCAATTAATTTTGCGATAAAAGCAGTAAAGGAAAATTTGGAAGGATGAAAAAAAAAAAGCACTGAAGGGAAACAGAGCTGAACTTTCTGACTTGCATATCTGAAACTCTGCACACTGAACAAACCCGCCTATTCCAATGGCCCTTTAGCACCTCTTACTATAATTTTGAAGCTGAACTTCGGGAAAATGATAACACAAGCTTGAAGATACTGGTTTTCATCCTTATACATCTAAAAACCTCAAGATAAACCACCAGATACCTTGGAATTAAATTTGAAAGGTGTCATTTACTGCAACTTCCTACCATACCAGCCATTATCGCAGAACCACATCAAATATTATGATACACGTGGCAGAATCTCAATCAAGCCTGATGAGTCAAGAATTACTTGCAAAGATGAGGAAAGCCTATTGTTTCTATGAAAGGCGATGAGCGAGAACGATGTAATCGCCATCAACGCCGTAACAATGGACACATCAACCGCTTTGTCATCCAGTGTCGTCATCAGCTGGACCCTGTGGGAGAAAAACAGCCCACTCTGTTTGCCTTCAATGTTTTTTCCAAAAATCTTTTAAAACTTAGTATGGTTTTGGTGTTGTGGTTTTGGGGTTTGGGGGATTTTTTGGGGGTTTTGTTTTGTTTTGGGTTTTTTCGTTTTGTTTTTTTTTTTTAGTAATTAATTTTTGTATTGTATTATACGTTTGCAAGCAAAAAAAAAAAAAAACCCAGCTATTTCTCAAGCAACACAATCAGCCTAGTTGAAAAGAAACCACCAAAACTACCACCTCCAGCAGCATCAGATGCCTTGTTTTGAGCTTGGCCCATCCAGAGGTTCCCTTGAAGCTTTCCGTGACGGATGCCCCTAGGCCCCGACAAGTGTGTGCTCCCCCGCGGGACCCGACAAGTCTGTTCCAACAACGCCGTTCAGGAGTAAGCTGGGAAATTAGTCTCATGCAAGACTTGCCCAGCAGGTCAAGTAATTAACTCCTGTCCCGTTACATATCCTTTAAATCAGGGAAGCACTTGGCAGTAACAGCATTATACGTAGCTGCTCAAACCAATGACGTTCCAAACCAAGATGATACTACTAAGAGAAATCCCTTCTCGTCAGTGTAAGTGAGTAAACACAGACAGCTCGTTCTAGCAAATAAAGAGGAAAAATAATTATTTTGGCGATACCTTGGTTTTCTCCACAGACAGTACCACAGAGCAGGATTTGACCTATCCTAAGGGACAAATAAATCCAGTATTCAACACTGACTCAATATTGCAGGCAAAATAATCAGTAGCTTAGAACTCAACCTTGTGTTATGCTACAGGATCAAGCAAAGCAAACAATGCAAGGGAACAATTTACTGCTCCGTGGGAATATGTTTAAAAATGCCTAACAGTTTGCAATACCCTGAATACCCTTTTAGGCGTTTCTAAAATGAGAACCGATAATGTTTATCACTACTGAATTCAAAAAAAGAAAACTGCAATGGCATTCTAGGTAAACCCGCTCAAAATCAGGCCCCAACGTCCACCCTTCTGTGAAAATCAGCTTTCTAGGAGAATTCAGACTAGGTCTGCTCAGCCTTTAGTTGCACAGAACTCCCATTTAGCTGTAAATCCAATTTGGGAACACAACTTCCCTCCCTTGCTTTCTCTTCCACCTCCTCAGCCCTACATGTTGCAATCAGGCTTAACTGGGCGCATCACAATAATTGGACGTCATTTCAATATTTGATTTCTGCTCATTGTAGCCTACATAGATTAACTTTTCATCTCCACGCCAACTTAAGGCTTGCCATGCCTCAACACACTAATACTTAATGCAATAAAGGAGAGACGTTTTGGGTTTATTTTTTTTAGACCTAACTCAGCAAGAACCTCAGACTTTTTTTTTTTTTTTTTAAATCCATCTGCAGCTTCTTTCTGTTTACTCCAAAGCTCTCCTTTTGCTGTCTACAAGAGAGTTCTTCCCTTTCAACCGAGATTCCCCAGAAGAGATGAGGGGGGGGATTTGCTTGGGGAGGGAATTTGCCTGGGAGGGAATCCAGGGATCACGTCTGTGCATAAGGGTGAGTCTTCAAGACAAAAACCTTTCCGAGTCCTTTCTATTTGCTCGATTAAGTTCACATTAAATATTAACATCATAGTCTTACCTATTGCAAAAGTCAAAGGCATTTGTTCACCCGACAGAACAGGCCAGAGCTATGAACTGCAGTTACTTCAAGAATCACAGCAGTATTTTGGGAGGAGGGCGAGGGCGCTTGGTTTGAGGGGGTTTTTTTTGGTAGTTGTTTTGGGGTTTAGGTTCAAAGCCCCAGACACCTCCTCGCCCCGGGCGTTCCATACAAATCCCTAGCAATTGATTGAGTTTACATGAGCTGGAGTCAAGAAAAACACCGTCAATATTTAATGACAGACAACAGCTGAACAGTAACGATCCCCTAATCTGAAAATGATTACTGTAAAATGAATGCATTAAAATGAGCTGAGCGCGCTCATTCCTTGCAATTACTGCCCAAGCCCATGGTCCTGCTCCCACCACACACGCGCCAGCGGAGATTCTGTTGTCTGGGGTCTAAACTCGGACCCTGCAGAAGTTCAGATCTTCTGGAAGCGCTGAAAAAGCCAGACCCCCTTTTAAAGCCTTCCTAAGTAGGAGTCCATACCGAGCAAGGAAGCAACAAAGAAAGCCAAGATCCCCTCTGAAAAAAGATTTCACACTTCATTTTTTTCAGAGCTTCGTTACAGTACTGATCTTTTTCTATACTAATTACTTAAAGCTCCATATTTATTGCTATTGTAATTGGGGGTGTCCTTGCAATAACCCCGTTCAATCCCATCTTGGCCACACAGAAGAGAATTTATGCTCGTTATTGATGCCATTAAGAATGCCACTCCTGATAGACAAATTAATTGAACTGAAGCAAAACTGGGCATTTGAAGTGAATCAAAACCTAATCTGTCATTCATAACGCACAGAACCTGTGCTCTAAAGGACACAGCTATGAGCCAGTTCTTGTTATGTGAAAATCAAATCATAATAAAATCAAGTTTTGATCAAGTTGAAGTTCCTGTGCCTCGCTTTAGACGGCTACTTCTCATCCAAAACCTCTCCTCTGGAGGAGAAGGCCAGCTCAGTATTCACAGCTTTCCCACGCCGAGGGATAGCTCAGGCCGGTCAACTCCTAGGTGACTCAAAGAGCATCGATGCTTGCAACCATATAATCCAGGCAATCCAACACACACCAGCTTCTGTGCCAAAGAATAAGGCTGAGCAGAAAGAACTTGGTGGGCCAGTGCCTAGAAGAGGCTCGTTCCTAGCTAGAGCCTGATGTCTGGTTGTTCCAAGGACATTGGGATCTGGGATTTGTTGCTTCTCAACAAGCAGCTTCTTGCCTTATCTATGCCAGCACCCTCAGAGGGAGCACGCGGGGTCCTCGGTCGCTTCAGTCAGCAGACAGAGGGCTGAAATTGGCACCTTAACTAAAATGAACCTTGTTTCTGATGCCTATAGTCCATGAATTTAACTGGCCTCTCGCCAAAACTGATCTGCAGGCTCAAAGCATTGCTGGTGGCACCTCAAGACATCCCACCAGCTACACTCTGAGGAGCCCAGCCCTTCTGAGGGACGAATGGCTGAACTGCAATTCAAAGCCATCAAGGACAGCTCTCTTCCCTTGAGGATCACGGCAAAGCCAAGAGCCAGAGCTCCCAAGCAAAAGCAGCGAGTTTTCATGAAGCAGTCGAAGGACTTACTGGTGTTCTGGAGAAGAGAGGCTTTCCCAGGCACCCGCTCACGTTTCTCTTCTTTCACTGGGTATGTACAGCATAGGGCTCAGGAAATGACAAATGGGCTACATGTAGTCAAATATGCATTTTCCCAAATTAATTTCCTACCTGACAGTAATATATCAAGATCTGAAACTATTTTATTTCTAAAGTAGCCTCTTAAAGTGATTTGTGAGGCCCTTTAGTTATTCAATTTTTGTAGTGTAAGACTCTGTTAGGCTGAATAAAAGACAGTAACTAATCGAGGGGGCTCCGTGCAGCAGAAAAACAGCCGAAGGAGCTCATGGCTGAACAACCCTGGTGGCACAAGTGAACTGCACGGTTGTGGTTTTCACAGGAAAACCCTTCTTTTAAAAGCAATCTCCCATTCAGAGTTAAAAAAAAAAAAAACAACCCAAAACCAACCAACCGACCAAACACTTTAAATGGCTCTTCCCTGCATCCTGATTAAAAAAGAAAATCTGCTTACCCCTTGTGAAGTGAAAGACCTATTTGGATAAGTAAACCTTCTGATTAGCCTCGATTTTATTTAATTTCAGGTGACAGCACTAACTAGAGGTGGGCTTAATCTCAATTAGCTCAACACCTTCTAAGTGCTGAAGTTGGCAAGAGCTGTGTTGCTTCCTGCCTGGCCCAGGTGCCTGCAAAGTCCGAGTTTCAGTTGGAAAATCCAGCGAGGATGTGGTTCCATGTTACGCCTAAGCTGGACGCTGCCGTCCAGCCCTTCCCGACCGGGGATCGCCCTGCCCTGCGGCACATCCAGCAGCCATCGGGCGAGCCAATGGAAAACCAACCCGGCAAGCTCTAGGTGGTTCGAGGTTTGGGGGGGTTATTCTTTTAATATTCCAAAGGAGCCAGGAATAAGAGTTTCTGTTCTGTGGATGCAGAGGCCAACCCCCTTGATGTCGCTGTAAGTGAGGCCTGCCTTTGGTCTCCTAAACCAGCCATCCCCGCTTCGACGCACCTTCCTGCTTCAGCAGGGGGTGGGACTGGATCATCTCCAGCGGTCCCTTCCAACCCTTGCCATTCTGGGAGTCTGGGATTCCTCCCAGGGGCAGCAGGAAAAGCAGCAGCAGAGTGGTGCTCTCCAGCAGCTCCTACGGTCCAGATGGGGAGACCGTCCAAGCTTACCCAGCATCCAAGTGGGGGGAAAAAAATAAATAAAAACCCGTGCTTAATGTTCCACACAACCCTCCCAGGCGATCACAGCTCTCCACCAACTCCCACTGAAGTCCATTATTTCCTCAGTTTCTCCCTACTGTATATTTTATCCCAAACAAGACTCCCCCGCCAAAAAAAAAAAAAAAAAAAAAAAAAAAAAAAAATCCTTGTTGATTCAGCCCTTCAAGGGCCTTCGTTAGCTTAAGGACAAAAAGCAGCATCTACTACCTTCACATTTCAACCAAAATGAGATTTTAAAATGTTTTTTCCCCTCCATCTACATGGTAAGTTGGACTGCAATGAAACGCTAACACGTACTCCTTCAAGCTTCCCAAGCATGAAATCCCTGTCCCGCAGAGGCACTGCTGCCATTAAATGCTATGCTGGGAGAGAAGACCCAACCAGCAGGTTAGAATTAAACAAACCCCACTGGGCCATCGGTGCCAGGGACACGTTCCACAGTGCAGATGTCAACGGCACGACTCCCGGTCAGCAGGCTAGGGGAGTCAAGAGTAAAGAAATGAGTCTGAAACCAGAAGATGAGAAGATACCATCATACTACTTCAGTGCCAAGGGCAAGTTCAGCCACATATTTGGGAAAAAAAAAGTTGAAAAAAAAAAAAATCAAACCAGATCATTCCAACTTTGCCATATATTACAAGATAAGTGCTGCTCTATACCACATGCAAGTGGAACTCCAGCACGGACATTTTTGTGTGTTAGGTGATAGGATGGTGGCAACAACTCCCTGGGCCAGCTGAGATGTAGGGAGAGAGGTGAGAACAAGCATCAAGTTGCAGAGGGAAATACAGGCGGCCGGTGCAAGCCCAGCCCTTCCTCTCTGTACCTGCATTATGAGATAACACAAGGACTGAGATGGTCTCATCTCTGAGTGTATCAACACTGGCTTTCATCAATATTCTTGTTTTACAGCTCAAAATCTTCAAGTGAAACCTAAGGCACTTCTCCAACCTTTTATTCATTTGTGTGTAAAAAAGGCAAACCAAGTCAACTTTGGGTTAAAAGCAGCCCCAACAAGACTCATCTTCAAACCCCCTTCAAAGATGCCCTTACACCAAACACATCACCACCATTCGCAGTCCCATTCAACACTTCTGCAAATCTTAGTAACAGAATCATCCCAACTTTTGTTGGTGGATCTCCAGGTTCACTTGTGGTTTTGTTTTTAAACAGTAATCAGAATTATTTTTGCCTTTCTTTCATCTTTTAAGAGTAAAGAATAAACTAGTGGCACCCCCAAGTTCGCAGCTATATCCGTCACGACTGGTATATCCCAAGTCTAAATGCTGAAGACTGTCAAATCTGTTCATTTACTGAGCATTTTTGCTGGATGGGTTTGGCACGAAAGCACACACAGACAGCTTTTAAATTCAGCAGCCTTCTCTACTGACCCAAAGATTGCTGCTGAAGTGTTTCTTCTAGTCGTATACCCATATACGCTGGATTTAAAGGGGAGGGGGGGAGGAACTGTATCCTGGGTTTCCACCTTCCTCCTCACTGTGTCCTTTAGCTTGAGAGTTTCCCTCTGAATTTAATAGAGTAGCACTGAAAAAATAAGAGAAATTGTAGCTGACCTGATTTCACATATTGCAAGGCTATAACTGACATTTCTACTTTTACTTACGCTAAAATATTACTGGGAGGGGCCAATCTTGTCAGACTTTCTCCTGCTTGGAAAAGAGCAAACTAGGGACAGCAGAAATTATAAAACCGGATTTCTTGCTTTGAAAACACCACCAACACCACCCACAAAACACCCCACATCCACCCACAGTCTTACAGTTATTCTGGCGTGCCATATGATTGAGCAAAACAATAATACAAAGCAATCGTTGGAAGAGAAGGCTGAGAGGGGACCTCATCAACACCTACAAATATCTCAAGGGTGGGGGTCACCAGGACGCAGCCAGACTCTTCCCAGTGGTGCCCAGCGCCAGGACAAGGGGCCATGGGCACAACCTGAAGCAGAAGAGGCTCCAGTTGAACGGGAGGAAGAACTTGTTGAGTGTGAGGGTGATGGAGCCCTGGCCCAGGCTGCCCAGGGGGGCTGTGGAGTCTCCTTCTCTGGAGATCTTCAACCCCCGCCTGGCCGCTGTCCTGTGCCCCCTGCTCTGGGTGAGCCTGCTTGGGCAGGGGGGTGGCACTGGGGGAGCTCCCAAGGTCCCTTCCAACCCCGGCCATGCTGGGATTCTGTAATAGGTTCATCAACAGTATGCCGAGATTAATAGGATAACTCTAACAAAATAATTGGTTTTTTAATAATTTGGGGGGGTAATACAAAGGGACCACAGTAGGCATAAAGTATTTGCATTTCACCAATAGATTTTGCATACTCCCCACGGGAAATGGTTAAGCTGGAAAGGCTGGATTAGTAAGAAAATTTGAAGTACCACCTGGAGAGAGCTGGCTAAAATGAGGCGGTGAGCAGAGAGGCGAGAGAGTTCTCTAGGAATGAGCAGGAACACGCGACTGAAATCTCAGCTCGCTGAAAACTTGGAACAAGAAATACAGGACACAAACGCGTTCGCAGCGCAAATGAAAAACAAAACTTGAGCATGGACTTGACATTGCTTTGCACGTCACTTAGACACCACCGCTATGGAATAAAATCCCTAGAGGCCCGTGTTTCTCAGTTATGGATGGTGATGGAGAAAGACAGCGCTGCATTACCGTACCGCACCGCCAGCCAGCACGCATAAAATACACATTATTACGTGAAGTGACTCCAATGGAGACAGTTGTAAAGAACCGTCAGGATGTCACCTGGCCACAAAATACAAATACCAGCAACCACGCTCAAGAGAGGGATTTAGCCAAAAGAACGACATGGCAGGACTACCAGGATCACGAGGGGAAGGAGAATCCACTTTGCCAGGGCAGCCTACAGAAACGTGTTTGTTGAGTCTTTGGTTTGAGAAAACCAAAAGGGAGAATTATTGCTCTCGAAATGCTCCTTTGGCCAGCGAGCAGAAACGCCAGAGATGGAAACACGTTACCCGACGTGAAGGATCACCAGGCGCTATCAGCTAGCCATGAACAAACTGCCTCAGTCCTACCAGACAGCGGCACGGAGCCAAAGGAACAGATGAGATTCTGGGGAAGCTTTCTAATCAGCATAGGCAGAAAGCAGCCTAACCATTTCCAAGGCAGCCCTTGATAAAAGTTTTTAAGGCTACTTTGTAACATCTTTAATTGCAGTGGCTGGGGAACATGTGATGACTCAGGAGGTCAAGCAAAAACATCTGAAATAGAGAAAATACGAGCTAATGGAGCAAAATGCAGTAAGAGAGGCATGCAACCAACTAAATACAGCCACGACAACAGATCACTTGCATGCTAGAAGCAAAGAAATGAGTTGTAATTTCTGCTGTAATTGATTTATTCCCTTTGTATTCATGATTGTTCTGCTGTTAAAGTAACTACAGCTTTTAAATGGCGATTGCTGAAGGAGCGCATCTTTGGGATGTTAGGTTGCAAATTTTCTTATCACAAATGAGAACAACTCTACCAGCCCCAGGCACGCCAAAGCACTGCTCTGCCATGATGCAGGTATGGAACAGAGCTTTTTATTTAGCTGCAAAAAACAGATTTCAAAGTAATTGCTTTTATAAGCTGGGTGGCGTTTGTTGCCTTAACCAGTAGCCCACCCTGGCTTAAATTAATTTCCATATGATTTTTTCTCTATTACAGCATTATGGTACCTACACAAAGTACCCTGAGGACGTCGGAAGTACTTGTTGCTAAACCTACCCTTCCTGAACACAGTGGGGAAAAAAATCAGTTCATTCTCAAGTTTGCATCGGGGTGCTGCATGTTCCTCAAGCAACAGCATTTCTGAACTCTTCCCCCAGTAAAATACCAATATTCTTGGCTATATGCATCAAATTCATATTCCCTGAAAAGCAAAGCCCCCTCTGTTCAGACTATATAAGAGAAAATTATCATTAAGGACAGAAACAACTTTGAGTTCTGTGCTAAAAAACGGCATGAGCCTGGGGGGAAAAGAAAAAAAAAAAAACCACAACCCAAAACCCACAAAAAACCCCTCAGGAAGAATATCAGGATGTGGCCACACTGGCAGGGATCGTTATAAACTCATTCAAAACACGATGAGCTTAGCAGAAAACACAAAATTTCAAGAATCTATGTTAACTAACTAAGAGAAAGTCTGTAAATCCCCGACACTGACTGCATACTGCCTCCAAATTGTGGCTATTTGGTGTAGATCTATTGCTAAGTCATCCACAAGATTTAGACCCAACTTCAAAATATTTTGTAGTTTCAGGTCGTCTTTGTTTCCGAGTGAAAGTTCTATTGGCAAGTTTTCACGGGATTATTGCAGGCATTCAATATAAGAAGCAAATAAAAAGTCAAACTGGTGCAAGGCAATTTAAAACCCCAACAGAAATGTAATCCGCGGCGTTTCTGCTGCCATCGCTATCTGGCAGTGACGCCGTTGTCACCTGCTCACAGTAACTCCGGACAGAGCCAAGAAGATGCACAGGTTCCCTCCTACACCATGACCCCACCATGAGGCTTTGGATGAACAAGAGGTCACCAACTGCAACTACACCGTTACAGGTGCCTTCGGGAGGGGAGCTGCTATCCGTGTCCAGCCACGCCGTCAACGAATTACAGCTTTCTGTGCAACTGGGGGCACGTGTCTTTCCCTTCCTCTAGGTCACCTGTAACAAAAAGGCACAACCTGCACACTTTCTGAGGCAGGGGCGTTAATTAACATGGAAGTTGGCCAGGTAAGAAGTAGAAAGGAATAAATATTTAAACCTGAAGAACCTGTTTTGAAATAGCAAAAGCTGTCTACACTGTAGTTGCTGGGGCACCTGTGCCACGCGTTTCGCGCACTTCATCATTCAAGCGTGATAGAAACCGGTATTCAACCAGAATTCACAACGGTATTCTGGTCAAAGACGTCTTTTTGGATGAGCGTTACGACGTTGCCTGTGTGAGTACGAGCAAGACCACCGCAAGAAGTATTGCATTATATTTTCAGCCTACCATGAACGCTCTCTTTTCACCACCCCAGAGCAGATACAGCCCAGCACAGCCCTGCCCCCCTGCTTCCCTCCCCTCCCCTCAACTCATTCCCATGGCTCTCAGCACCCACTCCTCCCGCTGCCGGGCACAGCAGGGAGCACCCTGCCTCACCCCCTCAGCATTTTGCTGCTCAGAGAGCGCTTGACAACCATCACCAAGCCCAACACTGCAAAGCCTGATGGCCCCACTCCTCCACTATAATAAATGATTAAAAAGCAAGCTAATTGTATCCAAGCACAGATCAATTATCTGAAATATGAGCAGCTCATACACTTCAGTGCCAAGAATGACGGCTATAATGACAGCGTGGAAAAAATGGATAAAATGAAATTAGTTTTCTTGTATATTATAGACATCAAATACAACGTAGGGTTGGGCTGGAGGATGGAAGGGAATAAAAGGACATTTGGAGAACGATTAACAGCGCAAGAAAAACATACTTTCTACTCAGTAACAAAAAACCTAAGCAACATTCAAGTAGGATTGAATACTTCTCATGAAAGCAAAAGTACTCCACGCTGCCAAAATAAGAGTTTTCTAAAAGAAAATCCAGCTGCCAAAATAAGTCATAAATACGTACACTTACAGCTTACCTACACGGAAGGCACAAGTGCCACTTACAACGAGTAACTGCATTACAGACATCCTGAAACCTTACTCGGTTTTTACTTAACACCCCTCTTAAGAATATTTAGGAACAAGACCGTCAAACTCTGTTCTTCAACTTTTTAGAAATTGTTCAAAAGCATAAATCATCATCAGTTGTCTAGGTCTGTCATTTTTAATTACGGTAGATAATTGGAAGAATCCTTTTCTAGTATTTCTTAATTGAATTCAGCAAAGATCCTGCAAGGACGACCATGAGCTACTGGTGGCACGTTTCAGGATTTCCAACATATTGTTTCTCCAGAAGACCCTCGAGGCAGATCTTTTCAAGTTTCTGGTCAGATACGTATACAGAAAATTAACAATCCTCTCTCAAACTCCTATTCTGGGTGTTGTAACTGTTGATTTACAAATAAAGCAAGGTAAAGTATCTGGAGGAAACAAATTTTAATACTCGAATCCAATACCGATAATCACAGCCTGGGATTTTATCTTGCCTGGTAAATCAACAGCTTTGTAAAATATAAATATTGGCAGATGCTTAAAATCATGAAACATAGCCCGATTATACTGTAACCTCTTTTTCCTACTGAGTATCAAACTACTTTTTCAAGGAATAATTCCAGGGGAGGGAAATTAAAATGAAATCACAGAATCATCCCACCCCTCCCACAGCTACGCCCCCGCGGCAAAAACCTTACCTTCGTCATTCTGGGCCAGACAACCTGCTAAGAGAGTAGCAACTGGAATCCCTACAGCTAACCATCTCCAGGGACAAAACCGCTGGAACATTTTTTGTCACGCTTCACTCAAGGCAGACCTGAAAAAGAAAAAGAGTTGATACACGCATTAGTCAACCGACCTGTGCAAAGGTGGTTACAAACGATTTCACGGGTAGCTACGGTGTAACTACGCAGGGCATATCGAGCCTACAAGAGCGCGACGTCGTTTCTGTTAAAACAGGCAAGGTTAATCCCATTAGCATCAATACATACATACATACTCGTTAAACTTGGTCATTGTGTATGCACAGGCCTCCAAGTAAAGAAAATGCAAGTTTCTTGCTTAAATCAGGTCTAATTTCCATAAAATAAAGTATTTATGTTAGCCTTGTGCCTTAAAGCGCTTTGGAGAAATGACCGTATCGGAGAAATTCCGCTTATTAAAACTGGCGCTCAGCTGCAAACGTCAGCAGGGACTCGGAATTCAAAGACATCGCCCAGCAAAACCATGAGCAAACCCCATCGATGGCCACCTTTAATGAGACAGACTGGTGGTTCATGCCCAGCAAAGGAGGAAAAACAAAAAAACCCACATGTACAAAAAACACCTCAGGAGAATCAACTGGCCAAGACAGGTCTGGATGAACTCCAGAGCGTACTTGGAGGGAGCAACTTTAGAAAGTTATCTAATGCTCCGTTTTACAGCTCCAATAAAGAGAATTAACATATTTCTGTAGCCCAGAACTCAATTATTTAAAAATACTCCTTCACATTTAAAAACACAGTGACAAATCCAATGGACTTCCTAGCAACAGAAGCATGAAATGGAGAGAGACTCACAGCAGCATAAAAACAAGCTATTGTATAAAAAGGGTTTAAGTGCTGTCAATTTTCCCAAGCAAAGCACTTGACTCAGATTTCATTGCCACTTTCTGCTTCTAACTTCCTATGGCGGTTACGAAACCGCCGTATTTCATTGCAAGTCAAACAAACAGACTATCAGCCCCCACTTCACAGCCTCAGCCTTAACACCACCCGATCCTCCGTCAGCGGGACGTTACGGAAGATGTGCTATCATCTTCCTTCCACAAACCCAGCTCGGAGGAAACGCAAGCGGATGGACAGCATTTAATTCACCCAACACAAAATATAGGTATCTACTTCGGGCATGAAACCATCCTTTTGGATCACTCGCAAGAGTTACCTGAGCCAGAAGGAAGCAGGCTTTCCACTAACAGAAATACAGGATGGTTTCATTAAGTACTGGGCAAGCCAAGAATTTCTGCAAGATGTGAATTTACTCCAAATCGTATCATCTCGCACATGATTTTGGTTAATATGAAGGGAACAGTGCTATGATATAAACTGTTCCTCTTCAAAAAGACGACCAAAACGAGCATGCGTCAACAGTTTTAGAGGAAAAACTTGGGTTTTTTCAAATGGATAAGGAAAGCAAGCAGTGAAATGTAATAAACCAGCTTGAGTGGCCCATATTTACTTAAATATTTAAAGCTCCTGGGTGGCTGACACTGTATATGTTTGGCCTTCTTCCAGGGCAACTCACTGGGCTGGGATCTACTAGGCTCCCTTGCAAGGCCAGCAGAGCTCCTCTTTTCCTTCGCAAAGACATGGGTCACAGCTGACCCTCTGCCTTCCTGAGGATTTGAATGGCAGCACTCACTATTCCAAAATGAAGGGGAGCAGCAAAACCATTTAAAATCCCACACCACAAACACACTGCTCCGCGTCTCATCCGGGGGTTAGAGATTAAGAGAGGCTTTCCCAACCTCCCTCTTCGTTCCAGGAGGACTCTTCCCATCCCGTTCGGCGGCAGCAGGTCGCAACAGGCAGGAATTTCAGGAAGAACTCCGATATTACACCTCAAACAGGGTGGCAGGCTGCGCCTAACCAAGGCGGCAGAGCAGATCTCCGGGGACGGCCCATCTTCATTTCAGCTAGACAAACGTCCGTCTTGACAAAACAACTCAAGGTTACACCAATTAATGAATTCAAGCCACGCCACAATATCTGTGAACCATACAAAAGCACCCACCTTCCTCCTCTCTCCTCCTCCTCATCCACTGGCACTTCTACAACACCTCTGCCCCTAACTCCAGCAGAGACAGCCCAAATGAAAATTTCAGACCCTTCCGAAAGGGCCTATTACTCCTATACACGTCAGGAGACCAGAACTGTTAGCAAAGATCCCACTTTTCGTAAGAAAAAAAACTATTTAAAAAGCTTGCTACGCATCTATGAGAAGGAAGCTTCAAGCTCATGAAGCACGTAACCAGGGACTTGACAAGCGTGTTACCCGTAGAGAAAAAGAGCAGCTACTTCTTCCTTGAGGAACCTATTCAGGACGTTTGCCAGCGCTGCTCAAAAGTGGCTTTTTCCTCCCCTCTGCTTACCAAAATGCTCATTTGATGACTGTCACCTAAATTTCCACTTAGCCACTTCAGAAGTCAGTCTGGATTTTGCGACAGCACCTTCAAAGAACAGAAATGACTTCCACCGTAACATGTTCTAGCTGGCTACTTTTAGCTAACGGCTGAGGGTCTCCACATTGCCCAAATGGACTCAAGTGAACCCAGTGTCATCGCCGCACTTCCTGGGAACTTTTAAGGATGTGACCTTCTCAACATTCCACCGTTTTTTCCTCCCACATTAAGAGGAGATCCTAAAAAGCACTGGGCTCTGCCACTTCGCCAGTGTAAGTGGACAGTGTGGTGTGGTGGCATTTGCTGTCAAAGGCTTCCAACCCTTTACACCTCCAAGCCCAGAAACAAGTGGTTCAGGAGACTATCCGAGTTTCTTCAGGTCAGCCTAAGAAAAATCCCAGCCCAGTGCAGATGACACGTTGTAAGACCTAGAAAGAGATGCGCACGCACACTTCAGAGGCCTCTGACACTTCATTTTACAGCCTTGAAAAAAAAAAATCCAGATCTCCCATCACGATGTTCTATTTTGGACAGTTATTCAGAGCTCAGCTGACATCCTTGAGCTGAGTCTACTCTGAAGAGATTTTTAGGACAGAATCTTGGCAGATTTATTTTTGATTTTGATGAAATGTCAAGTTAACCACGAGGACAGCAACACTGCTGCTCTAAGAATAAGCAGCTCTATATGCAACTGCAATGCAACAGAGTAAGAACTGGTCCCCCTTCTCCTTCATATTTGCACCAGAAAAAAAAATGGTATGAAGTGTAGACAGCAAGAATATTGAGTTCAACAGATGCCGCTAACTCAGAAATAGCTCACAACAAACCTCCAGTTACGACAAAGTCCCCAAAGGGAGACAATCTGTAAGGAATATGGCGTTGGACTCTAGATGCAGTCTGACGGGGCAAAGGACAACCACGAACTGATGACAGAAGGACGATCTGTCAAGAACATACAATATATCTGTAAGACTCCCTATTTTCCTGGAAAATATTCTGATGTTGCTACAGCAGAATTTTAGAGTTTGCTGTTACCATGGGCAACGAGGTTATACACTCAAGCCAAAAAAACTTGAAATGGAAAATAAAAAGAGTTGAAGTTGAGGGGAATTTCAGGTCCTGGCATGTCTGCATTTAAGTCAAGTTTCGATGATGTTCTCTCCGGAGCGTTCCCTGTTTGTCTGTACAGCTGTACCGAGGCACAGAAAGACGCACAGCCTTTTCCCGGAGGAGCGTCGGCAGCAGCCGATCCCTGGCGATGTTTACAGCAAACCGGCATAATCACACTCCACGGAGCAATCAGCGTCTTCTCATCTCACTTCTGGCCTTGGGGTTGTTTTTTTTTTTCCCTTCTTCCCCTCGGCCAGCATAGCTACTGAATCAGCCGAACCGCACGCTAGTTATCAAGACATCTACAGGAGGCACGTCAACAAATTTTAAGAGGGGATAAAAGTGGAAAAAAAAAAAACACACCAAAATATCAGATATGAGTTATCACATCCAAGCACCTTGAATATATTTAACACCCAGTGATATTGCAGTAACCTTAAATACTTGTTTACTTTAAGATCAGGTGTTATTACAGCACTTAAAAACATTGCATTCATTTAAGCTGAGGGGGGAAACATGGACTCAGTCAAAATAAATGCATGGTTGGGGTAAAAAAGTATTTTTAAATCCCCATACAGAATTGTTCTCAGTGTGGAAATAAATAATGAAGATATAAGAAGTTTTTTTGAAATCGAGTACGTGCCAACACAGCCTAATCCACGCGCTGAATGGGACCAGTTCTTTGTAAGAAGTTAACCTCTCGGAGAAAAATAAGCAAGGGGGGAAAAAAAAAAAAGCAAGAGTCATTGGCACGGTTAGGAGGAAACAGAGAATGAAAATCTTGTGTACAAATACCCAAACCCTTGCAAACATTGCCCGCGTTGGTCCCCAGCAAACTCCTAACTCAAAACCAGAGCCTGAATTGCAGCAGAATGTGGAGTTTCAGTTTTAAACACCTGAAATAATCCAATTTGAATTGAGAAATCTAAACTTTGGACTGAGTTTGCAGCAAGCCAGAGGCTTATTCAGAGCAAAACTGACCTATGCACACCTGGTTTTGTATGAATGTAGCAGGGCCATACTGCAGAGAGTCACACAGCAAGGACGTCTGTAACAGCAAATCTGGAACCGACTTGAAGGCAAACGCTCTATCAGGGCTCCAACCCCACTGCAAGAGGGGAAAGCGCACGCTTCAAAAGAAATCATTAAGTGCATGTGCATTCAGTAGACATGGAAACAAATATCTGCCATTTAATAGATACGTCAAAAACCACGGCTCCTGCGAAACTGCCGCGGTTGGGTGAATAACGCGGCATTTAAGAAAATGATTAAATTCCCATTTATATGTAGGCGATTAATTTACACGGCCAGCCAGAACTCCTTCGAGCTCCAGAAGTTACACATTTTGCTTAGTGGTGTTGCATTTTCTGTATTACAATTGTGATAAAATAGCAAAGCATAGAATAAACTATTTTTAAAAGTGTAAGGTACTGAATTGTTTAAACACAGGAAAAATGATAGTGGACAGTTTTATTATGAGGCTCATCTACATTATTACCGATCAGATGAACTCTCTTAAAGATTGAAGACACAAAACCAGGGAGCCTCTGAAGTGCAAATGCTTATGCTGAGAGAACTGGTGCCATAATAAATCAGAAATGTCAGTAGAAACAGAAAAAAAGAAAAAAAAAAAGTCTTTTACAGAAGCCAAGAAGGAGATGAATTTGCTTTCCAGTCTGACAGTGTTCCTGGCTTGGTTAAGCTACGGCCCATTAAACTATATGTCCCAAATGTTTTATTTTTGTTGCCGAAACAATTATGTTGAACTGTCAACATAAGAAACAAACAACTTCTAAAATATTATTTAAACACAAGAACAGACAAAACCAAACCCCTCTGGTTTGTCTCAATGCCATTCTTAACTAATGTCACTTCACATGGTAGGCAGCAACATCTGCCTTAACATATGTCCTAACCCGGTTAGGCGCAGCAGAGCGCCTACCCGCTTAGTTTTAGCTGCTCCCAGTGCCCGCATCCAAAGGCGTCACGGGCATGGCTCAGCGGCACTTACGCCAGCCAGCAGATGGGACGTGTACAGCAGAAGTTGGTGCTGGGACCCAACAGCCACACCAAGTGTCTTCGGGCCAAGGTTTAGTTCTGATGAGCTGGGTCCTTCGCCCACGTGGTGGGTGGAACACATCTGGAGCACATCAGCTGGAAAGCTACAGCGCTGGGAAACACCCTCGCTTCAGGCTTAACCAGCAAAAACCAACATAATTCCAGCTCTCGAGCCCAGGGACCTGTCGGGCTAGTTCGGGGCACCTTGGTGGCTAATTGCCAGCCCACAAACTCCCATGCCCATCGCTGAGCTTCCCGGGTGGCTGCTGAGCCCATCTCACAGCACCGACTTATGGCCGAGAGAAGAGCCAGTGAAGGAAGACCCTACCTTTGAATGAAAGCCACGTAAGCTCTTTATGGCTCTAACTCAGCAGCCAGTATGAATAACCACACGTCCTCAAGTCAAATATCTGTTTAAATGCTTTCCTAAAGAAGAATTTAAGCATAAGCAAATATTTGCCTGAACTGGGGTTGGTTATAGTGAATAATTTACAGTACAAATACAACCCTTTCTCCAACTTTGGATGTTCCAAAAACGAGAACACTACTCCAGTTTTTATTTCACTAATGCTGCTTGAGCACTTAGTAAGTAAATATTTCAGCCTACGGACTCTTGGATTTACTCAACCCCTGTTATATTAGCTATAGGGCTTTCATGCTATAGAATTAGCACAATTGGTATGGATGTTATTCTCCTCAGATAAAAAATCTTTATGTTCCTGGAAGATTTTTTTTTTTTTAAGACAAAATTTCAAGATCAAACATGCTCACAACCATTCCCCTTTTCACAGCTGCTGGATCTGTACTTATAGATCTATTCCACATAAACAAACATATTAAAAATATATCAGTACTGTAGCATTGGGCATACTTGGGGCTCTTCTGTCCTGTGCTTACCAAGGTCTCAAGTTTTGAGCCTTGGAGAAGGTACTTTCAGAAAGCAAATACACACAAGAACTTAAGGAAAATCTGATGGCAATTTATGAGAAACTGGAAATACTTTCATCCGCAAGTTAACATTCCTCAGCATATTCTCTGTATCTACGTTCAAGTAAATCATCCCTTCCTCCTCGCCCACACTCCTCTAAGGACGACCAGTTTTAATTATTTCCTTGCCCCACTTGTTAGACCCATGCCTTTCTGTGCCTTTCTTGCAGGAATGACCACTTTTCCATGGGATGCCCGGGCACCGCCACGGGAGGGTATTTCAGAGCCAAAGGAGAGCATCAGGAACGGCGAGTCACCTGCCTCTGCATCAGCTCAGGAGTAATTTAAAGCTTTGGTGAGAGCACTTCATCAAGGTACAGCTCACCTCACCCCACCCCAGGTGTGAAAGGTGCAATTTAAAAGATCACAACTAAAGAGTCACTTGTGCTTCAATGCAGAAATTCCTCAGTTCATTTCAATCCTTTGTCCCCCAAACCAAAGTAATGGTTTTTCCCTACACTCCATCAGTAATAAAGTTCTTTACTTTCCAGCTCTGTATAGCAATGGTAGCCAACGTGCAGATGGCCTGATTCCCAGTAAATGACATCTTGAGAGCACTTTTCCAATCCCCTGCCAGCAGAACATACTATAAATGCACTGGATTAACACTTGATGTAGCATGCTACTAATTTCCACGGAAAAGAGAGACGATTGCTAAGTACATGTCTGTTTGCGCAGTGAAATGTCAACTATACCACCGAAAATAGAAAAAAGCTTTTCTAGAATAATTGAGGTAGGGATGGGAGAAGGCCTTTTGTTTCCTGCTTCTATCACGAGTTGTGACTGCTTGATTTATTGTCTGTATTTTTACAAAGTAACCCAGCTATTAGATGGATTAACAGTATTGCCACCTCTTAATGGTGGGTGGGTAAACGGTAGCCCATTCATTCCTGCCTACAAATCCAATTTTTTAATGCATTATATCTAGAGATATTCATTTTCCTAACTCCTCTGCATGGAATTAACTTTTATATAAAACATTGTTCTCATGGAAAGCCGAGTGCTTTATCAAAAAAAAAAGTTTTAAGTTTGGGCTGCGCCACACTGGACACATGGGACTCCGACTTTGCCGACAGTGGCTCTAGAAAGAGGAGAGGGGAAAGATATCCTAACCCCCCTTGTATCAGTGCTGGAAGACTTCATTTAAAAATTAACATTAACTGCTTAACATAAAAACGTTAAAAGAAATATAATCTGTATTAGTCAGAAGTACTTAAGTTAGTTCTTCAGTAACCTTTGTCTTTACAAAATATGCACACAACGCTTAAATTACACATTAAAGTGCAGGCTATTTTGCTGGTTAATAATGAAAATGTATTTTTATATAAAAGTACAAAGTAAAAGAAAGGTTTCATTGCTTTTCCTGCAAGACAAGTATTGGATGACATCCCAGAAACCTTTCCATTTCTCCTTTGCCAGAGCTGTTTCTCTCCAAGGATCATTCATGGGGCTTTCCTAATACATGGGAGCAAATCGGAGGTGAAAATTAAGGAAGATCTCGGTATCGCCACAGTGGAAAGAACGCTGGATTTCTGAAATTTCAAATCCTTTGAAAGCTCAGGTTTTTCCCAGCTCCCACCCAAGTTCTCAACAAGCTAAAAGATTCTGACAGGAGCAAAAGACACGCATTGCAAGGTGGAAGAAAGAGCACGCTCGGACACACAGCTCTTCGCCTGTGCTGCTGGGAAGACGGATGAACGTTGGGATCCGGGCTGTGGCCAGGCGAGCGCTGCGGTCACCAGGGGCAGCTGGGGGCAAAGCCAGAAAGTGGTGGGGCTGAAGGCAGCAGCTCACCGCTCCACCACGGCCTGGGGCAGGAGGGACACGCTGCTGCCCACCTCCACCAAGGGCCTTCAGCCTCCAGCTGCAGCTACGGCCATGCACGTACCGAGCCCTCGTCAGGAGCGGACAACAAGTAGTTGTGCTACACAGTACCCTTAAAAAAAAGATCATAGAATGTTTTGGGTTGGAAGGGACCCCCAGAGGTCCCCCAGCCCAACCCTCCTGCAGGAGCAGGGACACCTTGAACCACATCAGGTTGCTCACAGCCCCGGCCAACCTGGTCTTGAAGATGACCCCGTTAAAATGGTTCGCTGAGCACCATTAGAGGAATTGTGTTTCTGGGTCTAGGTATCTGTTCACCTTTCCCAAGATGATCAACTCTTCAAAAATCATCCTACCTTCAAATAACTGAAAGTCAAAACATCCAAACCCGCCCAGCTCTGACCTTAACCTTCCCGTCCTGGCTCCCTGCTAGACTCAGCAGGCACCGCCAGTGGCACGAGCCTGACGCCAGGAGCTGTTCTGCTGAGAGTCCCTCCAGCAGAACAGCTACCCAAGTAGCTCTTTGTAGGAAACCAGTAATTGTCTCGATATCTTAAGGCTTAAAAACTGACTTGCATTATGGCAATGGAAACGTCCAAAATTATGTTAAGTGAATTTATTTTATTGAAGAAAATTGCTTTTTCTCAAGTAGAACTTACACGCTGCAGCTTCTCTTAGCTAAAAGAATTTTTATTTAAATTTTGTAAAATAAATACCTCAAACTTGTCAAAGCAAAGTCTACCTTTCTAGAAAAATGACAGTTTCTACCTGCCTGTTAGTCATCCCACATCAACACTAGCATTAAACATACCCTGCAGTAATTACCGGTTCTTTATTAGCTCTGCTGAAACACTGCAATGCAATGACATTTCAGAACGAACATGCGCACACACAGAGGTACGTGCACGCTCAGCAGACGTTACAGTCAGCTACTTCACTGCCAAGTTGAAGACCGTGCTATTCCACATTACTGGGCCAGAAGCTTTGAAACCAGTCCTGGCGTTTGAAGGTCGGAGAGCTTACAAATCGGAAGGCTGATTAAGCCAAGTAGCTATCGGAGCTGTTGTACGTCTGCGCTCCAACTTACAGACCAGGTAGCAGCAAAGAAAGTTTGGAAGGCTGAGAGGTATCTTCTGCTGTCGTTTGTTTCTCTGGAAATATGAATCTTCCACTGAACGCTCTAAAGCAGTTTGTTCATGTATTAGGAATCTGTATTAGTCAGAAGTAGTTAAGTTAGTTCTTCAGTTACCTTTGTCTTTACAAAATGTGCACGCAACGCTTAAATTACACATTAAAGTGCAGGCTATTTTGCTGGTTAATAATGAAAATGTATTTATAACAAACCTCGATGAAGAAACCCACCGAGAAGAGTCCCCGAGAGTTACCTGCAGCCCCATTTCTAACGTTGCTCCCAGCAATCACGTTCCAAGACAGGTCCCTGGGAGAGAGCGCCGCTCGAGAGGCTGCTCCATGCCAGAAGCCGTGTTCCGATCACAGGGAGCAGACCCAACGTCCCCCGCTGCTGCTGCTCACTGGGGTAGCCCCGTCCCCTTCCGCATTGCTGGGCGGGATGCTCAGCTACGCGCTCTCTGTAAGCAATTGCTGGTAGCGGCGGGACAGCAGCGCTACCGCCCCCCAGAAGCCAATGCACGTGCCAGTAGTGTGCAGATGAAGGATTCCCTTCAGCCTGCCTTCCTTCACACCCCCGGGGTAACCGGTACCTGCTTCTCCCCATTCCTCAATACATCTCAGGCACCTCTTCTCTCACCAGTGCTGTTAACCCCCAATAAACCAGTGGCGCTCCAAGCATGGCTTTTACCTTCGAGCCATAGCTGACTACGAGAGAGTCGCTTCCTAAACTCTCCAGAGACCAGACCCCTGGTAAATTAAGCTATTTAACAAAGAATTGAGGTTTCCTTTCTAGAGGAGCGCAGCAACCAGCAAGTTCCACGGTTATTGGTTCCTTGTTTACTGGGTCACTCAATGCAGTTCCCATATTCTGCTACGCATTTATCAGCGCTTAAATCAACGAATCATTTAACCCATAAGCCAAGCACAGAAGCAGGCTTCAAGACATTAAATGACCTCATATATTAAATTACACAGCTGTTAGTTTAGACCTCTCCTACACATCACCAGATCTGTTGGGAAGCCTCCTCAGTCCAGCCTGCTCATCAAGCCACACGCAAGGTCTTCATTAATTTAACCACAGACCCACTGTTAATTACCCATCCTGTATTTTGAGCCCTGCTTAGCGTTACTTTTCCCTACGCTCGCTAGGCCTGCCCTTCGATCTCCTCCCGCTCCCACCTAGCAGCAACCCAACCCCCAAGGGCCCCATCTCGCCTTCCCCCACCTCCTCCTCTCCGGGTGCTCGTTCCACACACCAGACTTGCTTTTCACCACTGCTCCTGCAGAGCCTCTTCCAACCTCCAGCTCTGCTCCGTGTTCTCTCATGCCCCTCTACTCTCCAAGTTTTTCCAGATCTGACATCATGTCTATCAATCCTCAAGTAGTCTTTCACTCCTCCGCTCCATGATTTTCCTTCCCAATATTTTTGGGGGATCTTACCCTTAAAAATCCCTCTTACTGCTTTTTGACAGGCAGTAAGAGCATAATTAGATGTGATTACTTGTTTCGATTGCACTTCGATTGCCTTCTCAGCTTGTTGGCTGTGAGGGACAGGAGGCAGTTAAGTATTTGCTCGTGTTTTCACGGATTTATTCTCTCCCTTTTACAAAGTCATCACAGAAGCTGCAATCCCTTCTCTCTCTACATTTGCCCATCTCTAACCATATCGCCTTATATCCCTCCTCATCGCTCCAATAGTCTGTTAGCCCTCTGGCAAGCGTGTATACCCACCTCCAGAACCCTGTACACCTCAATACTGGGTCATCAAGCCCCAACACCCAGCATTTCCCTTCTAAATTTCCTGAATTTTGCATATTCCTGCTCTCCTTAAAGCAAAGAACAGAGAAGCCTCTCGCATGCCCAGGTTTCTTTGGCTACGCCGAGACCCTTAGTCTCTGCGTCTCTCAAGCGAACCCTTTTCTTCCAACCTTCAAGAATGTGGAAAGTGCTCACGAGCACTCATGAATAGAGGGATTGATTGTGCATTTATCAGCTGCTTTCTTCAACTGCATCTGGTGGCCATTCACACCGTGCAGAGCTGGGGGGTCTGCGCCGATGCATCGCGACGTTTCGATGAGCTCATTCAGGGCATCCCAGCTGGCGATACCGAGCCCACCAAAGCTGCCCCCTGCCTCCAGGAGGAGGCAGGGGGCAGCTTTGGTGGGCTCGGTATCGCCCCATGTTAAGAAGCACATTGGGGTCCATTGAGGAGCACCGCACCTCGCCGTATCGCACCGTCACAAGCACGCGTGGAGGCGGACAGAATGCAACACAGCCACGGGGGAAGCGATGCAAAACCAGGACCTCATGGCAGTATTTCAAATGACTGCAGTGAATTTCTTCAGTGCAAATGCAGCACATACCTTGGAATGGGTTAAGCAGGGTTGCTGAACACAGCTGATCGTGTATTTAGACACTTAACTCATAGCTCCTATATCAGTGATTATTTCCAGAGGACAAGGAAGTTCAGCCAAAATGGGTTTGCAAATATTTCTCTTTAACAAACTATCAAAATATTCAAGTAAAAATAAGATGTTTAAATGAAATCCAAGAGCCCTACATACTGCCAACAAAACAGCTTTCACAGCTTCTGTTTTAACAACACAGCAATAACGCATCAGTCAGAGCAATACTTAAAACCAGGGCTATGTTGTTCTCAAATTTTAAGAGATGTCAGAGTAAATGAGATTGTTGAAACAATTTCCTATAACATCTCGTAAAGGAAACAACCACCTTGTGGTTCGAGTCTCTTTAACCAGACAGCATCCTTACCCCACGCAGGGCCCCATAGCCCCACCAGTTTGTCCCCGACCAAGGCCAGCTGTGGGAGAACGGGCACGAGCCAACAAGAAATGCATTCCCAGAGGCAGGCAGCATCCAAGCTGTGGACAGCCCATGCGTGTCAACGGGCGCCTGACAGTTCTCTCCCTCTCCTACTCACTCCGAGCATCCTTCTTGACATTTTCATTGTGACCGAGCTGACATTTCCACGAATTCCATAAAAACTGGTGTTTAGATGTCATTAAGCTGAGCTGGTAAAGTTGGATAGAGTCTGGAAACAGCCAGCACAACTTTGACACTCGCTGACCTCCACAGAGCAGATGAACGAGTCAGCAGATACCCACCAGGGCACTACCACGAGTTCAGTCGCGAGATGATAAACCAAGCTTTAGAGACTAGAGGTGAAGATACACACCCCACCCCACCCCCCCCTTTTACCTGGAATAATGCCACTTGACCCAAGGTTCAGCACCAGTGACCCCAGTACAAAAACTTGTTGACCCTCACAAGCAGACAACGACATGAGAGCAGACCTAGTACCCAAATCATGTGAAAAAAAAAACGTAAGTCCACGATGGACAGCTAGGCAATGGCTTGTCCCACTCAAGGAAGAGTAACGCCAACACATCTTGGAAACTGCTCTGAACACAACACTTGGAGGAGTAATTTTACTACCTCAAAATCTGTAACCATGACCCTGAAAGACACCAGTGCAACCGTTAACACTTCCAAAGGGCAGGTGGTTCAGAACTGGTAGCACACAGAGCAGAGAGCCCTACTCACTGCTGACGTCAGATGACAAGGAGAGAGAATGGACTCAAGAGTTGTGATTTTTGGTAAAGGCAGGAGGGTGGGATTGCAAAATGGTCCTGAGGCAGTTGCTTTGAAGCAAGAGGAAGATGCACTGATATAGTTTGCACAGAAATTATGGCTAAATAGTGCTAAATGAAGTGATGCGCCCACTCCTGGCGCCCCATTCCTCCTTGCACAGTATCCCAAGACTGTCAGGATGATAAGGTACAAAAAAGGCCTCAGCAGCAAGAACGTAAAAACAGAATTACAGAAAACATTCATCCTAAAGATAGAATTAGAAGACAGCCTTCATTTCGTATCAGAAGAGAGATCCCTTCCAGTGCACACAGGTATCTGATGGGATCAGCCGCACTCCTGGGATTGAGGGATACTTTCAGGCTGCTCAGGTTTATTTTGTTGTTGGAGGTTTTTTTGTTTGGTTTTTTTTTTTTTTTAGGATGGTCTTGTATCAAAGCGTAGAGAGAAACATGGCTCTGGTACGCTCTAGGAGGGAAACCAGTCATAGCGCATGAGGTTAGCTGCCCAAGATGAAATGGTGAAGGAAACAAAATCTTAAACAGACAAATTTAGCTGTAAATGTAATAGCAACCTAAGCAATAACAGACCAGATGAGCTGGCCTGCATGGTTTACTACCGTTGGATGGAGGAGGTGTAGGTGTTGGTGATGACGGAGGTGTAGGTGTTGGTGATGGAGTCGGTGGAATAACGGAGCGCCAGCTGTGAAAGTCCACCAACTATACAGGGCTGGGCTGTGGTTATTAACAACCACGGAAGACAGGGCAGCTCTGTGAGGATTTAAATGCATTTAGTACCTGAACAATAGCTTGGGAAATGAATTTCCATTTGGATGAAAATGCACATTGGGACAAATAAGATATTCATGTATGCAAATAGGGATTCTGAATTTGTCAGCTTTGTAGCGGTTTTCCCCTCAGAGGAGACGGTATAGATAGCTGCTGTAGCGTAATGGGTACTGAGCTAAAGGAAACAAAATGCTTGGGAGCATTAGAGGAGATGGGACCTAAATTATAATGACATTATAAAGGACAATAGGAAGCCCCTAGAGCATTAAACACTGGGTTTGCTGCTGTCATTTCAGAGACACCAGAAAAGGAAAAGGTCTCGGGAAGGACAGCTCAGCTGCCTGTAAGACCCTGTGGGACCCTAACCCTTCCTTCTCAAACACAACAAGAAACCCACGCCAACCACCCCCGCCTCCGAGAAAGAAGCCCCCAAAATACTCACAGGAAGGAGACGTTTGAGATAGCTACCAAAATCTCAGTTACCAAAACTGCTGCGGTAACATTTTTTTTCAGATGACATTAATATTTCTGTGCTACAGGAATACAGACAGAAATAAAAGCAAGAACAAATACAAAGAAATCTTTTTCACACGAACTGGGCTTGTTCAGGAGAGCAACCGCCTCCACTCCCAGCTAAGTTACCTTCCCAAACAACAGCGTTTTTAACTACAAAGGTGAAGACAAGGATATTCTACACTTGAGGGCTTTTGCAAACGGCCTGCCAGAGCCAAGGGAGAATGCCCAGGTAGCACTGGCTGTGGTGCTGGGCGCTTCTTACCTCCTCCAGAACATGCAACAGCAGCGAGAGGAACATACGAATGCAACCAATTAACCACTTCATTCAGCTGCCAATTCATACATTTGAACTTCTTTTTTTTTTCCCCCAGCTGTGTTTTATAAAGTTAGTAAAGGATATAAACCCACAACTGAAGTGAGAGTTTCTGATGAAGAAACTGCTTGGCATAAAGGATTTTCTTCACCCCACCTCTCCTGCTCTACGTGCATCGCTTTGGCCCTCGGCACACCAGTGGAGAGCGAAGGTATCCCGGAGCATAAGGCAGCCGAGCTTTTTTGGAAACTCAGGCTTAAATGCAGCTGTCCCAACAGCATGCTAACTCACACCAGCTGCAGGTGGTCACAGGGCTCCAGGCAAAAACACATCCCAAAGCGGCTCGCTGGGACCTCCTCCTCCCTCACATGGCATTTAAGTACCGTGATCTCAAACCACAGTTTTTATTCTACAACACAAGTGTTTAATGAAATTACGCGATCTGACCACTCTCTTCTGTTTCCCTTCAAAGAAAAAAAAAAAACAAACCAAACCAAAACATTTTTATATTTGAATCTCTGACTGTGGGGTGATGTTGCAAAGCTGGAGAAGAAACGGGTTTCCAGGCTAAGGAAGGAGTTAAATTCCACTAAATGAAAACAGCAGAGCAAGTCAAAAGAAATAATCCATGCTTTCAGTTCAGTTTCAAGTAAGCGAAGGCAACACTGTGAGCAAGAAGACCATTTGCCTTTTTGAAACGGGTAACTCAATTTGAAGCTGTTGCCTGTTAGCAAATTACATGTGGTTTTTGCAGCCCACCCTGGCAACAGAAATGCAGTGAGATGCTCGAGATGCTGAAATGGGGGTTACACCCTGTGCCTGCAGAGAGCTGCACCCACTGAAGCCCCCACACTTGCAAGATTCCATTATCACACAGTGATTGGGAATTAGAGACAACCGGGTGGCAACACTGCCCTGGAGGCGCAACCCGTCCCACCACACGGATGCCCACCGGCTCCCCCAGCAGCATTTCTGACTCCGTGTAGTTTGTGGCTCCAACTCCAGAGAGACTGCTCCGTCATTTCATCCCCAAAACAAGTATTGGAATAAGACAATGACATTTTTGTCTGCTCTCCTTCTCCAGAGTAGATGTCCTATTTTCGCTACTGCATGGTGCTTTTCCCACAGGGAAACTGTTGACATTAGCCTGGAGAAGAGAAGGCTGAGAGGGGACCTCATCAACACCTACAAATATCTCAAGGGTGGGGACCAGGGGCCATGGGCACAACCTGAAGCAGAAGAGGTTCCAGTTGAACGTGAGGAAGAACTTGTTGACTGTGAGGGTGATGGAGCCCTGGCCCAGGCTGCCCAGGGGGGCTGTGGAGTCTCCTTCTCTGGAGATCTTCAACCCCCGCCTGGCCGCTGTCCTGTGCCCCCTGCTCTGGGTGAGCCTGCTTGGGCAGGGGGGTGGCACTGGGGGAGCTCCCGAGGGCCCTGCCAGCCCCTGCCAGGCTGGGATTCTGCGTGATTTTTTTTTTTTTTCTCCAACATATTTATATCATTTTGAGATCAACTCCAAGTCAGCAGGTACTAGAGTGCCACTCACGGCACATAGTGCCCCAGTTCTCCTCGAGACACAACTTACGTACAGACTTGAAAGCAACCATGAAGGCCTTGTCTTGGCCACGGGGTAGCTACCCAGATTAGCCACATCATCAGCTCCCCAGGACCCAGACCGCCTTCCCGGCAGGGCTCAGCTGATCGGGAAGCTCTGCGTTTTGCTCTGAACGCACACATCTCTTACTGCGGTGACATGAACTTCCCAGAAACGAGCTCCTCAACTGCACAACGGTGGCGTGGGGTATTCCTCCCCAAGAGAGAACAGTGGAAAACTCTCCTTCAAGACAAAATATCCTTATCACAATGAGGAGGTTTGTCTTAGAGGCAAGCCATCAAAATCAAGGCACAATCTGCGTGGATGTAGTGCCAGAGACCTTTGAGAAGCCACACGGAATAGGATCCAGGACAGAAGCCCCGAAACGTGTCCCGAGGATGGAGTCAACCTTAGGCAGCACAACTGAGCAGAGGGCATCCCAGGAATGATGTGGATGCTGCTCTGCAGCCTTACCCCACTCTTGAAGTTTAAATTCCCAGTGCGCTCTCATAAATTGCATCTTCAAGGCATTAGAGAGTTTTAAACTTGCCAAGATCAGATTTTTTTTTAAAGAAACCATTTCAATAATATAATTGCATTGATAGTGCTAAACAACTACATGCCAGGACCTCATTTTTTGCCACCCCCTTTGAAAGGCAGAGGGGAAAAGAAAGGAATCAAAATAAGAATGAGAGCAAAACTGCTTTGAACTTAACACTGACAAGGTCCTGAATGCCCAGCTTTGGCTGAGCCTCCTCACAGGCCACTTACACGAGGAACCTACTCGGGTCAGAAGGCAGCAACTCTTCAATACCCACCAGTAAGCAGGCTTAGCCAAGAACAACTTAGATATACAGTTAATTTAGGTAGCTATAAATCACTTTAGAGCTGGCAATCTCAATCATATTATCCTTTCATTGAAATTAATCTCTCGAGACATCTTTTTATAGAGAGCCTTCTACATTCCTGCAGTTCTCGAGTGTTTTCAAAGTTCTGTTGAACTTCTCCAATCTTTTATGCATGCACCATTTACCCAACGCTTTAATCATCATTTATACCTTTCTCAGAACAAATGCAGAGAGGCAAAACTGCAAATATATGTATTTTTAGGTATCACTGAGCATGCAATCATAAATACTACACATATCTGACAACACTTCTGATGCAGGCAGACTGCAATCTCTGGTTCAGCAGATGTCCCATCAGGGAAACCTCAGGGGACTATACAAGTGGATGTTGGTTTAATGCGTTATAGTCCTCTTGCAGGATCTTTCAGAAAGAAAATCCCGGTGTTTCTGTTCTGTGCCCTTCACATAAATCTCTCTTTTAAACAACCTCTCATGGGGAAAGGTCCTTCCTCAACTGGAAGACAATGTAGTGTTGCGATTCTTCCTACATTTGAATAGGAAAAGAACTACGATTCACAAGACATCCCAGTCTCCGACGGTTACGTACAGGTGGTGGCAGAGGAACACCCATTCCGACCACTCGCTTTTAGAACGGAAAGACGTGGGAAATTCATCTATTCGACACAGCTGCTCTTTGGAACTGTGCTGTACTTTCAGTGTCATTGTAATTGCTTAGAAAAAAAAAATTTGTGATTGAATTGGTTTTTAAAATACCCGTTTAAAATTTGTCTTTTCCCTCCTGGTTCCCCCCCCCCCCCAAATGCAAACATTCCTCAGAGACTGCTGAAGAACACACTTTTCAGTACAAAAAATACTGGCAAAAATACTGTTATTTAAATAAAAGGTGTTCAAAAGTACTCCATTCATTAGATCTTACCAGCTTTGATCCAAATTGGAAGTCTAATGAGATACCAATGTCCAAATTCATTAGGAACACAAAATGACCCAACAGTGGACTACTTTATTTCTTAATGGCTGTGCTATATTTTTCCTTTTAACTCAAATTAATAATTATACTTCTAAACTCTTTCAAGTGGAAAGGAGGGAACGGGCACTCAAAGAGTAAGCATTGTATTTTGGGGGCGGTATCTTGCACTCCTTCTAGGGAGAGCAGGCTTTCAATCACTTTGAAACCAGGATTGGGCTCGGGTAAAGAACTACCAGCATCATTCTACAAGGCTAATATTTACAGGGTGCAAAATTCAGAGAATTAACCTGCTTAATATAGCCGAAGGACTTCAAGAGCACAAAAGTTTCCCAACGTTATTTGCTGAACTCATCACATCTTACCTCCTTGTTTGTCCCATCTGCTTCAACTGTAATCAATTAATATTCATTCCTCCCTTTCCTTTCTGTTCCCTCAAGCTGAATTTCATAGAAACGGGTCTCTATTTAAACACTATTTTTCCTCTTTGAGGATCACTACCACAGAAGGCCTCTGATACCAACCCAATTACCAGAAGTTATGGAGACCTGCCACTGCACCGAGCAGACGGGTCCAAGCGAGGTCACTCCGTTGTTAGGAAAAATAGAAATCAGAGCACAGAAAGACATTTTTAAGGTAGAGAAAACAGCAGCTCAGACAAGCTCAGGAAGGTGGGCTTGTCACTGGAGTGAATTTGCAAGAGATTAAAGGGGACAAGCTCCGCTCCAACCAAACGATCGGCTGACAGCAAATTTAGGATATAAACAGAAAAGGTCTTCTCTAAATAGACCAGCTCTTTAATGCTTTGGAAGGCATTGTTTGCAGGCTCTGCCACGCAATAAATTGATTTAGCAAAATGTCAGGTTGGACGGAGGAGGCAAGCACCAGGAGTTGAATTCCTCCCAGAAGAACATAAACTGTGTAACTGTACTGAAAAAGGCAGCCGAAGGATTTACTGATCTACTGGGAGTATTTAATGAAATTATTCTCCTGAGCATGGCCTTTATGAGCTGGATCATTACTATCTCTCCCCCACTAACTCGCTCCCTTCTCATTATGCAAAAAAACTTCACATAAATACCTTCACACTCGTCATTTCAATCACTTGTGCAACTGGAAGACGGCTGTTTAAAAATCATTTTACGCTTCCACTTACCCGGCATAATCTAGTTTAAAAATCTCTAAAACCCAAATCCGAGCATCCCAGAACACAAACAGAAAGCAATTTTGGTTTGTGGCAGAACATCAAGTCCACTCTTACTGCACAAGAAAGTTTTGTGTAAACTTTAAAGTTAATTAAATGCCCAATCTGACCATAATGTTTGTATTAGATACTAAATTCAGCTCACCATTAGCTAACATCACCGTAACAAACAGCTGAACTGTAAAACACAATAAAAAGGTGGGATCTCTGAAAAACAATTCAAACTGAATTCTTCAGAGGAGGTAAGGAAAAAAAAAGTGTATTTTAGCATCAACTGGCTACTACAAATTTTCTTCTACAGATAAGAGCCTCCTGCATTTAAAAAAATTTATAATAAAGCAAAATTGCTGGCTTTACTTTTGAGAATTGTTGACTTGACCTATGTTTGAATCATCCTTTCAACATACCCCAAAACACCATCACTGCAGATTTTTACCTTGCCTATCTGCAAGTTTGCCAAGGCCAGAAGGGACCAGCACAAGCAGGGGTCAGGCTTGATTGAAAACTCCCGAGTGCACCCTGCTGATGAACTCTCAAAATACGCATTTGTAAGGGTTTGTTTTGGTTTTTTTTCCAAAGTGTCTTTGGAACACAGCAGGTACCTCATAACGCAGCCACACCGCACACCCAAAGTCCAGGAGGAAGGGAAGAGGAACGCCAAAGCAGTCGCGACAGCTTTCTGCATTGCTTCCAGACCCAGGCAGGACACCTCCTTGCAGCTCACCCTTTCACCATCTGCCTTTAAGTCTCCATAGACCTTCTGAAAATCGGATTTTGAAGTAATTAAAAGAAATTTATTCTCCAGAGTGGTCCTTTGATACAAGCTGAGTAAAAGCCACCCATGTGGCCATGTAAATGGACGCTGTATTTCAACGTCTATGGATGCTCTTCCACACAGCATCTGACGTCCACCACCGCATTACATTTGTCAGATACCCAGCAAGAGCTACAGTCCCTGCTTCATCCCTGCTTTTTGGCTGTAGCTGTCTCTTGATAGCATTAATGCAACACGGGACAGGGAAGTGCAAGCTGCCAGGGAACGCGTGGAAGGCTCACCAACTCTGCCGAAGGAAGCAGAGGCTGCACGGGCCTCCGCTAGCTCGCACGGAACCGCACCGAGCCAACGGGGGCTTCACAGACACATTAAAAAAGGCTGAAGTAAAAGAAGTGGTAGAACATGATTGTAACCAGTATCCGTCCCCTGCTTCCACTGAAAACAGCAACGCAAGCAGCACACTTATTTAATACAGCAAATCCTCTTAATGAGAGTATGGAACTACTAGAAACGGTTTGGGGATTACAACCAGGAGAGGCAAAGGATTCCTAAGATCACACACGGGAAGAAAGCTGGGCTTATCCAGTATTTGACAAAATGCAGACTGCGCTGCAGAAAATGTATTGTTCCCGTTTTAAAACTAAGTCCCTCTGTTCTCATCTGTCCTTTCCCTGCTTTATTCTTCTCCCCGTTAAATGATCTCAAAAGAAGAGGATGCCACCCATACACTTACTCTTCTAACGCATATAAATATAATAAAAATATTCAAGAGCATGAAGAGCACTTCAGCACGCATTACTTTGCAAATTTCAGAATTAAAAACACCTAAACACAACTGTTCAGCACAGCACCAAGAAACACAACAGATTTAAGCAGTTCAAGATTACTTTTTGCAAAAATCTGTGAAATGATATTTTGCGACCGAGTACACTTTAACAGTATCTTGCTGACGTGAACACTCTGCATTGCTGGAAATAGGAAGCCTGGTTTAGTTTACAGTAGAAAATGTCCACATCTGAGAAGGCATTGCAAGGAGAGACACCGGAACACAAACGAGTTCTGTGCAAACACAGATGTGTGCCAATGCACCGAGCCAAGCAAGCCTGGCCTTGGGTACACGGGAGCAAGGTTTGAAGGCAACAGCCTGTCCTCCTTGAGCAAAGGTGTCCAAACATAACTTTTCCACTAAGGCAAATCTATAAATAAAACCTGAGAATCCTGATTTTTGGAGGAGAGGACAGGTGAGGCCCATGGAACGCACCATACTATTGCAGCTACAGTAAGGGGTTTCTTTCACTCCTAGTCTTCATGTTATCATTCAGTTGCTATGAAAACATGTCAATTTATAAAAAAATTATCAACTCTGCAACTGAGCTTTCTTGGGCAGTCTCACAAGGCCTTTTGATTTGGATCAAAAGAAATTTCACCTGGGAAGAAGCGATGGGCCTGCAGCAACCTTCTCAAGAAGCCGGGAACCTCAGGATCCCTCAGGCTGGCAGCCGGAGGAATAACTTACTGACGAGGATGCTCCGGCTCAGCTACGGCTCCACGCTCTCCTGCGGGGCAGCCACCTGCAGGGGGACTGACGTGTGTAGATGAGACACTGAACCGACACGCTGATTACTTGTGACCTGCAAAAGTCGTGTGGCACTTCCCATTTAAAAAAAAAAAAAAAAAAAAAAAAAAAGAAATCAGTCTGATCAGTCTGTCCAATTCAGCATCACATTTCAATTCTCCACCTCCTCCGAGAACAGCGACCTGTGTTGGTAAGACTGATCGCACGTCAGCGGCAACAAGAACAGGTCTTGACACTTAATTCAGTAGTTTAAGGAAAGCAGTGGGGGGTTTTGTTTTAAGAACAAAATCCTTCACTGTATTCACAACATACAGGCAAATATTGCTACAGAAGAGCAGACGAAGGGAAGACATCCGTCTGTAACGTTTCAAAAACCGCTAGCCTTCAAAACCAATTTAAGAAGTCCCTGTAGAATCCTTCACTTTTTTGAAGTATTTTAATTGTAGAAGCATAAGATAAGCCCTGATAGAGCATAAATACTTTGAGCATGTGATTAAGCAGCACCTTGCAGTTCACAGCATATCTGTATTGAAATCAGGGGGGGTAAACCCCGGTGTTTTGAGGTCTTTCTGCACTGACATATTTGTCTTCACAGATGGCAGTTCCCCAAGTTAAATCCATGGTCGTAGAGTTGAACAGCATTAGTAGATTTAAGTTTACCAACGTTAATTTTACAGAAAATAAAATCAGAACAAAATCCACCCTTTTGTGTTGTCTTTCCTCCCTCCAAATACGCTTAGGGGGGAAATACTAACCACAGGGCAGTCAAAAAGAACACAGTAAAGATCAGAGGGAGACAACTGTCACTTAAGTTTAGAGTAGCTTACACACACCACCACCAACCCTACCATAGGATAAGCAGCAATACCAATACCCTTTTTCTTACATTCCTAAGAGAACAAGTTTTCATGCTGTCAATGTAAACATCAACAAAAAAAAAAAAAAAGAAACTGCCTTTGAAGCATTAAAGTACCTATCAAATTTTTTTTCACCCTTATGAAGACCAAAAGGTAATCAGTCTGGCCAAACCTATGGCTTATCAGGCATAGCTGCTTTACCTCTAAAGAAAAAGATCAATAGGAAGAACATTAGGAAGACAAAAAAAAGAAATCACAGGAATCACAGCAACCACTTTCATGATGCCTCAGTGCTCGTGTTGGACAAGATGGGACCTCTCTACCCTTGGTCCCCTTCCGTCGCGGTTATGCACCTCCATCACATCCTCGTTCTCATTCCCCCTCCAGGCTGACAGTCCCAGCCTACTTAGTTATTCTTCACAGAGAAATTATTTATATGGCTGAAATTAGATCTTGGCTGAATCTGGCCTGGATTTCATGAAATCTTAACAATGGGGGGAAAAAAATGGGGGAGTAATTCCAAAGGAAAATGACCCAAATGGTTTCCTACCTCCTATGTTTCAGTGGAGAAACTGGAAGTCCCTTTATAAAGCCCAAACATTCAGGAAAAAGAGAAAGTGCCAACAGCCCACCACCACAGCCTAAGCACGGGGGGAAGGCACCTCCCAGCCATCAGGTGGAGCGTGGGGCAGGGTGAGGGCTGGACCCCACCTTCCACCTCCCTGAGGATGGTGCCTTGAGGAGGGCAAGAGAGAGGAGAAGCCCCCCCCCCAAAAAAAAAACCAAACCCCAAACCAGTTGCCATTAGTTGTTTGCTCTCAGTTAACAGTCATAGTTTAATTGGATTGGCTGTGTAGTCCCTGCTGCTACACTGATGTGTCAAGTGGTAACCGGGAAGGAAACCAGGCATCGCATCTTAAAAATCTCCCCAGCTGTGAAGAAGCACCAGGGGCTTTGCCAGCTGTAGCTTTTGTGTGATCACACGAATACAGTTTTGACTGAGGCCAGGAGCCCGTTATCATGTTCTTGTCCGCTCCACGCCCCAGCCCTGTTTAAACACCAGTTCATTTCTCCTGCCTGCACCCTTTCATCTCTCCCATTAACTCGCCTCTCTAACCTTTCCCTGATAAATCAGCCTCAATTTACTCTCATCTTCAAGTAGCACAGACAGTACCCTGGCTTTCAGAGACAGAGATGGGACAAGAATCTCATCTTGCCCCTGCCCAGCAGGAGTGGTCATTAACAGCAATGGGAAGGCAGAGGAAAAGACACCTACAGCCCATCACGTCTGTGTCTCATAGGTTCAAATAGCTGTTGAGCTACATCTCTGTGTCAGGCTTATACTTGTAAATCACTGGAATGCAACAACAGGAGAAGATTTTTGGTAGAAAGACGACTTGTACGTCACCTTGTAACAGTGCAGGACCACTAGGACATTCCTCGGTGGACACCCATCGTTTGGCTCTCCACGGAGGGATCATTCTACCACCCCTGCTCCCAAACAAGCGCAGGAATCCCTTGATACCCCGCCTAGGGGAAGCACGCAGCCAGGGCTGCAATGCAAATGCAGTCGAGACTGGCTTTCACAGAACAAACACTAAAAAAACCACCAGGCAGAGAGCATAAAAAAAGGAAAAACAAAATACTGTGCCAGATTTGTAGACGGATCTGCAGAAGCGGCTGGTGATTACAACTCATTCCGATGCCAACCTGAAGGCAGGCAATTAAGACACCTTCAATGGCTGTTGCCACCGCCGTTACTCCTCGGTCTGATTTCTGGAAAAACCCCTGCCCGTAGGGAACAACAGACAAAACCAGCACGACCGTCGTCTTTTACCATATCCCTCCTCCTCTTCAAAAATAATTTGCTTGAACAAAAGATGGGGAACGCAGAAGCCACGCAGAAGGTCAGGTGAGAGAGCAATACTCCGGGGAGATAAAGAAGTGTATATATAATGGTGAGGAAAAAAGGTACTTTAAAAAAAAAAAAAAAAAATCAACATTTAATAAAGCGAAACAACTACATTTCATAAAGCAAATCCAAAGTTCTGCTGCACAGACATATGGCACGTAATAAAGTGGAAACTGGTCAGAGCTGCTGAAATATCATAGCATAAATGAAATTATTTTCTACAGAATAGTTAGCTACTGGGAGCATTTCCTGCCTTTGTATGCCAATTACTGCTTAATTACTGTCAGGCCGCCACGCTTCCCACCATAAGAGCAGAAGGTAATTTATAACACCGGTAAATGAAACGGCTGTTACGTCAATAACGAGAAGCGTAACTGTTTGTTAGAAACTTGTTTTTAATTCAATAGATAACAGCCAGGAAAACAGCGTGATTGATACTGTTAGTTACTACATTAATCATCTAGCATAATCTAATCGTATTTAATAACAGAAAGATTATTTAATTCTTACGGATGAGCGAATTACTGGAAGAGTCTTCTCCTGGCTTGCAGGGCTTGGAAGGGCCATGGATCACGGCATTCACGGCCGCTTCGTTACCCGTTTGCTGCTGGGGCAGATAACATCAGCTGGCAGAGGCCTGCTAGGTGCAAGAGCACAGCCCTCGCCCTCCCGAATATTTTGGGGGTGGGATCACTTCCCTGCCATCACACAAACATCCAGAAGCAGCAGAATGCCTATTTCTACAAGCCAGGGGTTTCCAATGGGTTGAGTCTCCCCTCCCTGTCAGTCCGGAGTCCCCTGGATAAATCAGGTTTCCCATAAATTCCCGCCTCTCAATCATTTTGCAATACAGAAGTAGTTTAATCCCTAGGGTCAGCAAAAGCGAGCAAAACTTCAGAATTCCAGCATTTGTGTGAGCAAACTCACTTTTGAAAAAACCACAGCATTTGGCATACTTGAGTGGTCAATACTTTGATCATCATTCATCCATCATTGATCCTCCAACGCTTTCCAGAACTACCTTCTCTGTTCTGCTACTCTCTTCCACCTCATAGTAGGATATTCTACCTCATAGTAGGATACACCCCATTTCCTACCTGAAGTGAAAGAAAATTGAAATTTGCTGAGCACCAGAGCAGACTCAGAGATGAACTCCTCATCCATTTCCACTCAGAGCTGTCCACTGCAAAGCCCCAGGCTCCAAGGACAGTCTGGCACTTAAGGAAAAATACCTTAATTCTGCTCCTCGGACAATTTTAAGCACACATGATAAATCTGGGGAACAGCTTGCCAACCACATAGCCTAAGGAGGAAGAAAATCATGGCATAAGAGGAACAAACTTCAGTAAATAGATTAATTATCTTCAAATTGGGGATTCTGAAACAACAGCCACAAGGGACAGGGTCCTCCTCCCTATAGATGGAATCATTGCAAACTGGGTCCCCAACATGACACTCTAGATCCATTAGTATTTTACCCAAAGTCTTTAGTGAGATGGAATAAGTCCCAAAATAAATAATAATAATGAAGCACAAGTCTGCAACTGTCAGCAAAACACGTTCAGTGTAGTTCTGGCCACGTATGCACTATCTTGTGTGTATATATATATATATATATATATCACACACACACACAGAAGTCCCCAGCAAAATTTGCATTGTCAGCAGAGGCAGTAGAATCCCTCAATGCTCATTTTCAAGATCACTCAGCATCCTGAAAACTGTTTAATAGTTTCTCTTCATGGTCTGATCTATACAATTTGAAGTTTTAGAAGTAGGACATCCATAATAGATAATAGCCAAGCACAACTTGGAGCAGGACATCTGGTGTGGGCAGTGAGACAGACAATGAAGTGTTACAGCAATTTGGGATTTCTGATTCTCTAAAAGCAACATTTCCAGAACAGTTTTCTCCATATAATTGTCCTGGTTAAGTCGTCAGAATTCCTTCAAGTCTTTCATTCAGGATGCTTTTTCCTCCTGAAAATAACTTTCATGGTAGTGCAAACCAGAAGGTATTTACCATAACCAGCACCTCCTGTAATTCTAACCGCCCAGTACCTACGCTTCACTATTTAATTCGCATTGGTCGTGTACAAGCGTGTTCAGCCAAAAGAGTTTCAGCCTTGCAGTTTCGTCTGATCGTATGGGAAGGCACTGAAGTATCGAAAGTGGAAGGTGTTACAGGCAATTTAGCTTTTAATTAATCTAAACTTGGAAGTAAAATTATGATATGCAATTTAATTTTATGTTTTAATCAGTCTCTTAATATAGCATTTTAATCTCCAGAAGCACGCAGTCACATTTGGAGGGGTGCAATATAAGGCTCATCTAAGCTCTCCACATCACTTGAAAACAGGCCCTGAATTTTAATTAACCCAGGAACAACAGGTCAAACCAAGGTCTGCACAGTGACAGTTGACAGAAAATCCCAAAACTTTGCCTCATGTAAAACAAACAAACTTGATCTTCCAAAAAATCATATAAAACATTAGAAATTAAAGCCACCTTCCTCATGGACAGCACTTATCAATGCTAAGCCAAAAAAAAAAAAAAAACCCCCCAAAAAAAAAAAAAAACCAAAAAAACCAACCCAAAAAATAAAATTATTGCAAGGTTGCAGCTCTTAAGTTTTTAATCATCAAGATGATTAAAACTGTTTTATTTCAGAGTCAGCTTGCCTAGGTTTGCAAGCAACACAAACAGAACCTGTAACACATTTCGGCTCACAAGGTGCAAAAGCTCCTCCCCCTTAAAACTCACTAAGTTCAGATCTACAGAGCTCATTACTCATCAGCTTTCAGGGTGACAGGGACACCAGCAACAACATCTAATTTAAGTAAATCCAAAAGCATCCGTACACCCTTGTATACAAAGCACGTGTCAACTAGGTGCCACCTGCAAGCTCTTGACAGGACACAGAGCGGTCCACGGTGGCAGCCCTTCTGGGCACACAGCAAATAAAACTGTCAGAACAAGAAAAATGGATAGTTGGAGTGTGAAAAAATTTTTAATTAAACTTGACCCGTGTGCGAATTCAGCCTCTGGGGCAAACTAAAATTACTTGGCTCTTACTACTCCAGAAACATCCAAATCACCGTCCAGTGCGATGCACGTTCCAGGCTGAATCACCTGAACCGATTCCGAGTGTAACTCGCTGACTGCTCTAAGCCACCACCACCCCCTGCCCACCCGACACGGTGACACTGCCTTGACTCTCTGTGGACACCAGGAGCGAGGACAAGAGAAGCGCTCGGTCTGCTCAGCGACTCAGTAGCTCTTCCCTTGTCTCTCAAAATCCATGGAGATGAAGGATCTGATGTTGCTCTCCCATACCACGGACTGGTAAAATACTGCAAGCTTGCAACAGCAGAATCACCTCGTTAAACAAAGAGTGGGGGTAAATGGAAAAGAGATTCTGGATTCTGCAATCTAGGTTTATAAACCAAAAACCCAGAGTAGCAACAATAAACAATTCGGAGTACTGCTACTCCATCTGGGCTGGAAACACACACTTCCACATTTTCAAATTGCTAAGAATTTACAAGTTGACTTTCAGGCTCAAGCAGTACCACCGGAGCTACCCTTCAGGCATTCCGTACGTGGCACATCCATCCGGGAGGCGACCACGCCACCCCATTTCTTTACTTGCAAGTCTGTCTCAGAGGTAAGGAGACACTGAATGACAGAACTGAAAGAAACTGTGAAACAGATTTCCCTCTTCTGCGTTCAGTTATTTCCCACTAGATGTTTACAAATAATTTCTCCAAACTACTCATAACCACTAAGGATTAGCAGGTCCCATTAGTTGACAGCAATTGATCTTAATCAATACCCAGTAGTTCTTCAAGAACTATCTTGCCTTTCCGCAAGTTCCAGTTTTAATCCCATGGTCCCATCTCAGGGCTGCCCCAGCTGGAGGGTGCCAGCCCCTGGCCCAGGCCATGCCCCATCCCCACCGAGGTGCCCATGGTCCA
>JADKXX010007540.1:0-339552 GCA_017310255.1 Butorides virescens
GAGGTGCCCATGGTCCAGCCCCATCCCCACCGAGGTGCCCATGGTCCCACCCCAGGGCCGCCCCAGCTGGAGGGTGCCTGCCCCACTGACTCCCCAGCCCCAGCCAGCAGCCGGCCCCCACCGCACCCTGACAACTGCAGTTATCACCTAAATATTTTTTTCATCCCCAACACACAAGAACTAGAATTAAAAAAAAAAAAAAAATATCAAATCCAAACCCTATTGCTACGGATTAAGCCTCTAACACCATGCACATGGCATTAACTCAGCTTCCCCACCCCACACCTCCAGGTACGGCCGCACAGCCCGAAGCACCCTCCTGAACCCACCGAAAGCCCACGAGCAAATGTTTGTTCATTTTAAGCTGGGCACCCTTCCATGCCCCTCACATTTTAATGCCACACTGAACATTTCACTCCCGTCGTGCACGACGCAGGCAATTTTATTTAACTAAGCAATGTCCACAGTAACTCCAACTAGCTGTGGCTCAAGCATGAGATGTTTTAAAAAGACTGCTGGTTATGAATAGTCTCAAAGCGACAGGGAATTTATAACATCCCTTGCTAATTTATTTCAATGGTTGATTACCTTCAGTAAAATATTTACAGCTTGTTTACAATTTGAATTTTAACAATTTTGACTTCCAGCCATTACGTTTTTGTTACGCGTTTGACTGCGAGAATTAAGGCCCTCTAGCATTAAAACCTGTTTCTGAATAAAAATAATTAATTTTTAATAGATCTGTCTTTATTAGCAGTATTAGCATCAGAAGAGAATTTACTGGAGTCTGGGAAATGCGTTTGCCTTTCTCGGTTTGCCATGCTGGTTCCCAGCCCCCAAAAGGCTCCGGCTTCGCCCCTCAGGGTTTACAGGCACTGCCTGGCCAGAGCCCCCCCAGGCGATGGGGACAGGGCGCTCGGGCACCCAGCAGCCGGGCTGAGCAACACCCATGGGTGGCAAGGAGGAACACAAGCCAGCCTGGATCAAAAACATCACCCTACAAGTTACTAGTTTTCTCTCTTTTTTTTTTTTTGTATTAATTTTCTTTCTGCTTGCATAAAGTGCATTGGTGTTACATAGCACTTCAAAAAAAAAAAAGCTTTAGTACTAAAATGTACTGTTTTCATCTCAGCTTTAAACTCGAGAGACTCTATATAAGGGCTATGTGCTGTGCAAGTCACTGCTATACACACAGGAAGCTTCCAATATGCAATTTGCCCACTCCATTCGGTTCTTTACTCTTTTCATATGCACAACCCATCCAATTTAGATGGCCCAATTTCCAGTTTCTCCTCATCTCAACAGACTGATGATGAGTTTGGCAAACAAGGGTTGCAGCAAAACCCACTCAATCTTCCTAATTATTTGAATTTTTACAATATATTTCACCTGGAGGACATTTAACAAATCCTAAAATAGTTCAGATGTTGCCACCAGAGCTGCTTGAAACCAGCCCAAGCAGATAAATTACAGGCAACCAGTGATTACAACCAGGCACTTTGCACTTCCAGGGATAAAAGCTAGGTTCCCCCTGACTTCCATTAGAAATTACCAAGAGGGATTACAGCAGCCACCAGAACTCAGCTCTTCAGTAATTAGGGTCCAGGAATTAACAGAAATAATACGGTTAAGGTTAATTGGTGGGAGGGGTAAGGGGTAGCAAACCAACACATGTTTTTCAGCGGTATCCATCTCTTAGTAGAGCAAGCTAAAAATGCATTCCTGGCTCTGCTGCTCGTCGATACAGGGATCCACAGTGAAGCCACAGAAGGACGTCGCTATCTCCACTGGCCTCAAAGCTACCAACCTCTAGATCATCAGAATGACGACAGTTTATTTGTCTCCCTCCAGGGCTTTGAAGGAACACAAGAGAGGCCTCTCCAGTCAGAAATGCTGAACTTTCATTCTGACCAGCTAAAGCAAAAATGGAGCAAATAGCAATGCACAGAACAGGGGGGACCTACAGGCATCGACCTTGGTCGATTTGGGGGGCATCAGAGAAAGAACAAAAAATTCATCTAGCCTCTACCTTGCCCCACAAGAACCACTGAGGCGCAGCTGAAGACATGAGGTGCCGAAGAGGGAGCTGCTCAGTGGAGAAAGCATCATGAGAGCTGCAGGAATGCTGGGGGGAACCACACACCTTTGATGGAGAAACAGAAAAGGGGAACTGTCCTCCCAGCAGCTGTAACCCACTGCTCGAAACTCCGGGTTTTAACCACAGAATCTTTTGGGTGGGAAGGGACCCCCAGAGGTCCCCCAGCCCAACCCCCCTGCAGGAGCAGGGACACCTTGAACCACATCAGGTTGCTCACAGCCCCGGCCAACCTGGCCTGGAATGGTCCCAGGGATGGGGCCTCCACCCCCTCGCTGGGCAACCCCTGCCAGGGTTTCACCACCCTCACTGCAAAGAATTTCTTCCTTAGATCCAGTCTAACCCTCCCCTGCTTCAGTTTAAAACCATCCCCCCTTGTCCTGTCCCAGCTGGCCCTACTAAAAAGCTTGTCCCCCCCTTTCCTCTGGGCCCCCTTGAAGCCCTGACCGGCCGCACTCAGCTCTGCCCGCAGCCTCCTCTTCTCCAGGCTGAACACCCCCAGCTCTCCCAGCCTGGCCCCAGAGCAGAGGGGCTCCAGCCCTCGGAGCATTTTAGTAGCCCTCCTCTGGAGCCCCGCTCCAACAGGTCCATGTCCTCCTCGTGCTGAGGGCTCCAGAGCTGGACACAGGGCTCCAGGGGAAGTCTCACCAGAGCAGAGCAGAGGGCAGAATCATGCAAAAGCAGAAACCACATGGCACAGGAAACAATAAAGAGAACGCTAAAGAATGGACGCCTTTCTAAATGAGCTTCCCACAAATTTCTGTATAAACCTAACAGGTATATAACATGGATTCCACAACCTACTTCTTCCACTGTAAGTCACAAAGCCACTTGGCAATATCCGTAGAGAAAATTTACTCCGCAACTTCATGTATATCCAGAACATAGTGCTCTGAACAACACATGTTGCCTTAAAAATGTGTATCAAAATTTCTCAGAAGCTACAGGGCATGAAATTGCAATGGGAGTATCTGAAAGCAGGACGTGAGACTACACAACAGCTCATTTTTCTAGGCAGGAAAACAAAAGAAAAAAAAACCCAAAACCCAAAAACCCAAATTTGAAAGGAACCCTCCAGCTGTAAGACAAAGTGATTTCTGATCTAATTTAAAGGATTACCTAAAAACCTAATAATCTCCGACTTTAATTAGATAAATGGCATACTCAGATTGATTAAGCTTGTCATTTACAGCAAGAGCACACATTCCTCTTCTCTATAAAGAGAAACAAGAATGCTCAACTGGAACATTCCTCCGTTGCCCAACACCAGTTCGTCAGAGCTACGCAGCCTACGGGAGGCGCATTTTTAATACATGGACACCATTAAAGTATTTTAAATTGGCCTGAAGGGGTGGGTTTGCAACGGACTGATTTACCTTCCTTGCATTTAAAAAAGCCTCTTCCTTTTCCAAGCCCCATTTCGAATGAGCGCTGTTTTCCCATCCCACACGTGCCGACCGGCGGCTCCGGGTTATTGCTTCATGCAGGTATCACCACCCTGCATCGCCCTCATCAGCGTGTCCTGCTAATTTTAATACGGAGCAAGCAAGCAACTGTGGGAACAACAACAACAACAACAAACGAAGAGCACCCTCTTGGCTGTCACCTTGGCCGATTCCAGTTTCCAGTCAACTCTTACCACCTCAAACGTTCTCATCTTCCCCAGGCGCTCCCTCAGAAATGCAAAGGCCAGATCCTCCCCTCAGCTGCCCACAGGAGCGTTCCCACCCTCCACGGCTTTGGAGAAGAAAAGCAGCAAAAGAAGAAGAAAGTAGGCACATCAGTGCTGGCCATGGGTGGCATTGTAGGGACACATTCTACTAAAGCCATCATAAGAACACGTGTTCTTTTCATGAAAATTCTGAAAATAACAAAAAATACACAGGAAAAGACTTTCAGTCTGTACAATTTCTGGACTTAGTGACACCACCACCCCCCTATAAATATCCATGCACGCGACTCCAGGCTATTTCTTTAACAACCGTGGCGAGTTCTCTGATGAAACCAGTGTGCAAACATTGCAGCCGCGTACAAAACGTTATCCTTCCAGCTGGAAGTTCATACACATAACTCAAACACCAGAAACAGTACACAAGGAAGCATTCCCATTCCTCTGAAGGACGGAGTATTTACTTTCATTTCAAAAACCTTAAGGAATCCAAAAAGAAAAAGCAGCGACGTATCAAAAACACTGCGAGGCAAGATGAAGACCCACACCGCGAGTTCCGTTAGCACCACTCGGAGTTTGGATGAGACGAGACAGCGTGCCAGGCCACAGAAGCTGCCAACGTATGCCTCATGCCATGAAGGCTGAGAAACCCGAAGTGAAGGATTGCTGTTCCTGTTGAAAGGGTGGGAGCTCTACAGAACTTTGGGATCAGCAACCTGTAGTTACTCGCTTCTCGGCAAATTTTTAATGTATTGGCATTGAAAACAATTGTGCAGGCGTATCCAGCCACATCTGCCCTGGATGAGCGCGATTCTTCACGTTGCTTGCCGGTGTCGTACAAGATGTCAATAGCTGCAACACCAAAGGGTTACTTTGGGAGCAACGCCTTCTCTCTCGAGTACAGCAAGTGGAATGATTCACAGTCGCATCGGAGCTTTGAAACACCCATGGGGCTGGTCGCTTATCCTAAACCTGTCCTTTAAACAGCAACAACAGGAACCCCCAACCTCCTCCCCAAAACCTTAAGCGAAATCCAGGCAGTAACAAGCCTGCAAGAATTAGAGTACTTATCACGGAAGAAACTACATTTTAAGGTACAGAAGATGTAATTTTAAATCAATAACATGCTAAGAGTATGCTAACAAGATGTTAATGTAAAACATCAGCAGAAAACTCTGCATCCCTTCTCTACAATTACTTATGAAATATTATTACTATCGTTGTTACGAGAAGAAAGCGGGGGTTTTGTTCTTCAATTTAGTTGGCCTCTCAAAAACCTGCTAAAGCACCAGCTTTTCTGTATTTATTTTATAAATTATATATATGAATATGACTGAATGACTCATGAACTGTAATCCAGAAATTTACATAAAGTGTATGGCATGTAAGAAAAAACCTGCACTTTCATTGGCTTTTCCTTTCCCATAAGCTCATACTTATATATCCTCAAACCCTCAGGATCACTCAAAATCATTGTGTTGTATTTCAAGAGATTTTTGTCTTTTAATGATATTTTAATGTTGGTAACCAAGCAAAAGGGTTGGGGTTTTTTGTTGTGGTTTTTTTTTTTTTTTTTAAGAAACAGCAGGAATTGCTCCAAAATCCTCTCCTGGAGAGCAACAGATGTTACGTCACTTCCTGTAACCCACACTGGAAATACGGTGTTCCCAGAATTTCACAGAGCTCATTAGTACCAACATGCAGGATGCAACACTCCTCTTTCCCAAACTCCTGCCACAAAATATGACCCATTTCTTGCTTGCAATGGGGGCATAAACCCAATGCTGATAATAAAATTCTCCTTCCACCAGACACAAAGAACACTCCGGTTCCCAAATTCTTCTCAAGAGAGAAAGTAGGGCGAGAGGTCCAAGCACCAGGTGAAGGAACCGTCAGAAGGAGCGAGCACGAAGCAGTGATCCATGGCACTCAACAGTCCAAAAAAGCAGTTGGCATGTCACACGTTCCGAGAGAGAGACGGGAACAACAATGCATGGTTTTATACTTTTTTCTAATTCCCTGGAGAAGCTATTCTCTGTTTAAGGCATGAGCCAAACCCAAACGTTTTATGTAGCTGCTCTCTTATTTCAGCCAGGTTGTCGATAAAGGAAAATGTACCAACACATTCAAAGAAATTGCATTAAAAGGATAATGCCTGAACTCCACAGCATTCCTGTCATTTTCAAAATGGCTTCTGGAACAAAATCATTCCAATTAAGGGCAATTCCCACCTAGCTTCCAGCAGCCACACAGAGACAAGGCTGCGCAGGTCTCCTTGTAAGAGTCTTGTGGAGGAATAAAAATGCATTCAGCTGGCCCAGCCTGCTTTTGTGTTTATTCACGGGTTTTACTTCTCTTTCTCCCCTTCATCGTCCTCTACATCATCCTCATCTTCCTCCCACATCTTTGCACATTCGTCCCATTCCTTTCACATCTATTGTCCTTCCCTTCATGCTCTCCTGCTTTTGTTCAATCCAAATCCTTGCACAGCTCTCTTCAAGGAAATATGAAAAAAACCCAAAACCCAAACCAGACCCTTTTCTCAAGCTGCAGCTTCCTGACAAAGAGGATTTGAGGTCATAGCTAAGAGAAACGAAGGACCTTCTGAATATCAAGCACACCGAGCCCATGGAAAATACTGTATGTATGTCCAGTACTTGCAATGACACCTACCAAAGTGATCTTCATCAATCCACTGTTTCATACCCAATCTGATCAAAATTATGAAAAACCACAGGACTGCATTAAGATGTCATATTGCCTAATGAACCTCGTCTGAAACACTGAGGATCTGGACTCTGCATAGTACAGTTCCAGAAGCTCTGACTTATGAGACAGGCATGGATAAGATGTCTACAGTCATACGGCTGGAGGCCTCATCGTTTCCTGATACATTATATTTCAAGCTACTGTTAATTCCCTCCAGTTATTCAGGGAGAAATGGTGCAGCACTGCAGTAATTCCACCCAGTCTTTCCTAAACGATGCAGTGACTGGGGATACTGATCCCCCTGAGCTTGCTTTCAGAGAGATGGATCTGCCATCTTTTAGTTCCCTTTACTGTTGTAGAAGAGCACAGTGAGGAATCTCAGGCAGAGATGCCGACACAATGATGGCAACTCCCTATTGCCTCTGCTGTACCGCTAGCACGAAGCATCAGTGCATTTCCCTGCTCCTGGAAGAAAAGGAGGTCTCTGAAGCACAACATCGACAAAGCACTGCTGGCAAAATGGGGAGAAAAAAATACTTTTAAAGATCATTTGAAGAGCCACCTCCTCCTCCTGTTGAAAATGCACAGTATCCTGTTCAGCTCACACACGAACATCTCGCTCTTCACGAAGCTCACGCAAATAACCAGCACCACTCATGATAATCTCCTGGCTTCTAGCACCTCGCTTCTCACCACGTTCTCACCTCTGGACTGGAAGAGTCTAATTCTGACGAACAATCATAGGACAGCCCTAAAGGGTCACCTATGACAAGATGCAGCTTGCATTTCAACCCCGAGGCCATCGACTCTGGTCTTCCCATCACCTGTAACTACTTCCTACGAGTAGGCTCTCTGCTCCAATCATTGCAAAAACTGATGAATCACACTTGAGCTGCAGTAAAGATCCCTTCCATTGGTTATGGCAAGCATTAAATGCTAAAGAATTGCAGTCAAAGTCCCCCCCCAATCCAGCTGGCCTGGCTGAAAAAAATGTTTTCAGAGAAGACCAGGCAAAACCAGTTCTCTCCTCTTCTACCATTGGAAAGAACAAACCTGTTCCACCTGGTACAGCGATATTCAGTCTATCCAAGTGCTTTTCAATGCTCCAAATCTATTTATTCAAGCCTTGGAATAAAAAGATGCGCACGTATCCCAAAGCAGCCCTGTAATATGACAACATATTTGGGGAATATTCTGCTAAGTAACAGCAGCTGCCTCGTCACAGGGAGCCAAGAGAGCCTACCCTGGTTTTGGCAGAGCAGTACTGACCAGGCAAGCCTTAACTAGCCAGTTACAACCCATAGTTCAAAAACTCCTCCTCCTACTCAAGCTAATACTTTAAAAAAATGTTCCTGGTGTTGGTATTATAGTGCTTTGAAAAAGTGTTCATTGGATTTCTCCAGAATGAATACAAAAACCTGTTAGTAAAGGTACTTTTTTTCAACCGCGAGCATCTTAGAGGACATACCCTTAGCCAGCTCTGAATGGAAGGTTATTCTGAATAACTCTGAAATCTGCCTGTAAATCACTGGGTATTGAACAAACTCCTTCCAAGTATTAAAATGAAAGGAAGCCTTTCTCAGACAAATAATCCATACGGATTCAGTGATCCAGAATCAGAAAAATGTCACTCGGCCACCTCTCTAAAATAACAGGGAGAGCATTCATTAGCTGGACTTACTATTACGATGATGCAGTTCATTAAGTCTGCCGCTTTCTTCGTTCGTACAGGAAACTGTTTGTAATTCTGCTGGACGTGCTCAAGCTTCCCTTTCACTAGGGCTGGAAATGAAAGAAGCTTCCAGATAATGAAAGCCAAACATCTGGCACATTCAGAAAACACTTGCATCCTAATGACGGTGGGAGAAGTAATATCTCTCATCAGTTCATTTCATAACAATCATGTAGGTTGTGTGGTGAGACAGTAAGTACAGGAACCTTCCCTTGCCCCCCCATCAGGCACTCAGATTCGCCTCATTTTCTGTGCGCATCTACTGACACCCCAGATGTTTGCGAACGAGGAACCAAAGGCTACATCAGCACCGCTGCTACTCAGTAATTTTGCCTTCCTGCACGCCTGCTGAAGCGAAGTCACAGTTTTCAGGGGTTCTACGTAAACATTTGCCCTAAGAAAGAAACCAAGAGCCTGACTTCTGATCCAAGGGCCACTTTGAATCGCGCAAAGCAGGAGATAAGACATTGGCTTGGGTTACCAAAGATGCTCAAGCTTCACACGCCCATGCAGAAGCCACGGCAGAGACTCTGGGACTGCCCGCCCCCCCGAAAGCACGGGGTGCTCTCCAAAGCGCGGCCGGTAATGATGTTCAAGTGCTGGTGCCTGGTGTCTGGGAGAGGTGTGACTGTGCTAGGGCAGGAAGAAGGGGAGGAGCTGTCCCAGGGGGTATTGAAGGCAATCCCAAGGGAATACTGAAGGCAACCTGCATAAAACACCGTAAACCCTGCACCCACACAGGGTGGTTCAGGTGCCGGCGAGCTGAAGGCAGAGAAGTTCCCCTTCAGCTCTGCTACAGGTGGTGCGGCCGAGGCAGGGCTCACAACTCACTGTGATCCCACCTGGATATCAAGGAGCTGCTGCACTCAACCCAGGGAGGTAAAGCCAGTTCCCCTCGGCAAGGCTAGCAGGACCCAAACCAGGATCCAAAAGAGAGCACGTTGCTGCTGAAGGGGGTGCGGACAGAGGCTGACAGCACGCCTGGGATGCAACACCCGCTGAGATGAAGAGCAATCCCACTCTAAAGAGGGCAGCCACCCCACCAAACAGGGCAAATGGCTCTTGGAACTGAGGGGGAAGGCCCTGATGGGAAGAACAAGCAGCTCCAAGCGTCCCTCAGCGTAAGGAGCACCAGCAGGCGCTGCTGATAGCCACGCTCACAGCCAGCATGGGGCTAGTCTGGATTTCCTGAGAGGTAGCCATCCTCATAAGCCTTCCAAGAAGAGACCGTGGGGAAAAAGGAACGTGAGGGCTTTCTCACACGTTTAGGCTAGCAGAGAGGAAGAGCAATGGGGACAGGAACTGGTGGGGTTCACCTGCGAGCAAGCAAGCACGCACGCACCTCCGGGCCCTCACCGCTGCCTTCTTACACCATTTGGATATGTGCAGTGCCTGGAAATTGTCACAGCTTACCCAGCTCCTACTGCAGTACAAGACATCCCTTTTGAAGGCCTCTCACTCTTCTCGTGGCACGGGGCAGAAGCCGCAGGCTGCGGCAGCTACTCAAGGCTCAGGCTGGAGAACAAAACATCCATTTGCAGGGAGTCTCACAGCCCCCAGTGTGCAAATCTCAACCGAGAGTGGTCTTAGAACAGCAAAAATACCAGGCAGGCAGCAATCCAGTCGGTGCAACGCTACTCTGCCTGGCTTTGTTTAACAGGGGGGCTAAAACCCACCTGCAAATGAACAGAGCTGTTTCATCTAATACAGAGGGGGGCAAAACAGCTTTTAACTGGGGTTAAAGCTATCTGAAGAGAGACATCTCCAAGGTATGCCACAGGGAAGTGTTTTGCATTGAGCTAACTCAATCTGAGTAGGGAAAAAGAAAGAAGTCATACCAAAAGATAAGCGACAGGTCCACCCACAAGATGGTTCGTGTTGCATTCTCAGGTCTCTGATGTTGATCCAAGGCCAAAACAGTGCTAGGCCTTAGAGCAATGAATCAACTTTCCTCTGGAGAGCTCTGCAAGCACTAGCAGCAGCCTTGAGCTATGTCTACTGTGCAACTCATCAGCTGAAACAAGTGTAGTAATAACCATGGTCTACCACGGCTCATAAACTGCACTGTGGACTCCACTTTCCAGCTGATGCTGGGAGATCTGGGAGATTCTAAGCTATTAAATTTTAAGTTACGGAGCCATAATTTCTTATCCTGCTCCCTACCTTTAAGGAAAGCATTGCCTATGGTATGTTCAACGTTCAAGTAAGTCAGAACCATCCAGGAACAAATAACAGGAGTCAAGGTTAACAGGGAAGCACATCTTCTCTACTCATTTACAGGCACGCTTGGGACAAGCAAGCACACCAGACTCTTGGCTGCGTTTCAAACAGTACGTGTAGCATGAAGACCCACTTGCAGAAGCAACACCAAGGCCCACCTCAGCTATTTAGAAAACAAATTGGACACTGCATGGGACTGAAGGGTCACGACAGTACAAATTAAATACGGCTCTAACGGTCCAGCAGAAGCAGACTAGGGCGTTGACATCTCGCTTCCACCAGGCCCGGGAGGGCACTTGGTATCACGCTAGCACAAACTCCACTACACCTGAAAAAGAGAGGGTTGTCAATGCGAGCAGCCACGTCACCTCATCGGCATACCATCTTTCTCACACCCCCTCACATGGTGGTTTGCTGTGAAGCACGTTATACAGAGCATCTCGCCTCTTGAGGCCTCACAACATTCATCATTTGGGCAAGCAGCACCTCTTAGGCTTTGCTCAGGACAGACAAATCTCCTACATCCACGCACAGGTGCCCTGGCAAGGATGAATCAGTTCCACATGAGATGTCTGGTAGCCCTCACTCCAGGCCCACCTTAGGAAGAGTCAACTCCACCACAAACAACAGCTTGGTGGCCACCTGACTACCTGTTTGGTTCAGAAGTACGGAAGCAGAGGGAGGATCTAGATCGTAGGATCTCCTACGAGGGCCGGGACTTGAGCAGCAGGTCAGGTATACTGTAACCCACCTGGGTTTGTGGCTGCAGACCAGGGATGCTAAGCTATCCAACACGCCGTCTACTCAGCACGAACAGCCCTGAACAGTTTTTTAACCAATTTACAAAGAATCTAGGCCAGCACGGTGTAGTGAGCTCATCTGGTTACCAGTGATTTCAAAGGTGCAGCACCACGCTCCCTGGTCAGGATGCACCAAAGCGTGCAGAAAACCGAACTTGAGATGCAGAAGTGGTGGTGAATAGAGAGTTATTCTCAGTACACAGTATTTCTAAAGCAAACGCTCAGAAGGTTGAGCAGGGAACTTCTAAAATAGAGTCCCCAAAGCACCAAGTGTGCTGGAAACTCATTACAAAACTGTTAAAGGAAGGATACGGTGTGAAAGTACATTGCCAAATTAAAATTAAGTGTCAGTTATTTATGAACCAAGGACATAAATTTATGGACCAAGAACAGCTCTCTATCCCATCATCAGCTTCTGACCTGTTGTGTCAAACAGCAGCTGGTTTATTTGGCTGTTCCCTGGTCTGTGAGAGCGGTGATTACGACTGTACTCAAGGTGGGAGTACAGTGACTTCTCATATTTTTACTGCCTGCTACCTTGCAATGGAAGTCTGCTTTCCCAGGACCAGTGGTGTAAGCAGGTCCCCCGTGCCCCCTCACGGCTCGAAACTGCGGAAGCACTTTGCAATGACACTAGAATTGTAGTGAAAACAGCAAGCCCCCCTCCCTAAGCCTTCCCCTCGCCAAGCTCCTCTACCAGAGGACAGAAATCCCATGGCTGGGATCCAGTGAGTGTCCAAGACCTACAGGCTGTGGCTGGGTCAGGACCTGTCACCTGAGGAACCTAAAGTCCTAAATTCCTAAAAGAGTACTACCAAGCAATAGCAATTTTTTGGAAATGCAAAAGGTGGTGTAGCGTCTCAAACATCACATAGAAAGTAGATCCAGCTTACACAGCTTCAAAGCACCAGTGACGCTCAAAGACTGAACAAAAAAGTCATTGCAGAATATCACTTCACAAAAGGTGTACGATATTAAAAACCACTGTAAAATTCCAAGAGACATTCCGTGCTCTAACAGAGCTCATAATTATTTCTGTGTATTGCGATACAAAGGTTTTCTTCTTAAAAGCCTGGATTTTGGTCTGGACTTTTGCACTGATATCTCTCGGCGCATGAGCTGATGGCTACTGCTCGGTGACAGAGAAGGTCTGCTCAGCAAAGTGGAACTCAGATTAAAACAACCTGGGCACCACCAGAACAAGGACTGGAGCACAGACACACTGACTGCTGAAGCACATACCCCGAACACCCAAAGACCGGGCAGTAGTTACGACACACATACGCACACCCGTTACAGATGTGTCTATATATAAAGAGAGAGAGAGAACATGCTCAATTAGTTACAAGCACAACAGGGGTGTGGATGTAAAACCGTGCCAGCTGGAAGCACTAAAGGAAAGGTTTGAACCTTAGGAATATTGTCTTCAGGTTCTGAACTGCTGCAAAGGACAAGTGTGGGGTCTGATTATGCCTGCTAGCTTTCCGGCATCACCTCCTCACATCTATAAAACAGTACGATGTACAGCCAGTTCGTGATCACCCTGTGTTGGAGAAAAGGAAACCTTAACCAGCTTCTCCGCAGATGTGCAAGCAGCTAACTTCATCCTGTGTCTCCAGACGTCAGCAGAGAAGCTGTTCTCCAAAGGGTTTCCCATTTGAGACAGAGATATAAAGCCAGAGGAGCACCATATGTTAAACTTCAATATTGGTTTTGATCAAAATCACTCTGGGAAGACCTGATCCAGCCAAATTGCATCTGACCGCAGTAATGCCATAAACCTTGAAGCAACACGTAGATTGCTGTAGTGCCCTTAAGAGAAGGAAGAACTCTACAGAAATGGTGCCGTTATCGGAGAATTTCATTTTCTGGGTACAAAGAGCAAAGAATACAAATAGCAGTGTAATTTGTATACTCTCATACGTGATTGAGTCAGGGGATAACCTTCATATCTGTAAGAAATAAGGTTAATTCATACTCGATTTTGACAGAGTTCACTCATGGAAAATAAACCAGATTGGAATGGTAATAAGCTGCTTAAACAAAATGGAAGAACAAAAAAAAACAGATTTGCAATTATGGGTTATCAGCATGTGTTTTGAAAAAAGAAATTAAGGGCACTAACTAGAAAAATCAACTGACTTGAGGAGCTTCAGCCCTGAAGGAGGCCTAGAAATCTTCAAATCCCAAATCCCAACCCTTCAGTATTCCAAGGAAGGAAGAGGGAGAGGCAGACTTTCAAGAAGAAAGGCTCGCCGTTCCCTTCTGCAGGAGTGCACACCTAGCAGTTAACTACCTCTAACGCTAGGCGGCTTTGGACAAAAGCATATGGATTTTTAAAAAGTCTAAAACCAGACACAACAAAGAGGCCAAGAAAAGAAAAAAAGCCAGTGAGAATTGGTACAACAGAACCTCAGGAAGTTCTCAAAGTCCAAACCCGGTCTTTTCCTGGGTTGGAGAGCTTTGTAACGATCGTTGGGTGCTCTACGTAGGAAGGGTTCCCATGCAGCGAGAAGGGTATTTTGGGAAGGATAACCTAAGTGCCAAAGGAAAGTTTTGACCTTATTTTTAGTAAGGGCATTAATGTTTACTATGGAACGAGAGGAAGGGGGTGAATGATGAAGAAAAAAAAATGTAAGATACACAAGGGCACAAAAGAGGAAACCATTGTAAAGTGAAATAAAAGCTTTAGGGGCCAATAAACAGCCAAACGCAGAGTTTTGAGATAAACGGCACACAAAATTGAGCATCACTACGGCATTTCTTTTAACTAGGATACTGCATATAATTGAAGAGCATGGAATAAATTATTCATGGTTAAAATAAAGAAGAATTTTCTACAAGCCTATAAAACTTACTTCAGTGGCACAGAGACCAAGTACGCTCCTCTTCAAATTTCCTTCTAAAGACATAAAAGCACTGGAAAACGTGGCCAAATTTATTATGGGTTTAACACAAGGTAGCTTGTGACAGACTAACCGACAAGCTTACTTCATCAGATAACATTCTCCAAGTGCTGTAGATCTCATTAATCTGGATCTTAGCAGGGTATTCAGCAGCGTCATGTGGGAACCTGTTAGTTAAGCTGTGACCGGCAGGGGAATCGAGAGGTAGGCGAGCAGCTGGTTCAAGCGGAGCCAACAGCAGAAGAACTTAAGTGGTTATTAGAGGGTCTTAAAAAACAGTCTTGGAACTGATCTTATTAAACATTTCAACCAATAACTCTGTCGCCGGTATTGGGAAGAACAGGTTGGTAACACATAATGTGGTGGGGACAGAGATGTCAGAAGAGAGGGTGTAGGTATTAGACAGAACTAACTAGATACTTGGAAGAGCTGAAGTAACAGAAACAGGACAGAATTCAGTGAGGAGCAACTCAAGGTCACGTACTCAGGGAGTAGACGAAGGTTCCTGGTGTGCCGTGCACTTCCCAGAGAAAACCACAAAGGAGGAGGACCAGGGTGTTTTAGTTAATTACAACATAATTATAAACCATGAATGCGATCCAGGTGCAAAAGGCAAACGTGATACCTGGATGCAGAACAGACCTATTGCCCACATGGATGAGAAAGCGATGGTATCACTGAACGAAACACTGGCAACGCGTAAAAATGAGCACCACGTACCATTCTGACCACCAAAAAAGACAGCAAAAACCCTGGGGGAAAAAAAAAAATTAACTGTATTTACCCTGGGAATCAGGAGAAGGATCTCAGCGCCAGGAGCTCTGGATTTCCAGGGGCAGAAGATCAAAAAGCCCTGGCATACCCTTGTTTTCAAGGGGGCTCAGAAGTACGCCACCGATGGCACGGCACTATGGCTGCAGCAGCAAGAGCCACAGCTGGAGATACAGGTGGACTTTTCCAGCCTGAAGCCCCTAATATCTATTTAAAATTATTAATTCAGGGCCAATAGTGCCCCAACGGTCAGCATTACCACATCTCAGCCCCGAAAGCTTGATATCAATATTAAACTACACAAGTGCCCTTCACAAGTCCACTCTTTCTGAAAATTTGGGTTTTCTTTTTTTTAAAGATAGTGCTTACAGATAATGGGCATTCATAGACAAAAAATTATTCACACACACACACGATTTAAAAAAGCAAAAGGAAGTTTAAAACTGGGCATCTCAAACCCAAACCTACAGCACACAAGGGATCAATTCTAACTTCAAACTTTTAACCCTTACAAGAATTTAGCTGTACAGCAAGTAAAGGCCAGAATCCAGCATGGCCGCTTGATTGCATTTTTAATCTTAACAGCTTAAATTTCAGTCATTTCATGTTATTGGAAAGGATTTGTGAGTGAATGTTGCTTCAGCATAAAGATCTATCTACTATGCCTAAAAAAGATGTTCTCATCAGAGAATCCCATGCACCAGGAAAGCAGTAAGCTCATACAAAAAAAGAAAAAATAAAAAAAGAAAAAAAGAAGGGTTTTTTAAGGAAAAAAGCCTCTGAAATCCCTCCCCACCTTTCCAAAGAGCATTAAAAACTTCGCACCACAATTTTGCAGGCGCCTGCCTTTCTGGCAAAGCCATTACACCTGAGCAAATATGACACGAGGTGACAACACAATTATTCCAACCAGTGATTTAGCACAAGGAGAAAACCATAAAGAAGATCCCGAGCCCCAAACCTCCTCCCAGCCTGGGTACTCCCAAGGTAGGGGGCGAAGGGCGGCCGGCGGGGCCAGCTTTCCTGCGCCCTAAGCGGTGCCACCCCGCCGTTAAATCGCACTCCTATTTCATAGGGCTGCAACCGCAAAGCCGCGTGGATTATGTTCCTGACACCTGAGCGCTACCACCGAGAGAGAAAATGCATCAGGTAACCTCTTGCTGACCATCCTGCTGCCTCCCCAGGAAAAAAAAACCCTAAGGCAACCGTGACGTTCAGGTAAGAGGCACTGGGACTTCACACACAGAGCCTCAAACTCTCTAAAGCAGGACTTACTCTTGCAGAAGTCCACAATACAACATTAATTCTTTACTACATCTCCTATACGATCAGCTTACCGGCTCCAGCCATCGGCCGACTTCATAAGCAGCAAGGAAGCGCGGCCCCGGCGCTAACCTCACCCGGGGACCTGTTGTCCTCTCGTACGGCACAGCCGTTCAGCCGCAGCCTTCCTCCCTACGGATAAACGTACACACATACGCGCTCGCACGCATCCACGGTGCCCGCAAATGCTATCTGACGTACCAAGAAACTTGTTTGTAATCCTCCATATTAAGTGGAATGCAATAATCAATAAAACATATTGATTTTGGTTTACCTTCAGGAGCGTCTTTAGATTGATAGCAGTACTGCAATGAACACCGAGCAAGGAAAATGCAGAAGTCACAGAACAGCGACGGCTAAAAATAATACCAAGCAGCCAAAGTAAAACGCGAGGAATTAATAAAAAAAAAAATTGCTACACAGCAAGAAGAATTAAATATGAAGGATATTCAAGGTGTGACCAAAAAAAGTTGACTTTTTAAAAAAAGAAGGTTAACGTGGCATGAGAAAAAGGGGCTGAAGAAGAGAGAGGCTGATGGAAGGAACGACCAGAACGGTTTTGACTGCCCCGAGCTGCGAGGCGCAGCAACACGTTCGCCAGGTACAAGCCCCGAAGTTTCCTAAGCCGCAACTCTAAAAACTGCAAAACTGATGGCGATGCTGGAGCCACGCTCCGCTGGGGGAGCCAGGGATGCTGCACTTCGCAACAAACCGGGATTTCCAGCACGAGGAACTGAAAAGCGAGCATTAGTCACTTGCAGAAAAGACTTTCCACCTAAATCCAAAGAAACTATTTACTTTTTTTTACTGACTGCCCCCACTCTAAACCTAATGGAACGAGGAGGACGCAGATCAATAAACTGAGGGCAATGTTACCTTAATGCCAAGGGAAAGAAAAAAAAAAACACAAAAAACCAAGAAGAAAACCTTGACTTGGGGGTTCAAAGTTTGCAGCTTCGGGTCACGCCGCAAGTTCCTCCCGCCCCCCCCCGCCGTGTCCCTGCCCGGAGCCCCAGCGCGGTACCTGCCTGAATAAACGGGACGAAACGCGGCGCCACAGCGGCTCCGCGCCCGCGGAGCAGCCCCCAGCCGCCCCTCAGGGAGCAGCCCCGGCCCCCCCTCAGGGAGCAGCCCCGGCCGCCCCTCAGGGAGCAGCCCCGTACCTCAGGGAGCAGCCCCCGGCCGCCCCTCAGGGAGCAGCCCCGGCCGCCCCTCAGGGAGCAGCCCCCGGCCGCCCCTCAGGGAGCAGCCCCGTACCTCGGGAGCAGCCCCGGCCGTACCTCAGCGATCGGCCCCAGCGGATCAGCCCCTGCCCCGCCGCCCGCTCCACATCCCGCCTGCCGCCCGCTCCGGCACCGGCGCGCGGGGCTCGGCGGGAGGGAGGAGCCGGATTCGGAGCCGGGGCGGGCGGGGGCGGGGCCGGGGCGGGCGCGGGCGGGGCCGGGGCGCAGGTGCCGAGCAAGGGATGGGCACCAGTTAAACGGGACTGCTCTGGAAAGGAAAGCCGGTAGCCATGTTCTCAAAGGCTTTTGTGGCCAACGTGAACAAACTTCAGCAGTTTGGGGCCCATTTCCAACCTTATCGTTGTCCCTATTGCAAAAAAGTGCCATTTTTTTCAGAATAGGAGCCTGTTTTGTCAGGGTACAGGGCAAGACTAAATAGGAGCTCACAACACAAGATTTATATGAAATAATAGCACAGCACATCAGTTACCTGAAAACCTGTGCTGGGACCAAAATTGTTCATCAGTTCTTAAAAAAAAAAAAAAAAAAAACAGAATCATCTTGCAAAACTGCCTAATGCTACCTGTTCTCCCACACGAGCCCTACTCACCGATGAGACTTACCCAGTAAGGCTTCAAATCTTAATTTCTTTCAAGAGAATCTCACAAAGCCATAAGCAGGGCTAATCAGAATGATCATTTTCTTTGTCCTGTGAGACCAAGAATATTATTGGTACCTGTACATGGAAAAACCTGGAAAAAATCATATATACAAATACAAACACACACTGCCCTCGCAGGATTCCGTGCTCTCAAACCAGCCAGGCCAGCTCCCGTTAAACCACAGTACAGCATCGCTGAGCCAGAATTTTGCTTTCCCAGCAACAAAAAAAGTCCTACAGGTGGAAAGGGCAAAAGAAGCTGCCGCAGAGTGGGAGAAAAGCTTTCTTGCTTCAGCGCGGACATGCCTATTAAACATTGAATATGTCACAAGAATGCTGTTGTTGTTAAGTTTCCAATTTTCTCCGAACATTATCAAAAGGAACTAATTAATTCCCCCTACGGTCTGCAATACTCCAGTGCTTCACATAAGGAAGTTACTCTGGAAGCGTGAAAAAATCTGACAAAAACAACAAAGATCGACTCGAAAGGTGCTCATTGATTTCTTTACCTTCTGTGAGGATCCTGTGTCTCACCAATGAATATGTTCAAAACATACCCAGGGTCATCATTTCGCGGGGGATTTTCCCTGCAACCAATTCATGAGCATGCCAAAGTCTTCTTGAAAGGTCTTTCCACAGCTGTGGGGCAGCGCAGAGAAGAGAAAAACACACCATTGCCAGGCTCCGAGGCGTATTTTCCTGCACTCGGGGATAAGGCGTCTGGGAAATACATTTTTCTTTTGTAAAAAGCGGGAACCAAGGTCCCTTTAGAGCCTTCTTTGAGCTTATCTTATCCCCACCTGCCATTTCCAGGAGGGGGGACCTGGCCCAGGGACACAAGTTCAACCCGCCACCCTCCAAGCAAAGCCAGACCTTGGGGCTGACTGCAGAGCTGCCGTGCGGCGCCGGGTCTGCTCACACGTGGATACAAGAGGTTTCTTCAGTTTAACCTTTTAAAATATATACTTGTATAAAGTTACTTTCCATCTTCCAGCTATTTTAAACACCTGATATGACACGAAGATCATTGGAAATTATGGAGCTCGTCCTCCCAAAACACGTTTCTGGGCGTACGAAGGAGAAGGTGATTGGGATCAGTCAGCCTGGATTTACCAAGGCTAAATCATGCCTGACCAACCTGGCTACGATAAAATGACAGAAATAATAAAGTGATAAAAAGTGGACAAGGGGACAGCAGCTGCCATTTTCCTTGACTTTCTCAAGGTTTTCAGCACTGTCGTCCACAGCGTTTTTGTATCCAAGCGAGGATGGGTAAACGATTAAAAAAATAGGTGAACTAAAAAACCTGGTTGAATGATGGGACTCAGATGTGGCAGGAGGAGAGACCAGAGGCATAAGCTGAAACGAGGGAGGTTTAGGCTGGATCTAAGGGATCGCTTTGCCCTTCGAGCAGAGGCGAGCGGTGCAGCGGGCTGCCAGAGGTTGCGCCGTCTCCGTCCTCGGAGGTTTTCAAGACTCGACTGGGGGAGCCCAGAAGGGCCCAGTCTGACCCCAGACCTCCCAAGGCGCCTTCCAACACGAATCTTCCATCATTCCTTGCCTCCAAGTAAGCTACGTACTCACATAAGCAGGCAGCAACCTCTGTCATTATGGGGGTTGGACTCGATGACCTCTAGTGGTCCCTTCCAACCCAAAACATTCTATGATTCTATGATTACCGAGCAGTCGCTAACTACAGTCCTGCGAGGAGCAGGGAGTTGGACCCGATGATCCTTACCGGTCCCTTCCAACTTGAGATATTCTATGGTTCTGTAGTGGAGCAACAGCAGCTACCGCTGAGGAAACAAATGTTGGATCAAGTCTTAAAGTTACCAACGTCCGTACTTGGTTACGGAGTCAGTACTTAGTTAAAGGCAAGTACTAAGTTAAAGGCAAGACCAGAACTGTACGAAACAGTTAAAGATATTCATGATTTTAAGATTCTGTGTAGTTTAGTCCAGGCAGCTTGCAGCTTTCCAGCGTAGATGTCTGTATGCTTTGCATTGTAAGGAGCAACGTAAGCAGCATAAGGAGCCCGTTGGAATTACGCTTGGCAAAATACCGAATGGTTTTATCTAGGACTGGAGGCAACATTTTTACTATTTTCCTGAAAAGCAGAAAGTCTGCTGCTCTAAAAGGCAGAACATGCAGGTGGCAACTCCGTAACTGCGATCAAACTGATTGCTGGGAGGGAGGACCATTAAAAATTGCTCCTGGCTTCGTTCTTCTCTTTTCAGTTTAGTTGGTTCGAACCTGGAGTAAAAGATTTAGCTGTGCTAGAATTCCCCGCAAGCAGGAGTTTACAGTAAATGCTGATCCCCTTAACTCCACTGCTACTAGTTGGCCCGCTATAATGTGCCACCGGGCACCCAAAAAAGACCCTCCTTCTTCCACCTCAGGAGATTTGAAGGACTAGGTGGCAAAAAACCTGAACACAATTTGCACAGAGGCACATCGCAAGCATCTCAACCGATCCTGCTCACGCCTCTTTCCGTATTTTTCTCGACGAGAGGCAAGGTGTAAAGAAACACGATCACAGCCGACCGAGGAAGGCACTGGGAAAGCGGGAACGCGTTCTGCAGGGACCCGCGATCCGCCCATCTGTTCACGGGGAGGGATTACACCAAATCCCGTTGAGCTTTCATATTCGCAAATCCAGGAGGAGCAGTAATTGGTTTACCGAAGTTTGTTCGAGTCGTAATTTTATTGCAAACTCCTCTCACGGCAAGTTCATTCGCAGTATTAATTTTTCTCCCTTTTCAACGGCTCATTTGCACTATAAATATTATGTGAATGAAAATCACGGGAAATGGCTATTCTGTGCTCCAGTGCTTTATTAAAAGATATCTGTTTCTCCCCCCCAAAAAAATCATAGAGCTAATTATATCTGCATTTACACAGCTCCTTTCAGAAAGATTATCGAAGACTCTTTATAGAGCACCAAATTACAGACCCACAGCACTGACTATATGCAAACAATCAGATATATTCCATATGCAGCTGTGAAGGCTGCCATAAACATTTATATTCATGCCAGTTCATCTGTGCTAGGATTAACGGAGTGAGAAAAGCTGGCCAAGGACACCTATTTAAAGAACCAGGAGGTTTAAGGAGATGGAACCAGCACAGTAACTTCTCATCTAAAGCAGAGCGCAGCTAATGGCTGTGTAGCCTGTAATTCTCACTGCAAAGGCAACGTTTTGGGCACAGTCCCACCTTGTCCTGCCAAGGAAATTGTGCTCGATGAGCCAGGAGCCCTTTTGGTGCTGGTCCTCAGAATGCTTGCACAGAAGGACATGGACCTGTTGGAGCGGGGCTCCAGAGGAGGGCTACTAAAATGCTCCGAGGGCTGGAGCCCCTCTGCTGTGGGGCCAGGCTGGGAGAGTTGGGGGTGTTCAGCCTGGAGAAGAGGAGGCTGCGGGCAGAGCTGAGTGCGGCCGGTCAGGGCTTCAAGGGGGCCCAGAGGAAACGGGGGGACAAGCTTTTTAGTAGGGCCAGCTGGGACAGGACAAGGGGGGATGGCTTTAAACTGAAACAGGGTAGAGTTAGACTGGATCTAAGGAAGAAATTCTTTACAGTGAGGGTGGTGAAACCCTGGCAGGGGTTGCCCAGCGAGGGGGTGGAGGCCCCATCCCTGGGACCATTCCAGGCCAGGTTGGCCGGGGCTGTGAGCAACCTGATGTGGTTCAAGGTGTCCCTGCTCCTGCAGGGGGGTTGGGCTGGGGGACCTGTAGGGGTCCCTTCCAACCCAAAACATTCTAGGATTCTATGATTCTAAAACTATCAGGAAAAGGGCTCTGCAAAAAGATGCGGGGCTTGGCACAGACCAGGATTTGGCCAACGTACAGGTGCCTGCAGCCTGGTGAGGACGAGCCCCTCTGCCAGCCGCGCGGAGCCTTGGGGTGGAGGGGATGGGAGAGCCCCCAGCGCGACGCAGCAGGACGTGGCCAGGCTGGCAGTCCTCGACTGCAACAAGAGTTCAGGGAAATACGCAGAATTTTTAACGCCTAAATCAAACCCGCAGCGTTTAAATCCTCCTCTTCCACGAAGTCACTCCATGCTGCTGGGTGACCACAGAGCTGCTGCCTTCTGACCTTGGCATTTCCCGGCTGCCTCGAGCCCCACCTCTGTGCAGCCTCAGCACTGCCTTCGTCCCGCCGAGGCTGCGGAACCCAACGCTTCCACCCTGACTGCAGCGGGGTTGGACTCCATGACCTCTAGCGGTCCCTTCCAACCCAAAACATTCTATGATTCTATGAAAGTGAAATCCAGAGGCCAAGGGCCCGGAGGTATCGGCCACACATCACCTGCCACGACCTCACTCCCACACCCTCCTCAAAACTACTACTACAGCTTTCTATAAAAACTCAGCCAGAGAAGGGATGGAGGTGCCTCTCATCCACCACATTAAGGAACGAAACCAAACTCAAGCCCTCCAGGACCAGGAGAAAAGACGATGACCCCACTGCTGTTCCACAGGAATTCGCTGTAAGCACCAGGGGAGTGAGAATTCTGGCAGAGATGCTCCTCACCTCTGAACCCTTGCCAGCAAGGCAGGTTTTACTGGGCTGCAAAGCCAGATTAGCAGATAACTCCTCTGTAGCCTGGTGATCAGGCTGTTTAACGTAAAATGCAGAGAAAGTCCCGCGACAGAATCCCCTTCTGCTGGCATCTTTTAAACAGAAAATGTGAGCTCTGCTTAACCTGCAGCGTGGCGGGGAGCTGAGGCTGTAACTGCGCGGGGGCCAGGTTTGTAACGTCAGGCGTGGGTGCCATCCCGGCACGGCCACCAGTGTTTAGGGCCAGCGCGTCCCAGCGAGCCTCACTATCTCATGCAGGGTCTGCGTTAGGGTCCAGGGACCCCAGAAGATGCAGATGGGTTGTTAATATTAACTTAATATTTGAAAGCAGCCGAGGAATGTAGCAAATACAGCAGATACATACATACACATGTATGCATATAAATACAAATAGAAAAAATATGCATAGAGATATACACACACACACATATATATATACTAAAAAGTGCCTCGTAAATGTGTACATTTTACTTGGTGGCCTAACAGTTTAGCAGCTCCCGGAGCTTGGAAGCACCCCCTGCAACCACTTTAAGCCTACCCAAGTTTGGAACGCCAAACAGGATCCAAGCACTTCAAGCCCGAGCCAGTGCCAAGCTACTGAAGTCAGAGCCAACCAATAAATAGGAATTGTAATTCTCTCTCCTCTTTCTCTCCCTGAACGTAGTGGCTGGAGGTGTGGCTGAAGAGCTGGGGACACAGCAGCCACAACCCACTGGAACACCCGAACGCCACGGTCTTGCCCTAGAAACATCTCTGTGGTTCAGATGCCTACACCCTTCGGTTGCTGTCAACAAGCAGGCAAAAAAACTATCAGCTTTGGAAGCAGTTTTCTGTGAACAACTGTTCACCAAAGCATGAAGCCAACAGCTTCACAGCCGCACGACGATGGCCCGGCTTCCACTTGCCGCTACGGCCGTGAGCCTGCAAGAGGCTGAGCTACAGACAAAGACCATTTTGTTCCTGTCCCACTTGAACCCAGCTTGTTTGGGGTCACATTCTGCTTCCTTCTCACTAGGTGAGCTGGCAGTAGGCAGCAGGGGAAACAAACAATAAAAAAACCCCGCTTAAATGATTTGTTCATCCTTCAGCAATAGGACAGAGAAATGCATCACACAAAATAAAATGCCCTTTGTAGGAAAGGGGTATTTTATATCCAAATTTTAGTTCTTATGAGAGACCTGACATCTCCTCAACTAGCAATTTTTGCAAAGCTGTAATCCTGCCTGGCAGATTTCCCTAATTGTTCCAGCGATAAACCAGAAACTGCGTTAGGCCTCTCGGCGTATTTGTGTCTCTGTCTGGTATCTTCTCCCATGCTCTGCCCACTGTGTCAGCTGCCACACACAACACATTGGGTTCCTTATCTGCTTTTCACTGCCTGAAAACGTATTCTTCAAAGGGTTTTTCTTGCCATATCACTCAGAAGTAAACTTTCTGAAAGGTGAAGAGCTCTCTTGGAGAGCCTGCTTTACAGCCCCGCTCGAGCATCAGGAAGCACTACAGCATACCATACCATACCATACCATACCATACCATACCATACCATACCATACATACAGCACAATATACAGTGGCTTGACTTTTAGTAAGCTACTACACAACAGGTCATATTATTCTTGTTTTCACGGTTCACCACACACAGCCCTGATCCGTAATTACTACATAGAGAGGATTGGGGGGGGGGGGGGGGGGGGGGGGGGGGGGGGGGAAGTTCTTTTTGCTATCCAACCTGCATTGATTTTCCCCCAGGACACAACGGCGGCCTCTGTTCCGGCATCGACACTGCTGGTTGGATCCTCATACGAATTCCACTTCAAAGAAGAACCGCTTTATTTCGGTAGTCCTATATACCATATACCTGCAAGTTAACTGAGGATGGTAAGTCAGCTGCAGCTAGTTCCTTGTCAGTCAAGGCTAATTCCCAGATTAGAGAAGGAAATCCTTACACTCTCCCAGGTCCTAAGCCCTACTGTTAAGAAAAGAGCATTTTATTTCGTCCTAAATCATCATCTTGGAAAAAAAAACAAAAAACAACCAAACCCAGAATTATCACTACCTACACCAAAAATATCAGAGGAGATGAACTAAGACCAATCTCTGACTGCGAATTAGTTCCCAGACCGCCTGCTACCAACGCCATAGGTGTTTACCCTGATGAACTCAATGATCACGCAGTTACTCGTCAGGAACAAGCCCACACCCACAAATCCCTCTCCTCTGCTTTTCGGGTGTCCTTATGCAACTGCTCTCCAAGGAATGCTGAGCAATGTTACTCTGAATAAGAAGTTTTAAAACTCTGTCAAAGACGGTTAGTGATAGAAAATCTAGATCGTTCTTTTGTTCTTCACCATGAAGTGAAGATTTTCCCTAAATTCAGAGGTGTATCTGCCTTCCTTAATCCTTAATGCCTCTAGATGAAGGCTTGTTCCCAAAGTCTGTGGGCATCACTCGGCAGGGGTATCCATTCTCTTGCTTGAACAGCAGCCTGAGCTCTCCCTTTTTGATTTTGTCTGTCCCTTCTCCACTTCTTCACCTGCTTCAGTTCTTCCCCTTCTCCCAGTCTTTCTCCCTCAGAAGACAGAGAAGTCTTAAATCACCACTCTCTCTTGGAGAGCTTCCTAGAAAAAGATGACGGCAAAAAAGCGCTCCTTCGCCCACCTCCAATCCACCCGAGCTGCAAGCAGCCCATCAAGCACATCTGCCAGAGAACCGGCCGGCGAGAAGAATTCCCCACGTGGCTCCAAACCCTCTTTTGGCCAGTGCTGGATCCAGGCTGACTTTGACACATTTTTATCAGCCTTTCAAAAAAGCACCAACGGCGTGACTCCGAGGCTGCTCTTTTGGTTCCACCTTTGGATCAGCGTGGTTTGATTTACTTTTCCTTCTCTGAGTAGTTGTGAATATTTAGGGTGAGGGTCTTAAAACAGAACCAGGAGCTCACAGTTCTACGCTTCAGAGTAGGAGACCCTAGACTTTGCCATCAGTTCAATACAACAGCAGTGCTGCCGTTTTTTACGACGCTGAGACATGTACAGTAAGGGAGCAAATAATCCCCTTTCGAGTGCCAATGAGCTTATGGGGCACGTGGCTGGAGCGCGCGGACGTGAGCTAAGGCGAGCAGAAAGGACGATCTTGGCTCCTCCACGCTGCCCGTGGCAAGCCACAGAGCACTGGAGTTCCAGGTTTTCTGGTTCTCTTTAAAGTTGGCAGCATTTGCTTCTTAAAATGCTCTGCATGGCTGGGTATTTATTTGCTATTGAAAACTCTTGACAGTGCAGTAGAAAAAAAATGTGCAATGTGTATATAAAATATTTTTCTTCGCATTTCTTATCCAGTTGAGGAAGGAAGATTGTAACCACTGAATGCCTTTAACCTCACCTCTTAGAACCATTTCTATGTTAATGCACTCTTACGCGATAGACTTTGAGCACGGGTCAAGTAGCTCTTAGAATTAGGAACGTTGTGCAGTATTGTGAAAGTTAATGGAAACGTATTTAAAGTATATTGAAAAGAAAGGTGGGTTAAGAACACCTCTAAGTATTCCCCAAAATTCATTTTTATGTTGATTCAGGTCTTAAAGGAAATAAGATAAAATATTTCAGAGGAACCTTTTTTAAAGTATTATACAGAAAAGACCGATACGATTAACATCCTAGTTTAAAATCTTTTGCAGATAACCCCCTTATCCCCGTTCCATCTCCATGTGTTGCTCTCCACCCCATTCCTCATTTGTACGCCAAAATATTCCAGAGCTGGATGAAACACCTCCAGAGAAACACCGATGGTGTTTGACTGAATCAAACGACCACTTCTACAGTTAAGAAATATTTGTCTCCAGGCGTATGCTGAGCCTAGCAGAGGAATGAGAGGAAGGCAGGTTCTCCTTACGCTTTGGTGATTTTCTGACTGAAGCCCCGATATCTGCCACTGTTACACAGGTTGTGCTAACAGAGAGTAACTGTTTAGAAACATCCCCGTTGGGCCCTCTTAGATGAGACAGCAAAAGGAAAGAAGAAACCTGTGCCCATGCTCCCCCAGCAGCGCCAGTCTTCATCATCCATTTGCCCTTATTTTTGCTTTCTTGGATGCCACCGTATGTATGAAGCCACTTCTACACATTTACTTGCAGAACCACTGCAATGTCCTCTTCAAATCTCTCCTTCACTCCTCCAATAATTGCCAAATGCAAGCGGATAGATGGAGAACATGGTTTTGCAATACTTTTTTTTGTTCATATTTATATTTTGTCATGAAAACATAATTCAGTGCATGGTCCAGATCTCAACCCCGCCTTTTCTCCCTCCCTTCTAGATGCTAATTACGCTCACGTAATTCCTCTCGATCAAAATAGCTCCCTTGCTTAAAGCTTAATCCTTTCTTATCCCTATTGTCTCCTTTCTTTCCAACTCTCCTGGTACTTTCCCTTCCTGTTAACTCTTCTTTCTCCATTTTCTGTGTATCTGCACCAATCCTTCAACTAGTTCCAAGTCGCAGTGATATATCTCTGTTCTTCCTTGCCATTCCCCAACTTCCCAGCTCCTGCCTTTATTTCTTCTGTGCCTAGCCCCGCCAGTTCCCATCGCTCGCTCTGCTCCTCCTCCTGTCTCTGGAGTACCTCTTCTCTCTTGGAACCTCTTCCTTCCATGCGGTGCTATTTCCTCCTCATGTGCTTGGATCATCTGCTTCTCTTTCTCCTGCTGTCCTCCTCTGTGCGTCATCCTCTTGGCTGTCCCTACCTCCCTTTTCGTGTGTTCTTCCCCTCACCAAGTCTTTTGAGGAGCTCTTGGAGGACTTCTTTCAGCTCTCGGTGGCCACATCCCGAATTCAGTGGAATCCACTTCTACCCTGCTGTCATTTCTCTCCTCCTCTCTCCACCAGTACTCTACTTCCCAAACACTATCATGCAATAATCAGCTTTTCCAAAACTTGCAGAATTTCCACACTTGACTGTCAGCTGGCCATCAGCTCTTCTACATCCATGCTTTTCCACAGACAAATACACGTCAGAGCGTGCTGTTCACGTGTATTTAATTCCTGGTGCACCTCCTCCTCTTGTGATTCATATCCACTGGGCAGAAGTATCTACAGGGACTGAACTCCTGTCACAAGTGTCCCAGCATCTGGAAGCAGCCCTGTACCTGATGGAGGGAGGTCAGGGATCCCACCTCCCTTTTCTCAGCACACATTCCAGGTGTTTTGACCCCCTGGGGAAACAGATACACAGAGAGCTCATCCTGAAGAGCTGTGACTGCTGGGTAGGAGACTCACATTTACTCCTAGAAAAACACCACACTTCATTCCCTTCTGCTGACCCAGACTGGATCCGGTGGGATCGTGCTATAAAGAAAGTAATGCCCACAGTCTAGCTTGGTGAAAACACTCTGTTCCAAAAGGGGCTTCGTGGCGATGCTCTATGAGCACAGGAACTCATTACTCCGCAGCTGCTCTGGGGCTCTCAGAAATGGAAACCGTTCAGTAAGAAACCAGAGGGGCTGCTGGGCTCCAACCAACCTCTGTCCCATCCCCAGTGCTCACCACCAGCTGCCTGCTGGCAGCAGCAGAACACTTCAGAAGACCATTTTTAACCACGTGTTGAAAAACATCTGGGAAAAAAAAGGAAGAAAAATTAAAAACCAAGCCAGCAGTGAATGATCCTAGGTATATCCTTTACTACGTGGTGGTGTTCGGGCTTTTCACTGCCTGAGGTCCGAGCTTGCTGCTTGGACAGTGCAAAGAAGAGACACGCTTGGGGTTGGTTGCCGGGTTCAAGCGCGCAGCTGATTCGGGATCCCTCCTGTCCCACCTCCTTTCTCTCCAAATAAAAAAAAATGAACGAGGAGAGTAAGGAATAACCCACGAGCAGGCCATGCCCTGAGCGCAAGGTGAATCAAGGCTGAAAACAGTGCTCTTGCAGAAACCAGGAATTGTATCTCCTCAGGGATATGTACAGGGAGACGAGGGCGCGGGGAAGGCTCGTGGTCCCCAGCACCTCCCGCTCAGCCAGCCTGGGCACATGCCCCAGGTAAGTGTAATAATAACCTCGGAGTGGAGTTAGCCCGGGGCACGATGGTGATCACTTTAATGCCCTCAATATGCAGTTCAAAACAGAGGAATTTGTCTAAATAATGTACCTGCTCGACTTGGCTGTGTCTATAATGGCCATGACATTAGCAGGTCAACATCAAACCCAGCATAGTAAAACCAGCTCAGCTGCAGAAGAATACAGATGATGCTGCAAATTCCTCCGCTGCTCTGCTCATCCATTACTCGTTGTGTCTGAGAGCAGATTAAGAATAATGACAAATCATAGTCAATAACCTCAAAATGTGAAACACTTGAACTATTTTGCATTCTTGCTGATAATTATAACTGATCTCAAATATCAGATTGCTACCAATCTTTATATAATGAGACAGCAGCTCATTAATGAAGCAAAAATGAGATTTTGTTTGCATTGTACTGAATTACAATTATCCGGATATAAATACTCTGTTGGGATACAATCAGAAGCAAACATAATTTTGATGCAGAGTTGACATCTTAAACCCCAGTTCTTACCTCGCACCCTTCTGGCTTAAACTGCCACATCTACCTTTTTGAGTCAGAGAGGCACATTTAATTGTCAAATAGAAGCATTAGCAGCCAAGGGAATTTTCTCATCTGAGATCATTCTGTGATCTATACCTAATTATGATTTTCAAGAGAGAACAGCACTTCATTATGTGATTTATACAAGTTGGATAGCCAACATTTACATTCACTGCAACTAAACTTTAATAATTTTAAATCAAAATAATATTAGGAAGTGAAGATCCTGCTGAGTGTAACTTGATACAAGTAAGAAGTCATGTTATATAGAATAGAATCATGGAATCGTTTGGGTTGGCAAAGCCCTTTAAGCTCCCCCAGCCCAGCCGTTCCCCTCCCCCTGCCCTCCCACCCCCAAACCCTGGCCCTCAGCACCGCCTCTGCCCTGCTGTTAAATCCCCCCAGGGGTGGGGACTCGACCCCTTCCCTGGGCAGTCCCTTCCAGTGTCTGAGAACCCTTTCCATGAAAAAATTTTTCCCAGTGTCCAACCTAACCCTGCCCTGGCACAACTTCAGACCATTCCCCCTCGTCCCATCGCCCATTACCAGGGAGCAGAGGCCAACCCCCCCCTCACTACAGCCTCCCTTCAGGTGGTTGTAGAAGGTGATGAGGGCTCCCCTCAGCCTCCTCTTCTCCAGACTAAACACCCCCAGTTCCCTCAGCCGCTCCTCATAAGACTTGTGACCATAACACCATACGAAGGAAGCATGAACATAGATCCATTCCTGACAGAAGCCCTCACTTCTAAATACCCACACACTTTTTTTTAGGGAGAGGGAAGAAATATTTTCATTTCTTCAAAACCAACAAACCCCTCTCCCAATAGTAGGGGATATACGAGGCTTTTCTTTACAAAGCACCAAGTCAGGGTTCAGCTGGTTTTGCCTAGGAACTGGGGAGATAAACTATTTTAGTAATTCAGAAAAACAAAAGTGGAACAACCTCTCTACCCAATTCACTTTTAGGTTAAGATGAGTAATGAAAAATTTCAATCGGGAAGTGAATTTTCAGGGTGACAAGCACTGAAGCGGTAGACTTCACCCAAGATCTACCTATAATTCGGACTGTAGCCAAACTTACATTATGCCATGTGGTATTTTAAGCTGTTAAACCTGATTATGACAATTTTTTTTTTTTTTTTTTTTTTTTTAAATGAAGTGCCACATTCCCATTCTGGAACATGCCATGACCAAGGTGGGTTTTTCCTCCGGTCCCCTTCCCCCCGGGCATTACCCTTGTCACAGCGGCAGCCACGAGCACACTTTAAACTGAGAACTTCCTTCTTACAGACACGGGCAAGCTCCTCGGCACCAGTTGCTGTCATTACAGGCAGATAACTTTTATTCGGCGTACGAAAAGGCAAGAAGTGTTTTCCTTCCCTTGCAAGAGCAATCAACCTTGCCCAGGGATGATATGCTGCCTTACCCGCTCCACCAAAAACTTTGGCTGTTTTGACCGCGTGATTTATGTTACCTATTGCCAGTTAACTTGCTCATAGCTTTGCTGTTCATTACCTGGAACCCATCAAATTTTCTTCCACAGTGCTGTTTTATGGAGCACTCGGTTTCACAAATCAAAGACAGACATAGTGAAGAATGGAAGTTGACTTTTTTTCCCGCTGGGGAATAACAAGTTCTCTTTGGGAGGATTCAAAACTTTTGTCTTCACAACATTAAATACTGGTGATCACAACAGACACAAACGGTATCCAGCAAAGTAAAAAGGAATCAAAACCAGGACACAAATTGCTTGCCATGGCTGGAAAAGAGTAAGGGGCTGTGAGCCCAGGGGGTGGGTACAGGTATGAGACCTGGCCAAGACTCTCACCTTGACTCCTCTGCTTCGTGTAACGACCAGCTGAAGGTCGGCAGAAATTGAGTCTCCCTTCTTTTGCCAGTGTTTGTATGGATGCATTATTTTTCAGGTCCTAACATGCAACAGCAATTGGTTTAGGAAATCTAATGTGCAAACAACTTGGCACTTTTCCCATTCCTCACTGCCATCCCCTCCAAAAGAAAAGAAACCAAACCACTAAGAAATCCTTTGTGTTTGCAAAAAACCCCACAGCATCTCCGTATAGAGATCTTGAAACCCTTTTATGACCATTAACTTCCAATCTACAGCTTTTGATTTGGTCCAAAACCAACACTTGCAAATCTAAGGCGCTGTAAAAATAGTCGCAGCAATAACAACACTACTAATAATGAGGACAGAGGTCTTTTTAGACCATGAACAAATTTTGATTTTCCTCTAAAAATAACTTGTGAAGAATGAGAGCGTTCTGTAATACTTGTGTTCATTGTTTACTTCCTCTGTTCAGCTTTCTGGCTGCTATTTATAAGAGGGAAGAATGAGTCACTGTCTTGCCTTGGGATGAGCCCTCGGGTATAGTTAGATGCAAATCATAAAGCTGGCACAGATAGGAACTTGGGGGCAGATGGTTTTCGGGATACAATGACAGCAGTAACAATGAAATCTCTATTCTGGGATTAAATATAACATGAGAAAGAAAGACGCTGAAGCAGTCTTGATAAGACAGTGCCCCTCCAAGCCAAAGGCACCCTGATAACCCTGGCGAGGACTCGACAAGGACCACGAGTGGCTCTGTGGCTGCTGAAGGCTTGCTCAGACAGCATTCTGCCTCTGGAATTGTATTACCCTACAGCCACAAAATGCTCACTCTTTTGAGAAAAGCTGTATGGCCTAGAGAAAATTAATGCCCCTTGCTGAAAATTTCCCCTCGATTGTCTCTATCGCAAAGCTCATGTAGCTCTACCTCCCCGAGGCCATGAGATAAACCAGGGTGCCTCAGCTTTTAGGACCACCTTCAGCATCGAATGAGCCAGGGCTTCGGCCAGGGGCTTCAGCCATGGGCTTCGGCCAGGGATAAGCTGTGACCAGGATGGGTTGGGCGGGGGTTTTCAGGAAGGCTTAAAAAAAGGCTAGATGATGGGGAGAATCTCAATTCTCATTTGTACAAACGCCTGACAAATCACTGTCACAAATGTTAATACAGAGCCCGGATTGCGAGATACATTTTACCCTGAAATATTCATAGAAACAGATGGTTTTCTGATTTATAATTATTGCTGCTTTCTTGAAAAGTTGCAGCTCTGAAGACCTTGCACAGACTCACAGAAGATAAAAAGGAGACATAAACTAGGTAGCTATTTATGCCATATACTTACTTACAAAAGTAATAAATTCCGCGCGCCTTGAGCAGAGCGCCAAAACCAGCACAGAGACCCTTCCATGTGCAGAACCCCTGCATACACTGCTGTTTTCTTCATCTCTCTGGCCAAAACCCAACTCTGCAGCAGGTGACCCCCACTACTTTTGACCTTCCCTTGCAGGGCAGCACCCTCTGTACCCGTCCTGCCTCTCAGCCCGGATTTCAGCGCCCTTACAGAACCCTGCACCAGCCCGGAGCAGACCCAGCACCTTGCACACCTGATGCAACCTTAGGGCCACCTACAGTTAATGAGGGCTCCAAAGGAGATGCTCCCAATGCACACCATGTGTTTCTTCAGTCACTTAGCACAAAGACAATGCCTATTTTTCTTCAGTCTGAACAGTGATTTAGAAGAATTTGGAGGCATTTAGTACTCCGCGGTTTTGGAGGCCAGTTAATAAGGATCAGCAGAGTTGATTCAGCAGGCTGGAAGGGAACTGCAGGATTTAAAGTTAATTTTCCTCACTTCTCTTCACATACAAACCACCAAGCATTAATATCCCACACAGACTCAGGGATTACAGACACTAGCAGGGCAGATTTCTTCCTCTGCTTTTATGTTCCATATAAAAGACTTCAGAAGCTTCGGCACTGATTCTAAAACATACCGAAAAACCCCATGTACATGGCCCAGATTACTGAAGAGTTCCTTGGACAAAGAAACTTTATCTGCATTTTTTGGAGTATCTTTTCCTTTGCACAGTGCCATCCTGAAATTGCTGCAGGACATCACAGCCACAAAACCCTCGTACATGGACCTCCCGCACCAACTCATTTGCTAATGTCTCCCGTTAACTGATCTAAGCCTGGCCTCAATCTTCTTTTAATGAAAGAGAAGGAAGAGGATACTTTAGCAGCTATTCTTAGCTCTTAGTACCTGTCTGCAGAAAACAAAACCCAGAGCCTTTAATGCCCCAGGCTTTCTTACAGGCCCAATGAGACACTTTCCAAGAAAATCAGCATATGTAAAAAAAAAATTCCCTAACGCATGAAAAACAACGCGGCGTGCAGTGATTCCTTCACTTCCATATCTGCACTGGGGAAGAACCTTAGAGGAACATGGAAAAAAAATTTAATTGTGTGATTGTTCAACGTTTACACTTAGAAAACAAAATTTTAACTTTATCTGGGTTTATTTGGGTTTTTGCTACTGCAGGTTTTTTGAAGGTTTTTTGAACCAGCTTAAAAATCTATATGCGCCATGAGCACCTTTTTGTTGTCCATAGCCTTCCCATGATGAAATGAATGACCTTACCTTCCTATGGGGTAAAAAGGTTGGATTTCCTTCCAGGAGTGTGGGGGCAGGAGGGGTGATCGGGATACTGGGCAGCACTGGGCTTGGAGCACAGGGCAGGCTTCATCCCGTTGCTCAAGGAGAAGAAAAGAAGCCACTGGGCTGGGACCAAAGACCTTTACCCCTCCTGTAGCCCAGCAAGGCCAGCAGAATGAATGTGGCAAAGGCTCAGAAATTAGGAAAATCTGCTTCCGTTTCTGAAAATGAACATTGATTTCCTTATCTCTGTAGCTCTGTAAATGGGCAAGGAATTGGATTTTTTTTTTTTTTTTTTTTTAATTAGTGAAAATAAGCTTTTAGGTCAAATATTTGCTAAAAGCTGGCCTAAAAAATGTGATGACTGAAAAACGGTAACATATGTGATTGCTTCCCTAAGTGGATAACTTGATAATCAACTATTACATGGTAATTGATATATATGTAAATGGATTATACGCTTAAAGTTCAGGCGGCGGCCGTTAGATAAAGCAGTTACGTGCACTTCGAGTACAGCACAGACTGTGATTTCAGCTTGATTTTACTCTCATATTCATTATGCAGCCTGAATAATTTAGGGAAAGAGTGATTCACAGCTAAATTCACAAAGAATGTTGAAATACGTAGGAATGTATGTGGTTTAAGATCTAAAGGGATCTAGAGAGAGAAAAAAAAAAACAACCCTGCAACATTTTTTCTGCAGTGTTAATTCAGGTTTACTTTTCCTGACTTCATTTGCAATAATTTACTAAACCCTTTCTTTTCTATTTGCCTAATTAAGTAAAGGCAAATGAGGAAATAAGGAACTATTCCATAAGCAATCCTTCAGTCTCAAAAGAGGGGCATTATTTTTCCATAAAAATAATTTATTCTTGGCAGAAAAACAAGTTTTCTAAATACATTAACACCTACTGCTCACAGTTCACACCGTGAATTATAAACATCAAGGATTTTCCCCCAGCTGCCTGGGGTAAAACACTAATTAAAGCCAGAATCTGGAACAGGCCTGGCTGTATCTTACTGCTTCAGAGTTTTCAACGTCTTTTAGATTACTGAAAGCTGCTGAGAGGGAAGGCATTACTACTGTTTTCTCCGAAATAATTTCTAAATGAACCCCCCCAAAAAGGAGGATTTACGTAAGAACACATATAAAAACCTTACTTTATCCAAGTCCTCTAAACTTTCCCCATTTCCATGCCCAAATTCACGCAGGCAGCAATACAGAGCCGCCTGTCCCGCGATTTCCGTGGCGCATTTGTTCCCTACGCTCCCGGCAGACGCATGCACGTGTGTTTCTCAAGAACACAGTTTGAATGCTAAGGGGTATTTATTATCTCTAATAAACTACAAATGTCTTTATAATACAAGAAACTTGTTTCTCATTTTTGCCTAAACCAATTACAGCCCTTTTTGCTGCAGCGCTTTCAGTAAGTAACTCGGTATTTTCGTAAGTAAACTTGTTTCCCCCTCACCGTTAGAAGGACCACATGCATCGCAGGTAAATTGATTTAATGGCCTTGGACATTTAATAGCATTTGATGTGTTCATTGGTATTGAGGGCATTTTTGTAGCTGAAGTTGCTTGACAAATAATTCAAAATGCAAAAACTTGGAACAGTACGAGACAAGCGACAAGAATGTGTTTGGTTCACCATTTCTCTCTGACTGATCACGTACTCTTTTAAAGGAAGTCTCCAACTACTCACTCTGGTTGGCAAAGAACTTTTCCCTCTGATATCTGGGAAAAATAATAAACTTCATAGGGTGGCAAGAAAACGAATAAATCAGGTTCAGTTTGCGGATGAAACACTTCCATGATTTAAGAATTATTGCAAAATAGCATTTCTGTAGCCCTTCCTATTTAAGGCAAATAAACTTGTACGTGATTATCTCAATGAAGTGCCAGAAAAAAGCCGCCCCCTCTGTTATGTTTCTCTAATCCACTTGTCTCATTGTAAGGAGACGCAGCCTTGAGGGTCATCCAGAAAGCACTGAGCCACCGCGGAAAGTCACAGAGCGCCAGCAGCCGGCTCCGAACGCCCGGCTCCCTCTCACACTACGACCCAAGTTCTGTATCTGAACAAACTCCATCCAAAGCAGGCCTCTCCTAAAATACGCTGCAGTATTACCGGTGCGGAGCTGATGCAGGCGAGGTCCCTGAAAGACAGGTTTGGGACACAACTAAACAAACAAACAAGGAGGGGAACCGGCCTCAAGCTGTGCCAGGGCAGGGTGAGGTTGGGCCTGGGGAACAATTCCTTCCCCAAAGGGCTGTCAGGGGCTGGAAGGGGCTGCCCAGGGAAGGGGTCGAGTCCCCAGCCCTGGGGGGATTTAACAGCCGGGCAGGGGCGGTGCTGAGGGCCAGGGTTTGGGGGTGGGATGGCAGGGGGAGGGGAACGGTTGGGCTGGGGGAGCTGAAAGGGCTTTGCCAACCTAAAGGATTCTACGATTCTAAGGGGAAAAAAAGGAAAAATCCCTGCAGAGCACAGCCAAACCTCCCGGCAGACAACTGGCCAGACGCCCTTACCAGAAAGCTGCTTTATAAATATGAACCTTTCCTCACTTCTGGAGGAAATTCTTCAACCTCAGGCTGTGCGGTTCTTCACCAGCAGCACGGCTACGCCGAACACCGGCTGGCGAGTCCTCGTTAGCCCTGCCTGCTTACTGCAGCCGTTGGGGAGACCCTAATGAGGACGGTGCTCTGTGAAGTCCCCTGCACTTTAGTTTCTCAGTTTTACACTTCCAGACCCTGGAAAGAATTTCTACTTCTTTGCCATCTTTAGTATCTACTGCCAATAGTTTTCTCCTTTTTTCACAATCCAAAACAAGGTGGGAAATTGAAATCCTGTACGCTGGGATGAAAAAAAAAAATACGGAAAGAGCATTTTATTAATTCCTGCTTTTACCTCCTAATCAAGCTTGCTGAGATGGTTCCAATTGCATTTTCAGTCCTTGAGAAAAAAAAAAGATGAAAAAAAAAAAGCTTTTCCTTTTTTTTTGGTCTTTTTTTTTTCTGGGGTATCGGAGAGAAAACACTAAAGCTCAGTTCACTGCATCTTATGTGTTACGGTTTTTTTCCTGGGCAAAGGTAAGAGAAGCAAGTGTGTAACTCCCACGCTGAGGCTTGCTGCAATAGCAGGTAAGGCACGGGAGCTTGCTGACCAGAGAAGGGATAATCCACGCGGTCGGCAAGCCAAAATACCACCGATTAGATGCAGGGTGTGCCCAATGCGGCCTCCCTCCCACTGCTTCTGCCACAGGTCCACAGACACCTTCAAGGACCTCAGAGGTCTCCAGTCCAATGCCCCTGCCCAGGGCAGGGCCCCCCCTCCCTGCACCAGGAGCCCAGGCCCCCCTCCGAGCAATCCCAAGAAATTCCCAGGATGGAACTCCAGTGCCTAACTGTGCTCGTGGTGAACTGCAAGGGGCTTTTCCCCCCTCAGATCCAGCGGGATCCTCCTTGTTCCAATTTACGACCATGCAGACTCCTAATGGAGGTGCCTGCAAATCTGTGTGCTAACGAATAGCTGCCATCGTTCGTTATCCTCTAGCACACGTTACTTCAGGTACTGGTTAGCTTTCTATTAATGAAACCTTGGCATTATCTTACAAATGACATCCACATCCGTGGTCTCAAAACACAAGACAAAAGTTAATACCATTCCACTGAGACAGAAACACCTATCACCCCTGTTTCTCAGCGGTGAAAATGAAACGCGCTGTAATTAAGCGGGCGGGAGAAAATTATCTTTGGCAATCACCTGCGAAATTCAGAACAGCCATGAGAACTACGAGACGCCTGCGCATTAGCCTGGTACGCTGCTGTAGCCTAGGGCATCAAAGTGAGCAGCGAACGCCAACGTGCAGGCGTGAAGATGTCCGCACTCTTTGCAAACCAAGCGGCTTCCAAACCCTTCTACCCACCCACCACCGGCTGCCCTACAACGGCAAATGTTAGAGCATTCCCTAGATGCATTTACAGATATTTATAAAAGCAAATATAATTGGAGGTTCACATGGCACATGACCACCCACTGGTCATAAAAGACGACTGAGCTTTTGTAATTAACGGAGCTAAAAATAGTCAATGTCCACGGCTGACACGACTTAGTTTGGGGAGACAGTGTCTGCTGCCCGGGGGCTAAAGCCGCGTCCTCTGTAATACGCAGGTTTTGCTCCTGGCAAACCTGAGGAGGTGACAAGGAAGAGTTGCAAGCTAGAAAAGGGGAGAAAGCAAACCTTGTGGGATTAGGCAACCCAAGAAACCCAAGGCAACACACAACAAATTGACTTGAACACGCGCTTACTCCATCCTGAGCCAGGCTTTCTTTTGCCTGCTTAAAGACGTAGCACCTCCTCCCGAGAGCCATTTTCATAGGGGGACCCCAAACCCAACCGTTCTAAATAAAACACGTCCTGCCTTGTTTGTGCATCGTTTAGTTTCGTCTGCTTCAGGGAGAGTTGCACAAGTAGAGTCGCCCTGAGTTGCACAAGTAGAGTCGCCCTGCCGGGTGACAGCTCGCCAGAGGCAATAATTGGCGTGGTGTTTTGCGGGATGTGACATCGTGTGCTCATCGGGAAGGCCAACCATCAAGCCGGTCTAATGCTGTCAGACCTCCAGGTCAAAATATTACCATTCCTACTGAAACAGAAGATCTGGAGTTGAATGCCAAGTAATACATTTGTTATGATGAGATGTGTTTATTATGATTTATGGTACGCGGGAAACAGGCTGACTCTTGACGCTAGCTTTCACGCTTAAACTATTTTGTCCTAGAGCTGACAAATGTTTGCAAGCCACGCAGAGTTTGAGGATGGGGTAAGGAGATCTAACTGTCTTTGCGCATATGTGCGTACAAAAGTGATGCAGAAGTTAGGATAAAGTGTAACTTCATTTTTAAAAAAAATCCCACAAATTTTCACAGTGTTATAAAAACAGAAGCTGTGTGGTACAGCAACACGTGCTGCCTAGCATGCCGGTTCTCAAAACACTTCCCAGTAATCTGTCCTAAAGTAACTGCGTAAGTAAATAAGAAGTTCTGCCTTTTTTCCAGCCATGCAGCAGCTCACGCACAATTTTTTTTTTTTTTTTTACGCTTTGCAGTAAGTATTTAAGGCTCAACAAGGGCAGAGTCATAATAAGAGCAATTAGCAAGCGGGTCGCCTGGTGCTAATTATTACCATAGGCAGATGCAGGGAAAATACCCAGCACTTACGGGTTCGCTAACAGCTTGCAGGCAACCTCTTGCTAAGTATGCAAACCCAAAGATGGAGAGGGAATTCAGAAAGAGCATTATCTAGAAAGCAGAATAAGAGGGACTGAGCTAAAAGGCAGTTTGGGGGTGCAAATCAGCTGGCTGTGGTGCTGAGCTCTTCCAAGCAGAGCTATCAGCACCTACTTAGACAAGATCAAGCTGATTTTCCAGCTGCCCAGTTCCTATCGTTTATCCATCATTTCTCGATGTGAAGACCTTCCTTTTCATTTCATAGCAGTCCAGCTTCCCTCGGAGCCTTTGGCTAGGAACCACACCCCGTGCTTTTTGAAATTCAGCCGCGTTTCTTTGCCCACAAACGTGGTGACAGCTCCTAGGACCTGCAGTACGGCTGCAAGGAAGGACTCGCCGTCAAAACACGAGCTTGGCAACCTGCTCAAACTTTTCCGTAGTGATACAGATGCAAAATACTCATTCTGGTCCCCTCTTCTGGCCTTATTTCATCTGACTATTCCTTTTATGCCTCTGTTACTCATCTTACAAGCTCTGTGGCCAGGTTTTTCCACCTGGCATGCTTGAAAAGAACTTACTAGTTCTCATGCCTTCTTCAAATTGTTCTTTCAATGCTTTCTTGGCATGTCTTACTGTTTAATCTGCCAGGTATTGATCTTTTCTATTTTCTTCACTTGGACACAGCCTCAGCTTTCTGAAGACCTCTTGGTATTTCTAGCAACGATCCAGTCCCTGCTTCTAGCCAGGGAAGATTCCTTTTGGATTTTCTCCGCTCTCTTTTGATAGTTGGCATGTTCAGAGCATCCCATACGATACCTTTGAATTGTATCCATGCCATCTGCAAGAATTTAAACTGAGGGCTGTTTCAGTCAACCTTCCGTGTAAAGGTATTCCCTTTTATTAAATTAAGCACAACAGTAGCATATAGACGTACACATATATATTTGTCTTCGGTTATTTCTGTAAGCAACTCCCCTGGTTTCAGCTACGGAGGTACCCTTGCATTTTTCTGTGTCTGTTTTTACACATTTTTTAGTGGAGTTCTCTCTCTTCATAAATAGGGAGCTTAGCTTTTATTTCTTCTGAATACCTGATAGAAACTCTTCATCACTGATGCCATTACATTTATACAAAAATAGATGGCTTAGTTCTTAGAAAATATGTGGTGAGTAAATGTGCAATACACGGAAGAAAACCTGCATGCAGGTTATGTACAATGTTTTTAGCGGAGTGTACTAGCACTGTAAAAACCTCTGAAAGCCCAGACTCTCCAGTCTAGTGTTCGCATTCGAGAATAGGACGGAGATGGTAAAAATAATGCATTTAGGCCAAGAACTTAGTAAATCAAAGAGCATAAGGAACCTTTGTGTGCTTGCAGGATATTTCTTCTTAGTAATGAATTCATATTTTCTGACAGATAAGGTATGAACACAAATAAGAAAGAAATATGGATTGAAAGCTTCTTTTCACCCTGCTGTCAGTAGCTGGGGTTTACATAACCAAATCTAAGTAACAAAGACTGAAATCTCAACCAACGGGCAGGTTTTGGAGAAAAGACCCTTTCATTCTTGGGATCTCCCATTTCTCATTTAGTCTAGGCTCACAACGTTGTTTCCATTCCTGTTTATCCACAGTTCTGCTTATGCGCACAGCGGTTGGCTAAGAGGAACAAGTGCATGTTATTTCAGAAGTTGCATCAAAAACCATATTATGCAGTTGGACACGTCTACGTTGACCCGTGGCAGACTAGAACACACTGCAGTTGTTGATGAGCACCAGTTCATGGAGTAAAGGCAGGTTCTGCTCTCTCACCCAGCTGCAATCATTCCTTTCCATCCCCAAAGTGATCACTGGGACCTGCAGGTACCCAGTGACACCCCGCAGGGCGGAGGAGCCCATGAACTGTGTGAGTGAGAAGGGCAGCCCCCCTTATGCTCACCACCATGCGGACGTAGCAAAAGGTGTTTCGTGGCTCTAAGTCTTACAGCATAAACCCCAAGACTGAATGGAAACGTGCTAAAGAGGGCAACTTGCTATGATTTGCCGTTTCCAACCCCCATCTGCCATGGCCTCTCAAGGCGTCAATTTAGTCCAACTTGACGAGAGTTTGCTCTCCACGCCAGTTTAATTCTGGGCCTCCCAGCTGTTCCCATCAGCGTGATGACTGCCGACTGCGGTGCTGGCAGAAGCCCAATTAGGAACAAGGTAACAACAAGCCCATCTCATTGCTCATAATTATCCCTACTGCTATACAAGGGTAACAAGTTCTCACCATTATAAAGATCTCAATGACTGAAAGCAGTAACTTATAAACTTCAGATTCAATTATTTTCATAAAGTAAAATTAACATTAGAAAACTACTTAGAGACAGAGGTTTTATAATTTTTTGTTAATGAAAGTTATAAAATTAAAGTCAAATTACAACACAAAGGCAATTAAGGGAAGTATCAGATCTTCATTGACTGAGAATTTAAATGAAGTATTAGTCAAAGACAATATTGAAAAGTAGCACCATCTTGTACCTCATTCAAAATGATCAGCATCATCCCCAAGAGCCACATCTCAGTATCACTAAATAATTCTTTAGAAATTAATTAAAATTTTTGAAATGTGAAAAGGCAAAGAATTCTGCCTTTATAATATCGCTGAACTTACAAAAAGTCCAGGGCCAAGTGACAAGAAAATGTTTTGTAGCTATTGCTACAGACATTTCTCCAGAAAATTATTCTGCTGCTACTTGTGCAGAGTAGATGTTCTGCACGTTACCGACACAGCCCATGAACAGAGCCACTCTCCATCCCAAATCTTTTTTTTCTCTTTTTCATCCTGCAAGTAATGCCTTATTCCCTATAAAACCTGTTTAACAGTTCTGCCAAGAATATAACTATTATTTCAATTAGCTGAAATTTAAATTTTGCCAGGCAGCTCCTCCACACCAAGCTGGCAGGGTGATGGAAGATGTGGAAATCCCTCACCAGAGGAGTGCAAGAGCAGTACCGTGCCCGCAGCGTGGGTTTCAACATTTGTACCAGTGCTATCTAAAATGTAAACCTAGATTGCACAACTTCAAGTTCTTCTGTAAACAAATCTAACATTTAATTCCACCTCTGTTTTATATGAAAAGAATATCCTTTGTTACTATTCAGAAAGCTTTTTTCTTTGTGCTTATGTGTTAAGGTCACTTTAAAAACCAGATAGTTAGGCTGTAAACATGAAACTTCAGCTTATTCAAAGAAAACAAGGAACATTCATGTGCTATTGAATGTTTGTGGAAAATAATATTTTGCAGTTCTATGAGAGCTTATGAAAGCAGACTAGCCCTTTTCTTTTTTGCATTTTTATAACCCTTATGCTGTTTGTAAGTGGCTAGGCTTAATTAAATGCAGAGCTGCTCAAGCGGCGGAGTACTTCGATGCACAGATTTATCATGTTCCCTGCCATTAGTCCAGTACTAGACCAGTTGTACTTGGTCTCTAGCCAAGTATCCCAGTGAGGTACCTTCTCAGACTACACGTTAGCTGACAAAACGTGAATCTTCCTGGCTAAAGTCCTGGTCATACAGCCATCGACCTCGCCTGGAGCAACCACAGGTATGTCTTAATCGCAGAAAGTGCTGAAAGAGCCAAAGATCAGAAGTGCGATACAGGATCATTAGAAATGACCAGCACAGAAAATGTCATAAAGTTGGTAAAGACGTGTCCTTAAACAGTCAAGCAATACAAATCACCTCCCACAGCACATGAATTCCTATCTTCCACTACAGTCTTCAGGTTCACACGTGAAGATTTTTCAGTAATAGTTTCGCCTCCCGAGTTGATTTTATGTATTTCTTTCACTCTCTGACTCCAGCTCATCTCCTCACCCCCACTGCTGGTTGGTTTCCATTCCCAAAACACATAGGCAGAGTTTCTTCTCGTCATCTTACCCCCGTCCTTGTCATCTCCACATGACTTTCTCCCACTAGTTGAGGCAGCAAACTCTCATCAATCCATTTCTCACTTTTCAGCAGCTTCTTCTCTGTTTGACCCCACTGCAAGGTGCTTTAAGAAGATTTTGGACAGCTGTGGATGAGTCTTCTCATAGACAGTATTCCCCAAAACTTGAATCAAGGTGTTTGTCCTTCGCCGTGCCGTTGTAATAGGGTAAGGCCCTTCTGAAACGCACAGGCCCGGCCCGGCAGAGTCCAAGCGTGGTCTTACAGAGCGTGTTTTACCCTGCCGGGATAACGTTCCATCGCTTATCGCCTTCCCTCGTGGTATACAGCTCCAAGGTATTGCTTGTTTTATCACTGCTAGAGGAAAGACAACTGCACAGAGAGATTTAGCTGTGCTTTTCACTTATTACCCCGAGGGGACTTTTTGTTTGGTTGGTTTTGATCTGCGGCATTCTCTTTTCTATTACTAGTTTCATGATGATTAAATCTTCCTACACAGACCAGTGGAAATTTGGCCCAAAAGCTCAGATTATCCAAACCATTTTAAACACACTCTCGCTGCCACTTTCTGTTTGTACTTCTGTCAATTAAATATCAACATAAAATTTATGTTACTTTGAAAGTAGGCATGGTATCAACTCAGTCAAACAGAGAAGCAGCCAGAGGCATCCCTGCTGAGATGCTGCTCTACCACCACTAAATATGTCCCAGTTTAATCAAAAGAAGTCCTTCATCATTCCATTACTATACTTTTTATCTTGCACTACTTCACAACGTTCGGCCCTTGATACTTTCCCAAATGAATTTCTAATCACTGTAACGGCTTTCCCACCTATCACACTGTACAGGTGTCAAGATCTGAGTCACTGTATTGAATCGTTCCTTGCTTTAATCCCAATCTTCTACCAAACAAATCCTCTCATTTTTCAAATTACAATCGTCTTACAAATTCTACCGATAACAACATGTTCTTTGCCGTACAAAAGATAAATTTAAGCTATTGATTGAAGATCATAGAATCATGGAATCATTTGGTTGGAAAAGTCCTTTAAGATCATTGAGTCCAACCATACCTGTCCACCACTAAATCCTGTCCCTAAGCACCGCGTCTGCCCGGCTGTTAAATCCCCCCAGGGGCGGGGACTTGACCCCTTCCCTGGGCAGCCCCTTCCAGTGCCTGACAGCCCTTTGGGGAAGGAATTGTTCCCAATGTCCAACGTAAACCTCCCCTGGGCCAACTTGAGGCCATTTCCCCTCGTCCCATCGCCTGTTCCCTGGCAGCAGAGCCCGACCCCCCCCGGCCATAGTTCCCCGGATCCTCCCTCCAGCCCTTCCTGTAGATGGGCATCACATTTGCCAACCTCCAGTCAAGTGGAAATTCCCCAGTCATCCAGGACTTCTGATAGATGATGGGAAGGGGCTTGGTGAGCACCTCCACCAGCGCCCTCAGTACCCTTGGGTGGACCCTGCCTGGTCCCATGGACCTCTGTGTGTCTAATTGGCAGAACAGGTCACTAACCATTTCCTTGTGGATCATGGGAGCTTTTCTTTAGTGTCCAAGGGAAAGCTTCTAGGTTGATCAAGCACTTCTCAACATATTTTTACAAGTCTTAGGTTCTATTATTTACATTATTTTTTTCGTTGGTATGCTACAGATGATGCATTAGAATGGATCCTATCTTTACTCAATCTACTTGAATTTCCTTTGCAATGTAAACGAAGAAATCCATTAGCTGAAGACCCCGGCTCGTTGGAGTCAATAAAACTGGCTTACATCAGATGGAAATCATAAAAAAGGGAAACGCAAGTATTTAAAAAAATATGTATCTGTCAATGCCAAATCTCTGATTCTACTTTCATGTAGGATACCTGTCTTCCCTGTTTCTCAAACCAGCAGACTCTCTCGCTTTGATTCCAGCTTCAAAGAGAAATTTGTTATTTATTCTCTGAGGAAGGAGAAGTCTGCCTCATGCCTCTTTGATGTCCTGTTACATAAGCAAACCCCCCAACTTTATGGGGGTAAAATTAAATAATATCACCAGCAGCAATCTATTCACCAAAAGAAAAGAGTTTATTAGCAGTGAGCAACGTCTGCACTGGATTGAGCATGAAAGTGGGGAAACCTTGGTTTATTTGTAAAATTAAAATATCAAAGAATGCACTTAGGATTTTTCTTAGAGAAAGAGTTTGGTAGATAGGACTTTCTCACCATTTGTCATCAATACTGAGCTCCCTCCTACGAACCTTACTTAGCGTAGGCCCAAATTTTTGTCTCTGTCAGAGACAGATGTATGTCAAATGGAGCAACGATGTGTTTTGTAGTGTGGCACAATATAAAATAAAGCCCCAAACAACGAGCTCTTCTGATATGTTGCCCACATTTTGCAGTTAATGACCACAGCTTATGCCTACTCACAACAAACATAGCAAGCAAGATCAATAGAGGAGAGAAAAAAAAAAAAAAAGGGCAGCTAAAGGTCTGCTCACTTTGTAAAACAAAGCTCATGAGTGAAAACCTCAGGCTGAAAACTTGGCTTTCACTGACCTGCAACAAGGAGGAGCCCCCACGAACACCCCCTAAACTCTACCCTTTGCCTGAGCAGATAATTTGCTGCGTGGTCTCTCTGGATTACGAAAGGTCCCCGGCACCAATGTACAATTTCAAAACTGTAAACAAAGATTAGGAAGGGAACCCCCACATTTATATCTCAAACAAACAAACGCTAAATAGTATTTTAAAAGATGCAAAGTTTAATCCAGTTCATTAAAGGCTCTCCTGCCTCCCTAATTTCCACTGGTTTGATTCAAATAGCAAGGCTCTTACTCTAGGGACCTCGGGGAGGGGTGGGGAGAATAGCTGGTTTAGTATGTCAAACCATAGTGAGAATTAAATTTTGAAAAAGCCTAACCTCTAATTTTCTTTTTTTAAATAGTGAGAGATGTAAGGGAAAACTTGCTGATAAATATTGTTTTCATAATCAGTATCGGACCAGGAAGGTAAGGTTGTTAAATACATCATGCTTATCCATTCTGTATTAGCCCTTTAATATATACCTGGGAGGAAGTTTGCTTTTGGAAAGACAGCCCAGGCTAACGGATCAGACCTGGTAAAGGCCAAGGCCCCCAACAGCTTTAACCTCAGCACATTTTGTTTTTCAGGTCTTTATCAAACGTGAGGCTGCCCTGTCTGCCTCCACCCCCCCCAAGCTGCCGCGGCTTCTCCAGTTCCTCGGGTGGCACCCTGATCCCTTTAGTTTGTTTCTCCCCCCCATACCAACATGTGCACAGATTAATTACCCCACATTAGAAAAAGCAAGTCATTATTTATAAACAGGCAACCCCTCGCCTTTCTCCTGCATGAGTTGGTTTGGTTTCTGTCACCTGACTTTCCCCGAAATGCTAATTGTGGAAGTTTTGGATGCATACAGCCAGAATGAAAGGGGACCTTCACGAGAGCCAGCACGGAACGCTGCGGTAATTTAATCCTTATTCCAATATGTTCTCAGGTGTTCAACATGAAAAATGAAAATAAAATACTCACTAACAATAATAAATTGGAGAACTTAACATTAGCCCACAGGAAAACTGTTCCTTGTAATTTCTAATAAAGAATTACTAAGCATACTAAATGCCAACATCAAGAAACAATTCTCTTGATTTACTGAAACTATAAAGTTGCCTACATGTAGTTCAAGAAGGGTTTTTTTTTTTGCATTTTCCCTTTCTTCTTTACCCTACATAAAGTAGTTTTCATTAGTAGGACTCCATGGGTTTTACTGGTGAAGAGTGGGTCTGAAATAGTTAACTAAAACTGAGCTTTCTGCTGGAGGCTTTACATTTTCATTGCACCTTGGAAATGCTAGATAGATCGACACACAATGAATTCAGAAGACATTAGGGCAGGTGAGAAGGAAGCACTTGGGACAGGAGAGGAGCTGGTACAACCCAGTCCCCTTCTTGCGTGAACAAACCTGGGACTAAGTTAGATGCTGATCTGCAGGACAGGTGTAAAAAGAGAAAAATTACACTGTCCCATCTTTACCTGCAGGAAAAAAAATAATCATTTTTGTGCTCATTTATATATTGGCCTTACTGCTGAGACTTACAACACGGGTCCTGTTTGTGACGGGAATATAAGCAGAGCATAGTCATCACCTAAAGACCATTAAGAACTTTAAACATCGGGGTCACAGCGAGCTGTCAAAACATAGTAAATAGCCATTTGTATTGCTCCGAATGTCGCAATTATGATTAGCAATGCTTTGTTTTTAAATAGCATTTTCCCAACAAGAACAATGTAATCTCTGACATTGCAGGGACTGCAAAAACTGAGGTCCAGAGAAAGGTGGTGGTGAGGTGCAGCGTCCCCGCAGCGGCCAGCGCTGGCAGAGCCGGCAGCTGAAACCAGCCCAGCGCCCTGCCTAGGTGCTCGTACTGCCCCGTCCATTAATTATCATAGAATCACAGAATGGTTTGGGTGGGAAGGGACCCCCAGAGGTCCCCCAGCCCAACTCCCCTGCAGGGAGCAGGGACACCTTGAACCACATCAGGTTGCTCACCGCCCCGTCCAACAACGCATCCTGCTGGCTCATCCTAAAGCTTCTGGGTCCAAAAACCAACGGCGATGTAATTCAAGATGCCACATGTAAGAAGCAGGTTTTTTGCCAACTCGCAAAATAAATATTCTACTTGAAGAAAGAATTACTTTAAACAATACAGTTCCTGAACTACAGGCTCATGGTATGAGAAAAATATTTGGAAAAAATATACCACAGGCACAAAATACCTTGTTATATTTCTCATAACTGTTTGTGCTGCATTCAGCTTTTTTTTTGTTTTTAAAGTAACTAAAACAATGCAAAAAGAAACTCAAAATAAAAAAATATAAATATTGAAACTTGCCCTCTAAAAGCTGTATGTCCTTGTTGACTGCCTCATAATAATTACTGAAAGAAATGTTCTGCCGTGGAGGAATACAGAGGTTCTTTCATATCAGCCGCAAACAACATACTTTGTGGTTCACAGGTGCCAAAATGAATCAACTGAATACATATTAAATTCTAATGCCAATGAGTTGTGCAGCACAGAATTACAGTCACAGTTTTTTGAGTTCTTTATTAAATTGAGGGAGTCAGAAGTTTCACTCCGAGGACCGTGCTGAATGTATTTGTCATTTGTCAGTGGAACTACAAGCTCCTTTCCCTCCTCCCTCCCTCTCTTTGTTTGGGTTGGTTTGGGTTTTTATTTTGCCCAAATAAGCTATTTAACTTGCTTAACTATTTTAATTTCTTTAAAATTGTTACTCTGCTCAAACAGCTGGGATCACCTTGGGGTTGAAAGACACGTTTCTTTATTGGCATAATTTGTAGCTGCATAACCAAGGAGGCAGGAAAAGCAACGGGACTGAGACGTTAACGGCCCAGACAAAATGCTCCAGCAAAGCAACCGAAACAGGCGGCGGGGCTGGGCTGAAATAATGTCACCACTTAATCAACCCCACGGGTTAATTAGGAATTGCTGTAACAGACAGACACGTCCTACCCCCCTTCTGTGCAGATTTTCTTCAAATGGTGAGTAGCCTACTTGCCATGTCATTGTCTCATTACATTAAAAGCTCTGACAAAGACCATTCCTTAACCAACATCTACGGGCGCTGTCATTATCCCATGACTTTGTTCATAGGTAATTAAACAAGCTAAATACACTCGACAGCCTAAGCCCGGTAATAGGCATGGAACCAACAGCCAAACTCCCTTGCTCATGCTGTTCCCTTTTATCCCCCTCGCAGGCCTCCTGCCTTCCAGCAAGGGCTTTCCCATCCTCATTCAAAGAAAACTTTCAAGGCTTTGATTTCAGCAAGTTCAGAAGACAGGCTAAGCTGATGGAACTTCAGCTTCTTTCAGATGCTTCTGCCTGCAAAATCTGGATGCTTAAGCCTGCTCAGATTCTCCTCCAAGTATGAATATTCATGTCTAAATTCTTTTTTGCTTTGCTGGAGGAAGATATCTAAGTTGGGACGGTTATAGCACTGCATGCCAAGCCACCAAAGTAGATCTGTAAAACAAGAGGTGGCAAAAGGTATATAAAAAAGCAACCTAGTTCAGCGCATGCGCTTCTATACCTAAACCCATTCTTCCTTGGGTCCCACACTTGCAGTCTCTCTCCTGTTCATGTATATACTGAGAAGGAACTCTAAATAGCATAATGAACTGAAATGGAAAGGACTATAACCTCCACAGTGCTCTGAATTTGACCCATCCTTTCTTAAAGCTCCTCCTTAAAAAACAATGTTGGCTATTTCTCTGCTTAAACTTAAGATTCCAAAATTCAAAAGAAAAAAACAAACTGAAAAAAAAAAAAAAAAGCCAGTAAAGGAGTATTTTGTATCTCAGCTACCAAAGCACGCATCAAGGGACCCAGAAAACGTGTATCGTATCTCAGTACTTGTCTCTCCCATCGCTATCCCTTGATTTGAGACAGTCTGCAGAAAACATTGCTTTGTGCATTTGAGCACTACTCATCTCTGGAGGCATGTTTAGACAAACTGATAGGCAGGAAAAGCCCCTTGCTAGTCTAAATCTCTGAACACCTCCTTATCTTCCCCAGCTTCCCAGTAACACGAAGATGACAATTCTGCACTTATCCTTCCAGGCTTTGAAGGAAACTCAAAGACACTGTAGGATGGATCGAAGAAGAATATTCATGATATTCATGAATTGTAGCAGGAGAGTAAAACAGGCTGCCCCAGAGGCTTCTGTGGAAAGATTTTGGGGAGCCAACAGCCCTCAGGCCCTCCCGGCAGCGCCCTGGGCGTCTGGGTGGGGAGATGAGCAGGAGGATCTCGCTTGCAGAGGAGCCCCAGGCAGGAACAACCGTGGATGAACTCATCCTCCAACCGCTCCGCTTGCCAGCCCCTGTTCCTGTAACGGCCAGCAGAGCAAAGAGCACTCGATGGCCACTCAGTCGCGCTCTCCGATGACCTGGCTGTGAGGCCACTGGAAGGGTTGTACGAGCACTGCTCCCCGCATCACGTGCAAACAGCAGAGGAGAAACCCGGGCGGCTCCGCGTTAGTGCACGGCGCTGGGCTTCGCTCCATCCTGCAGGACCGGACGGGTCGGGGTGTGCGCAGCCCCAGCACAGCAGCGGTTCTCATTCCGTAAGATTTCCACTCAAAGGTAGGCTTAATTCCATTTTACTCTTCTTCTGATCCTAACAATCTGTCCTCACACCTTCCCTGTCCTCCGCCGTGTGGATCGTCATCGTCAGAATCTAACTAGCAACCGAATTTGAGAAACACCCTGCCCTCTCGTCCCAGTCCTCTTTGCCCCATACAGCAATGCTCAGACTCTGTACACAACCAGCACCAAGCGTGCACGGAGCTCCAGTGAAGACTGACAACATCGTTCCATTCCAATTTAATACCAAATGCTTTCAAGTAATGGTTGTTCAGCATTGCACATCATGTCATGTAAGTAAATGATTATATGTCTGATTCATACCTTGAAACGACAGGCTTTCTTAAATTCCCGAACACTCCATGCTGTTTCTGTAACAAATCTATAACACATAGGTATTAATGGAGAACACCCAGTTTCTGCCACATCGTACTTCCAAATTTGTGTTGCCACCTGCAGACAGCCTGGTGTTGCTGCTCTGTACCGCAGGTCATTTTCTTGGGTGCAGGAGACCCTAACACTTCTCCAACAACGAACAAAAACGCAGCAGCAGATGGCTGTATCCCTTCTAAGCTACCTGCTTCACCTAGCAGCCATTCAGTGTGAGAAATAACCTTGAAGAGTCACGAAAATATCCAGCCCCAAACTAAAACATCTGCACTCCACACGGCCTGGGATTTCTGCAGGCTTCCACAGATGAGGCTGGCCTGAACATTTGCAGTTGGCAGCGCCTGAAAAAAAGGCTGCAGAATGAATTGTCCAAGTAAATTATGTGTCTGGAAATACCTGCGACATTTTCATCCTAGAGATATTACTAACCCTGTCTTATAATCTGAGACGACCTCAAAGGTTTCACCCAGCCATCCCTCATGTCTTGCTGTGCCAGCACAGCCCCATCAGAGAAGCGATGGATGCCACAAGGGCTGAGTCTCCAAAACCATGCGGTCCCTAAGCAGACCAAAATCCAGCAGGATTTGTTTCTGAGCTCAACAGGAGTCAGAACCTCTCACACGGCTGCTTTGCTGCTAGCAAGTACGGAGCCTCTCTGCAGAAAGCACCTCTGATCTGCCGTCGCCAACAGCAGAAGATGCGCTGCCACGCCGCGGGGCAGGCTGGGGTCTCTGCTCCCTGCCCAGTGGCCAACAGCTCCTGGGGTGCTGGAGACAACTGGGCAGGCAGCATGCAGGCAGGGCCCCCGGGGCTCCGCAGAGCTTCCCGCAAAGCTCCACGACCGCTGGCTGTTCCGGCTCGGGGTCAGGCGAGGCGGCTCCACCACGCCGGCACGAACCCTGCGAGCACGGGGATTCCTGCTCAACTCCTACAGCATTAAAAATGAAAGCCTTTCCTTCAAAGCCAAACCAAACCAGAAAACCCCAACATCTGCACAGCATCCCATGAAAGTGGGCAGGAATGAGGCACTGCGCTGCACTAGTCCAATGCTGGGCTTTCTTACCAAAACTCTGCCAAATGCAACTCAAGCACTTTGAGCTGCTGCTGGGGGTACCGGGAGCAGGGAAAGCACGCATCCAGCCCTGTGCTCCCAGGGTAGGGACCATTTAAGATTCCCAAATTGCAGGAAATACCCAATTCCCATTTGATAATCTCCACTGAACTGATAAAGACCATAAAAGTTACCAGCGTTGCAAGTACAAAGTGACAATCCCATTGGCAACCACAGCCAAGGCACTGAGCACAGGAACAGCAACTGGGGAGAGAAATGGGGGAGTGCTGGGTTCATTGGAGCCACCGCAAAGGAGGGACTAAACCCTGGAGAAGAAAAGCTGACTTGTGAGAAAATCAACCTCGCTGCAATTCTGCTCCCATTTAGGTAAGAAATAAAACTCTCTTTGATTCTAGACAAATCAATTCAGCCAATACTCAGCTGTGAGAAATTGCTCCAAATACTTGGGTCATTCAAGCAGCCTAGGGATTATCTCAGCCTCCATCAAGGTAAACAATCCAGTAGCATTTTTAAATACCAATCAAAGAGAACTGATAGAAAAGCAGACCTTTAAAGTGGTAATGAAAGAGCAGGAGGTTATTCAGATATAATCCCATTATATTCAGATACAATCCCAGCTCCAGTACTGGGAGGTATTTTTATTTCTGCCTGTACAACTGCTGAGAAATGGGAGCCCAAGCCAGCACCCTGCCCCCTGCAGTTGTTCTGTACCCACAGAGCTGAGCATGCACCAGCTGATCCGTTGGTTGTTATTTCTGGCTATGATAGGGTCTCCACCTTGCCTACAGATTCTCTGCTAGGCATCCTGCATAACCTCAACTGAGACGTGGGAATTGCGTATTTACGTATTAATTAGAGCCTTAAGCAGCGAAAACAAAACAAAAAAGCATCAATGGTCAACTGAGCTAGGCACTACCGGAGCTGCTCAGCGCCCCGTTTTCATATTGAACTCAGTAAGGAATTACAGTTCCAAGGAGTTAGGAATTTAGAGGAACTGTATTTTCTTGATGCATTTTATTTCAGTGCATAAATGCATATATATATGAAATTATGAGGCTTTCTTTTGTCAATCCTAGATGAGCGTCTGTCAAGAAACTGATAAATGAAGCCACGGATGCTGTGCACCATTCCAAGGCATCTGTTATATTCTGCCAAGGTGCACAGCAGTGGCCTCCTCTCTATTACAGGCACTCGTGCAGTCAGTGCCTGTGCAAGGGCACACGTACGCGTGTAACGCGCCAACGGGCAGCGCTGGGACGTTACGGCCGAGGCGTCGCCTTGTCGCAGCGACGGCGATGGCTCGGTAATGGACCTTCTCACAGAGAACGGGCCACAAAGCCACCGGCTGCTTTCCAGCTGCGTGGTGAAGCTCTTCGTGAGCTGAGTGATCAGCGAAGGGTAACTGCTTTTAATCTGCCTCTGCTGTATCTTTTAACGAAAACATTCGGATTTATTCTACCCTGTCGTTACCTATAGGCATGCAGAGAGGGAGATGTATAGGAAAGCCGTCCGCAGGTACAATTAACGTGAAGAGCAACACGTTTGTGGGAAAGGTACCTCAACTGAGATGATTACCTGGGGAAAATGAGAACAAAATTAGACCTTCCTCTGTTACCTGCAAAAGTAAGTTCTGATCCAAAAATCAAACAGACTGCAGTTAAAAGATACTTGCTGGTTTGTCCTGCTCTGGCTTAAAGTCCATGTGTTACTGGCAGACCCTTTCAGGCTGATGCTAACACGGGACAAAATGATCCACCTCTCAACATTTACCCTCAGAAAACCTGACTACTTTTGGGCAGCAATAAAAAACCCCGAGACATTTCTTGCCAATATTGGGCTGGTCGTCATTTGGCTGGAGGCAGCGTGCTCCTATCTGACAATGGGAAGCCCAGGCAGGCAAGTGGGGCTTCAAGGAGGCAACGTAAAGCAGTACCAGAATTCGGGAGCTGATGTTCCTCGGTGCGGTCAGTGCACAGGGTCAGGCAGATGAGCAGCCAAGAGGCTCAGAGAACAGCGTGCCCGTCGGGCATCTTCTGACAGCGGCTGCTAAGGAAAAGACCTGGCATATGGGAAGACAGGGAAGAAAGGAAGGGAAATTCTCCCAAAGGGTCTGCAGCTCATGAGCACAGACCTCTCTCCTGCATCTGCCTGCGTCCAAAATGTTCCCATCTGACCTTTCTATCTTTTCATACTGTTATTACCTGTAGTTATTTGGAGTAATCCTCCCTAGGTATTCACTTCCCTTACACTAATTTCTGTGACCATAAGCTCCTGTAGGAAGGCGAATGCTTCAGCGCTCCTTCCTTGTTTAAGTCTCACAAATCTCATCAATAATAAAACATTTTGCTGTAAGTGACAATTTGCAATGGCTTATTTGCGCTTCAAGACTTTGATACCAAGAAAAGACAAATTCTTCTGTGATACACCAAATCCCCAATCAACTGGAAAATTAAGAAGAAGAATGCAAAGCCACAGATCTATGCAAATTCATTTTCCATATCCATCATCCGCAGCTAAGTTTCAGAAACTGCTAACTAATTCTGGGTGCCCACTTAGGCACCAAGCGCTGGTGAACCGAGCCGGCTCTAGTTATCTCTGTGGCTTTACTTGTGCCACTATACAGTTGTGATAGCTGACAAAATTTCCCTCCTTTAGGGAGTATAATTTAGGAACAAATTCACTTTGGGGAGGAATGGCCCAGTGCTGAGATACAATTCAACTAAAGCTCGAATTGCAGAGTTTATAAAACTATCTACAACTGTATCCTGAGCAGGGAAAATGAATTTATGGGTGTACACAGGAGAGACAAATCATGGAGATAAGTATCATATATAAATCTACAGAGACTACATAATTACTGCATCAGAGATCCATGATTAATCTTCCTCCTCTGTCGAGGACAGAGATACTGATACGTCAAGGGTGTCTCTACAAGAGTGCTACAGTTCAGGTCAGACAAACACTTCTGAAGCGACCGTCCTCATCGTCCCCACTTTACAGCACACCCATGTGCGTCGCAGAGAGGTCTGGGAGCGCAAAAAATGGATTCCTGGAGGATAAAACTATGAAATCCAGGGATGATGTGGCTGTTCCAGCTGCTGAGGGCCAGCCACATTGGGAGACCAGGCTAGAGCCAGCCTGCACAAAAGCTCTCGCACATGCTGGGGGGATGCCGGGTCCCCACACGAACTGTTCCACCCTCCAATGCACTTTAATCCATGCAAAAAATCCCCCAGCCGGCTCCTCGCTGGTCAAGCTCCGAGGCTCTGCTAAAGGCTGCTCCTCCCTGGGTCGGGCCCTCCTTGGCCAGGGCCTCAAGGACACCGAGGTTGCTCTAACCAACCTTAACTTGCCTCACTTCAAAGATAAACCACAATGTCTTACAAAAGATCTCACGGAGCACACTTGGAGAAGTAGAGAATAGCGTTTGCCTCGATAAAGCACAAAGCTGGGAAGCGCTGCCATTCCCTTAACTGGCCAAGCAAGGGGATGGCCGGCATCCCTGCTGAGCCATACACACGACAACTGCCAGCAAACAAAGGCTGAGAGAGCTAAATATGGATTTATATTTATTTCTCAGATTGATACCAAGCACCGGCAGGTGCTGCAAAGCTTGAACTGAAGTCTTGCCATATTTTAAAGACATTTCTGTTTCCAGCTGGGTTTCTCCAAGAAGCGAGGTTCCCATAACCGTACCACGGCGCTGCCTTTTTGTCCTTCCCCCCACTACCTTTGGTAGCAGTATCAAAGCTACGACGATGCAAATCGCTTCATGAAAGCAGGCAGCCAGAGAGAGGAGGGCGATTCCTGAACATCCCTACCAGCGGACATGCTGCAGGTTCCACCGCAAGCTCATTAAATACAAGGGAAGTCCACTGAAGAGACAGTCATTCCGACTCTCCGGAAGAGGGAGACGCCGGGCGAGGGCACCCAGAGCCCAACCGGGAGGCACGAAGCCGTAAGGACACTGGGCCTCACCCATTCTGTTACCAAGAGCAAGACTTTTAGGTTCGGAAGCATTTCTGCAGTTCATCTAGAAAGATGATCGCTCCCTGAAAATGCTTTTGACAGGAAAAGATTAAAAAGGGATAAATGGACAAATATTTGATGCACTGATAACTTCATGCTCTAAGTTTCATCACCTGCAATAAAGCAGGCAGGCTCTTCTAATAGAGGAGTGTCATATGGTTGCTTTTGTGCTCATAAAAGCTGGCACTGCCAGTCACTATATTAAAACCTGAGCTTCTCCCACTGTAAATATTTTTTTCCCTTCCTAGTGAGTGTGGAAAACAGCATTTAGCCCAAGGAGCATCTGTGCTGTTATTTTAAAACACTGCAGGCACCAGCACATAGCAGCACCAGCCAGAGACGGTCATTGCTGCAACCTTATTTTCCCTTAGCCTAATTTCATTTGCAAGACCTCTAGAGGGCAGTGAATAAAAGAAAATAAAGTACCAGAAACAGCCGTAACTGTTAAATACAAATATAAAAACTGGGATCTCATCTAATTACTTCCTTGTATTGAAAACCTTCCAGGTAACTCTATGGATTAATGGATTACTGCAATGGGATTTTTCCAAGCCCAAATCCCATGCTCTCTGGCAGATTGCATTGACAGACTTCACAGCAGCACGTTTCCCCAGTGATTTGCTTTTTTCAAACAGAAATCACTTTCTTGCACCTAAGCTAAAATACGCGGCGAGCCATCTGACTTCCGCGGTGCTCGTGGGCAAACAAGATTTTTCTTTTTCCTATAGAAAGTCACGCTAAGCCAAGAAAAAGGGAAAATACAGTTCAGTGAAGCTGACCTGTTTACCCAATATACCACAGTGCAGCATTAATGTTCAAGTGAATATCAAACCAGGCAGGACCCACAGCAGAAGGCAGCCTCTTAGATGATTCCTCTGCGGTTTTCATGCATGTCCTGGCCGCAGAATCAGGCACGCTGCTAATAAAATCATTATACATTTGACCGTGGCATATAAAATTAATCCACTACCGATGGAATATGTAAAATCTAGGATAAAACTTAAATCAAGCACAGCAAACAAAACCATTACAGTCGACACAGTATACTTTGTCTTACCTTGGACAGTACGAGTACCGGTCAATATGGCACCAGCCCATACCATTACAGCAATTCAGCTATGCTTTAGTAACTTCTCATGGCTTTGTAACCCATGTGCAATTCTGAAGCTGGCTGTGCAGTTACCAGAGGCAGAGCTGTCCACACCTTAAGTTAATGCCTGTTTATTTTTGGAATGCAGAATAGACTTGCAAATGCATCTAAAACCACCAGAAACTGAGAGCACAATAAAGTAACGCCTGAAAATTTGTGCGCTAAGGCATGATGCCAGGGCTCTGAGGGTCTGCAGCCGCTGGGGTGGGGAACAGGGAGCTGCCCCGGCCCCCCCAGTGAGCCACCAGTCCCTGCTGTGCCCTGACACTTGCTGAATGCACCCCCCCCTCCAAAAAAACAGAGGAACCAAGAACAGCAAGTCAGCCATGCACTGTCCTTCTTTCTGGACTCCTGGGTGATTCACCGCCGTTATAAATTGTCACTGCTCCCAAGAAGTCAGACACTGACAATTTACTCTAAGCTGCTGCATTTTTTTAACCTTGTTGTGAATTTTTATCTTTTTCCTGCCCCTGCAATCTTCTCATCCCTTTCCCATCAGCGTTCCCTGTTGTATCGATTCCCTCATGTTTAAAAGGGCTGGAGAGCCGACGGCTGCTTTTGCAATTTGCATTTGTGAAGATACACACTTACATGAACTTCTGAGCCTTCTTCATACTCTGGCAGAGTCTGCTGCAGTGTCACCGAGTGACAGCCTATAGGAATGAAAAGTTGGGAAAATGTTAGTCATGCTCTTTAAACAGAATGCAACTCAATAATTTTGCTATCATCCATTATAGAGATATCGATATGTCACAGTAAGCTGGGGGCAGTAGGACGTTGGACTATTGATGAAGGAACCTCTCTGCTCCTGGGAGAAATCCACGTTTGGTGACGGCGCTCTACCGGTGGACTTCTCCTTTCTGCAGAAGGAAACGGTGAGGCGGAGCAAGGAAGTGAGGAGAAGTGAAAAATGAAAATAAAAGGTGCAAACAAGAAAGAACAGTAAGAATATAATCATGATTCAAAAAAGTGAGCTCGAAAAGGAGCAAGAAGAAGAAACAGATGTGTGGCAAGGCCTTGGAGTAGTAGCTTTGGATGAAAATGGCCCTGGGCAGATCACAAATACCGTTACCTCTTCATCAGTCAGTGAAGATGCCTCCAGCTGCATCTACCCACAGAATGACAGTGCCCATCATTAAGGAGCATACTCTGTGTTTTTTGAGGACTGTGTTTCCTGAGCACTGCTAGCTCGGGATCTTGCCGAAGCGGTATTTTTACTCTTTTAAGCTAAAATAGGCTACATTGCATTCTTCACACTAGCTGGATTGTACGTCCATTTGGCAGGAGGCTGCTCCTCTCTTGCTATGCAGCCTTCATACTGATGGCTCAGTTGCACGTAAGTGCTCTTCAAAAAGATTAAATCAAAGTCCATCTTTCAAACAGCTTGAGAAATTCCTACCTCCCAACCACAAAGACTAAGGAACGGCGGAGAGGCTGAATCCCCCGTTTGAGCAGGAAGGCCAGCGCCGTCCTGCCGAATGAATCCCAGTCAGCCTCTCTCGTTACAGACCTCGCGTGCCTCAGATGTAATCCAAACCACATACAGGTCGCATTTTTGGAATAAGTGCAGCACTGTTACTGAGATGGAAGAGCACATCTAAATCTGGAAATGGTGAAGAGGCGCGGGATGAGCACCCTGCCCTTCCCCGCCGTGAAGATGCACCGTTACTGGGCAAACTGGCAGAGGAGGGGGCATGGAAGGCACGGTGAAGAATGCCTCTCCTGGTGTGGCACCTCCATTACATTTCTGCACACAAAAATCTTCTGCTCAGGTGTGAGCCAGTAACCCCCCCCTCCCCGGGCAGACAGGCTTCAACAGAAGAAACCAACCTGGGTAGAACGAAAGCGCCCTCTGCAAGCAGATTAAGGGAAGCAGCCAGAGGAGCAGCAGAGAGAGCCATAACCTTTGTGTCTCTCCCACTGGAAGATAACCATGTAATTGAATACAAACAAAGAGAAGCTGGGTTCTTTAAAGAAACGATTTGCTTATGGTTCGCTCCTCTGGGAGTCATCCAGACGCTGCGCTGAAATTCATTCCAGCGTTCATGCAACAGAGGTTTTCACTTTAACCAAAGAAGTAAATATAAAAGGATATGTCTCAAACAAAGACACAATTTTGTGCAAAACCACAAGCCCAGATGCACTTATGGCTTGTTACAAAACACGGTCCGTATGGGCGCTTGCAGCTGAAGGCACCGTGGGCTCACGGGCTTTGCTTCATCTGCCTTGCCCCTTCCAGACGCTCGTACCATGTACATTAACTTGTGAAGGCACTATCTGGGGAGAGGAGAAAGGAAAGTCTCTGCTGCAAGAGTGAGTATATGCCAATTTATGATCCCTACCTGTTAACAAAAATAATTATTAAAAATTATGCAAGATGGGGATGGCAACTCTGAAGAACAGAAAACAGGTGAACAAAATCATTGAAAAAATTCAGTTCCGTAGAGAAGCGAGGACTTCTGCGGAGTAAAACCCATCCTCATCTTTATCTTCTTCTGCATGGGTCACTATTTTTGGCAGCTGTTATTGCTGTTTGCCACATAACTTTCTACTCTAAGTCTTTTGCCTAGGGAGCTGCAGAAAGGCAGTTCAACGCCCAAGCCTTGGTGCCTTCCTTCTCCCCAGCCCTCCCCAGGCTCATTCACCGGGAGGGGTCCCTGCGGCAGAGCTCCTCTCACAGAGCAGAAGTAGCAGCTGGCAAAACTCAGAGGTATTTCCTCCATTTCATGGTCTTTCACCTCAAATTTGTTGCACATCTGGTTATGCAGGGAATTTTGGTAAAAAAAATAAATACTATAGCAATAGAATTGCATAGCAGCAGAAAACAATTTGGCTACTTGGGCCACTGGCAAATTAGAAAGGTTTCTGTGAACCTACTGTTAGTATACAGAGGGAGGTAAGTCACCCAAAAATAGAAATGTTTAATCCAAAGATTTCTAAAACCAATCCCAAATCTATTTTCTTTCTCTCAGTAGCAAGTACATCGAGAAGCTCCTGGTAAGCATAACCTTTATGCTCATTAAAAATAGAAATAAAAAATGATAAAATACAAGTTAACTTAATGGGAATAGGGAAGGCTTCAGTCCCTCCCCACCATCAGTGCTACCATCCTAAAACTTGAATTGGAACAAAATGAATTTCTGTCATCATACGCTATGATTTACAGTCAAAAGCAAAATCCCTGCATATTTGTATGCAAAATTGTACGGGCACCTGTGAGTACTACTGAGTAACCTGGAGATGTCCTCTGCAGGGATAAAGCAGGAGGAACATCTCAGCTTATCCAAACACTGCACTATTGGTGTCCCTTTGCCCACCTTCCGCTACAACTGTTCTTCTGGGCAGCGTCAGCTTATTTTCTGCTCAGCCAAAGATACTCTTTTCCTCTCTGTGCTGGTTTGGGCATGTTCAGACAAGAGCAGGGTCAAGGCTTCTGTTTCAATGGTCTCTGAGCAATCACCAGGTTGCTTGGAACTTCAACAGGCCATCAAGTCCATGTCCTGCTCCAAGGCACGATCAGATCTCCCTTTCATTCCTGATCCATGTTCAGTTTAAGTCTTTGGAGAGGCATTTAACTTTAGCAAATCCACCGTTTGGGATATTCTGCATTGGTCTCAGGCAACTTATTCACTACTTGGGCTGTTAATGCCCCCCATCTCCCCAAATGTCTAATATGAACCCTCCTTACTGCAATCTATAGCTATTAATTTTATGCCATCCGTTATGGATAAAAAGAATAAACCATCTTCCTCTGTGAAGTAGCCTTTCATGTAGTGGAAGACTCTTCTCAAATTTCCCTTCTTGTGTATTCATATGAAACACTATTGATTTAGCACCTCAGGGCGTATTTTCTAGACCTTTGGTTGATGTTACTGTTCTCTTCCGATCCCCCCCAGCTGGCCCCCAGCTTTCCTGAAATGTGCTGCCCACGTCGGGACGCAGACCCCAGCTACGCCGCTACTGCCGCTGCATAAAGCACGGCCACGTGTCCTTGCTGCAGGCGATGCTCCGTACGTACAGCAGGACTATGTTTGCCTGTATTTTTTTCCCCATCACAATGGCACGTTTCCTCCATATTCAGCTTTTTTCACCATCCTTCCAACATAGTCCTTAGCTATTCCTCACTTTTTATCTGCTTGAAGGGTGGGATTTTTACTGAACACCAACTTTATTTTTTTCCCTTTTCTTTTTTTTCCCCAAGATCGTTGCTGTAATTAGCACAGGCTGCTTTAAAAGAGCACCAGCGAACCAGTGCTACAACTGCAGCGCCCCGGCGCTGTTATAATCAACCCTACTTTGTTCTTTGAAAGACTTCCTCATGTCAACCTCAGAAGGAAAGTAAGGCAACTCGATCAGAGATGGAATTTCCCATCTGGACTGGCCCCATGTCTTTAAGAAGTTGCCTGTACTGTGAAGTGGCCCTTAGGAGCTTTAACAGCGCTGAGGTGTATTTAAATCAATTCTGCTCAAGCAGATTTTTTTTTTTTTTTGAGTGAATGTTCATTCTTAGTCTATTTTTCTTCAACTAGAAAACAGAGGATAATTAAAAGAAAACATTATCATCAATCAACAGAAAGAAAGAGAACAAACCTGGCACCCAAATGAAGGCATTTCACCATTTAGAACTACAAGAATTTAACTCGGTTGCATTCAGATTTCTGTTCTTATTTTATCCCATTAGGTATTTTCCTGACCCAGAAACCACGCGGGAGACCCTGTGCACCAGACGGCACGTGAGGACGGACAGGTACCGTGGACTGCCTGGAAGGAGTACCCAAATGTGCAGGTGCAGTGTGGGGATGGAGATGCTCAGCACCGAACAGAAAGACTCCGGAGACTGCAGAGGATCACACCTAAATGCTGCAACGTAATCCTGAAACCTGGCTGGCGTATTGACCGTGAGGAACAGGAAAATGTTCTGGCTCTGTTCTGGACTGCTGTATCCCGGTGAGACAATCTGGACACTGCACTCACATATGCAGCAGAGGGGAGAATATTCAAGAGCAACAGGAATGTTAAGAGATTTGTCAGATACAACCTGTGAGCAAAGACTGCAAGAAAAGCAAAGCTCTAATAACAGTCATCACTGCAGTGTTACAGAGAGGAATTCTTTACAAAGGAAAGGCATTGGGAATAGCAGAACAAAACAGATTGGCAACCTGTATACAACAGAACCTGAGAAAGAGAGCCAAGCCAAGCCCACTGGGATGGCCTTACCCAGCAGAATTACTAGGAAACCCCAGCCTGCCCACAGCGTGCCATAAAACTGCGATACCACTTCAGATTAAACATTTCTATCAAAATAATAAACAGAACAACCTTCTTGTTTTGTCCAAGATGGGATTATTTACACACGCTTTGATTTTAGCCCCTGGTTATATTCTGGGTTTGCTTCATTTTTTAAATTGGCACACAGAGCGCCGTTGCCGTTTCCCCAGCCTCCGCAAGAGCAAGCAGCTCCTTCCGACCTTCCCGGGCACGGGAGGCACAGCCTGGCCATGCAGCTGGCTTTCACACCTTCCCAAAGGAGCAGGACGTTCACTTGAAATGACCTGGCTAAGGGCAAGAAAGTCCAACCCCACTGTTGCCATTTTCTAAATAAAACAATGGCCCTGCCCAAAATTTATACCATCACGTGAGAAAGGCAGTAAGAAATATAAATTGCACACATATTGGGATTATGATTAACTCAATTCTGCCATGCTGGTTCTACTCAATACATACAAAACCTCTTGATTTATGTGAGATTGAGAAAACATTAAGTATACAACAGTAAATTAATTTCTTTCAAACTCTGTTCTAAGAGAATTAATTTACTTCCCTCTTCAACTTCTCCCCTTCCAACAGCCACCATCCAAAGCACCGAAACTTCCCTAGGTCTTCTCAGAGGTCCTGCTGAAGCTGAGGGCAGGGAAGTAAGGGACAGTCAGGGAGGTGGCAAAGAGACAAGAAGCCAGTAGAAGGGTTAAGGTGATGACACCAACATTGCTGGCTCCAAAAAAGTTAGGAACCAGCAATCTATATCCCAGAGAGGCTGACGGGCAAGGTTTTATCCTGTTTAACAGAGTCGTGATCCTGCCTTCCTTTATCCCAAGCGTGTAAGAAAAAAATTACAGTTGGTGCAGGTCAGTTATATCTGTTCAGATAAAATTATGGTTTATCCTAAAACGAGCACTATATATCACAGCAGAGCCTTCCAATAGCACTAGCAGAAGCATGGAAAATAGAATTTTCCAATTGCTCTTTGTCACCTTCAACAGCAATGATGTCTTTACCTTTTGTATTTTTTAAAGTGTTTTCTGTTCATGTTTTGTTTTGGTCTAGTTCGCCTGTTAACATTTCAAAAGCTCCTGAGAAATGTGAAAGGAAGAAGGACAGAGGGACAGGCTGAATGAGATGTTAAGGACACACATACGCAATTTATCTTTCTGTTGGAACCGTTACTATTAGGTGTTTCTTCAGGAATAAAAATGAAGATGATAGATTTGAGCTTTTTCTCGCCTAATTTTTTGGCGGTAACTTATTTCTCTTTAAAACCAATCACCTAGCTGAATCCTGGTTCCAATCCTAGAGGAAGATGTGCAATGCAGTTTTAACACGCTGCCTACAACAGCAAGCAGTTACACATTTTAAGCAGGCGCCTTAAGTTCTTTCATGTCAGTGTTTCCCACTGACAATCATAATTTAGACTGGGAAAATATTCTTACAATCATGAGGTGCAGATGGCTTGGGAGATGCTCTGAAATCACGAACACACAGTTGATGGACAACCAGGTTGATTGCTGTCACAGCTTTGGCAGTTTTTGACCACTGAAGCTGAGCTCCTTGAGTTACTCCATGGGTTAACATTCAGTGGACATTACTTTATATGACTGGTGCTTGATAACTGATGGGCCTGCAACCTCCTAACACAGCTGCAATCTAATGTAAAGAGAGGAAACGTTCTGATTCGCAATCGTTACAGAGCAGGACCTGACTTGTCTCATCACAAGGACCTCACCACTTGGTTGGTACACCCCCTTCTATCTCATGGCCATCACAAATGAAGTTCCTAGTAAGTCACTCACCCTTAATATCAGTTCCTCGTTTTTCTCCTGAATATTCAGCAGCCTCTGCCTCCTTGCAGCCAGAGCAGAGCGGCCCAGCCAACGCTCACAAGAGTGGGAGGCCAAGGGAAGAGCAGAGTGAGCTCCCCCCCTCCGAGCTGCCCTCAGCCCGCTCTCTCGGGCACGATGGGGACGCCCTTCACTGCAAGGCTGTCAGCAAACCTCCCCTTCACTACCCTATTAACATGCAAAGTGAAAGACTTTGAGGAATTTCCATATGGATGGAAGCTGAATAATTATCGTTTCATTTTACTTCTAAATTTACAAATATGGAAATTAAGTAATCCTACTTCAGCACATTGTGTCTTTGCCTCTGGCTCAATCTGGTCGTTGATCATTAAAACAGTTTCATTGTTACCTTTTGCCACTTCATGAAATAAATTGGGTAACTCTTGGCACATGTTTGGACCCCAAACTCTTCATCTACCTGATAGGGAAATTCAATTTAAAAACTTTCCCACTAGAAATAAGCTCACGTTTCAAAGACATAGGTATCACCCATCATAACATGGATTGCACATTTGAGAAAAAATATGCTGATGTTAAAAAAACATCTTGTTATCAAATTTTACTTAAGAGTAAAAAAAAAAAAAAAGTATACATGGAAGTTGTCACCAGGAGAACAAGCAAATTCCTGAGCACACTCTCTCTCACATTTGCAGGTCTGTAATTGCTGCACCCTCTGATTCACCTCTGCCGGCTGTTTGGACCATAAGAATCATAGAATCACAGAATGTTTTGGGTGGGAAGGGACCCCTAGAGGTCCCCCAGCCCAACCCCCCTGCAGGAGCAGGGACACCTTGAACCACATCAGGTTGCTCACAGCCCCGGCCAACCTGGCCTGGAATGGTCCCAGGGATGGGGCCTCCACCCCCTCTCTGGGCAACCCCTGCCAGCATTTTACCACCCTCACTGGAAAGAATTTCTTCCTTATATCTAGTCTAAACCTACCCTGTTTTAGTTTAAAACCGTTCCCCCTTGTCCTGACACAGCTGGCCCTGCTAAAAAGATTTTCCCCATCTTTCCTCTGAGCCCCCTTTAGGTACTGAAAGGCTGTAATCAGCTCTGCCCGCAGCCTCCTCTTCTCCAGGCTGAACACCCCCAACTCTCCCAGCCTGGCCTCATAGCAGAGGGGCTCCAGCCCTTGGAGCATTTTTGAAAGGGCTGTGATTAGGAAGCCTTATTCCACAACCTGATCATTAAAGGCTGTGCTGGGTTTAAAATTCAAAAGCAACGTAGTCCCAGGTAGACTCGTTTCTGCTTGCAAAGTAATATATTGCTATAGTAAAAACAACTTGTACATAGAAAATAAGGAAGCAGCAACTTCAGGGGCTTTGATGTAGCTTACACAGCAAAAGCATAATTCAGAGATTTTTTTTTTTCAGCCCACCAAAGTCTAGTGGCTGAAGCAGGTCTTCACAGTTATTTTCCTGTAATCTCAGTGTAATTGTCGGAGCCCTGCTTGCTTTTAAAGGCTGCGTGCTGGCCCATCCTCCATGCAGGACAGGAGAATAAGACCCTCCTCACTCCGTAGCACTGCTTTCTGCACAAAGGATGACAGAGGATTCACCCAATTGCTGTGCCCCAGAAGGATGAAACCTTTAGCTCAAGTTCAAAAAGCTTAGCACGAGGAGAAGGCAGGCGTGCACTGTCCCCATGCACCAGGGTGGACTAGGAAGGGAGCCTCTTCATGCTTTAAGGCAATTAATTACTGCATATACTAAAGACGACCCAACTCAAAGTGGAGGAAAAGTGTTTAGGGCAGCAACTCTCAAAACCACCATGAAGGAATTAAGTACATGAGCCTGCTCCAAGGCTAGTTTCCCCACAAAAAATAGTGATGAAACAACTGTTTTAAAATCAGTCTTTACGTTCTTGATGAGACGCCTTCATAGCAACCATACGTCTACTGTCTTTCTGGGGACAGCGTACATATGGACTCTCACTTATTCCCCAGATCCTGAGCTATACTGCTGAAGACTCTGGAAAATGAAACAGAGTGGTGGAAGGGGGATTCACGTGCTGCCAACGTTACCTTGAAAAACTAGCAACCTCCAAGGAGGTACCTCTAATTTTAAGACAGACCTCACTGGAGAGGTCACACTTTTCTCTGGAGGACAGGAACGGCACTTTCAGTGTATTAGTCAATCAAGAATTGAATTACTGCTCTCCCAAACTTGGCATTTGACTTGGCTGTCAAGTGCATAACATCTAATAAAAGGCAGCGGGCTGTTTCACTCTGCTGACTTGCAGGTCTTGGAGATGGAAGGAGATGGTGTTGGCTTTGCCTTGATTTTTAGGACAGAGGCTTGCCAAAAATTTTAAAGCAGATGAATATACATGCACTCTGGAAGGCTCTTTTTTCAAGAAATTTAATAAAAAGTTCCAGGGTTGAGGTGAGGACAAATCGAAGCGTGGAAATGTCCCAGGGAGGCCTGACATGTACCTAGCAAATGTACGACGTTCTACACTGCTTCTTCTCTGTCATTAATAGTCGTTTCAAGACAAGGGCTAGTAAGTAATGGATCAGTGCTGGTAAAAGTTCAGGGCTACCTTTAGAATTAATTTAGGGTGTGATCTCCTCAATACCTGTCCTTATGGGAAGACATGCAAGGTGGCCTTGCCAGAGCCTGCCACCACTCGCTTTGTGAAGGGACAAAGCCCGGAGCACCAGAACACCCAGAACACCATCATGCTGCAGCAAACAACGTGAAAGCAGTACAAGATGACACTCAGAAAGAGTTTGAAGAGGGAGCTGAGCCTGAAGGCTTCATCCATGAAAAGTCTGTGTTGCAGGCCAGGCCATTACTGCCAACTCCTGGACAGGCAGCAAAGTGTCCAAGGGCGATGTTCTCACACATCCAACCCAGGAGCAGAGCATGGCGAAAGGGTTATCGATCATAACGTCAAATCTGCTGCCTTCTTCAGGCAACTCTGCATTGCCAATAAAGATGAAAGGCTAGCACTCCTATCTTTCAACAGATACCATTTTGGAAATACCGTGTTCAAAGTCGTCTGGGATGCAAGAAAAACTGTATGCTCTGTCTCACCTTGATTTGGAACAACTTCCAGTACAGACCGGTCCGCATGCACTTAAGAATGTGCAACAACAGATGCCAGGAATGTGTTGTCTGAACCCTATCCGTGTAAGGATGAAAAGTCTGTTGTACAGATCAATGAAGGCAAACTCTGGTTGCAAAAGCAGGGTTTGCAGTGACCATAAAGAGTTCAGGAACAGTTGGTCTTGCACAGTCAGTATGATTTTATAAAGAGTCATGTTTAATGAAACACTCACTCTGAATTAGTCACTGGTCCTTGAGCGTCAGAAGCATATAATAAACTGGGGAGCCCCTAAACAAACAGTTTTATCTGCACAGAACAGCAATAGAGGGTGGAACAACTTGCCCATATCTCCAAGAAGATCAACTAATGGCAAGATGGAGAATAATACAGTGCAAGGTTGTTCAGTAGGGCCACAATGCCAGAACACATCAACCTTGTGAGCTGAATCAAAGCCAGGCTTCCCATTCTCCTAATGGCACTGTAAGTCTTGGAGCTGAAGGCTCTTTTGGTGACTGTGAAATTTTAAGCCTCACTCTTACGCGTTGATATTTTCAGTAGCAAAGCCTGTGCCAGCACTGTTGAGTGTCTCGATACAAATGACGGATCTGTTCAAATGTCAGGGAACCAGCAGTCCCAGGAAGGCTGGGATCCCATGTCCCTCTCCTCCGCATCTCAACATCATACAAGACTTTGCCACTTTTCTCTGGGGTTTCTGCCGTGCCCATGTGCAAAAATCCTTGCAAAGCTCTCTGGATCCTCAGCCACCCTGCCCCTAGGTTAAAACTACCATTAAATTGAAGCCACGATAGGTGCGCACTGGTGATCCTGGTTATGCCAAGAATAAATTTCTAAAGATTTGTGGAAGACTTGAAAGAAGCTTCGGCTAAACTAAGAACAAGGAATGCAGGCAGCTTGCTTGTTGCTATGGGTGGTCAGAGCAAGCTGCTGACCTTCCTGGCTATCACGGAAGCATATGAAAAGATGCAGGGTTTTCAAAGGGCAGTGCTAATAAATTAAAGAAATAAAAAACAACCCACCCTTCATTTTTCTCAATTTTCTGTATCAGATGCTAGCACATCTTGATTAGAATTCACAATGACTCATTTTCAAAGTCCTGCTTCTAATCCCTAAAATACTGACTATCAACAGAGATAATTGGTTGCAAAGATGCTTTAAGGCATAGTTGGCAAACTCCTCGATAGGCCTTTTTTTCTCTTTATTAAATGTAGCAGATTTTTCATTATTTTAGCTCGCTCTCCCTTTCCACACCTCCACGCTGCTACATAACAGCAGCCATCATTTAAATTACACACTGATGGTGAATTTATGCATATTATCCATTCTATTATATTAAACAGAGAAAAAGTGAACTCTGCTATCGTAACTATTGAGACTGTTTCACCTTCCGTGTTGATTTATATCCAAATAACCAACTCATCAACTTTGCAAATGCCAATCTGCACTGAGGCAGGAACTGGGAAGTTCTTAAGCAGCCACTCTGCTTGGGACTGAAAGGTCAGGGTTAGTGTTATTTATTCTTATCGTGGAAATATTTTTCTCTTAAGTTAGGGAGGACTTTCTCACTATCCACAGGAATGATCATTGAAGATTTCAACCAAGAAAAGTCAAGGCCTCAAACTAAATTAAATAAAAACATGCGAAAGAATTGATTTTATTAAAGTGCAGACAGAAATATATAGAGAGAATAAACTAATAGCATCACACTCCAAGGAGGAGTGCCCATTTATTCAGGCAGTCTGTCTCAGGCAGCAAGCCCAGATTTGGCTGCCAACACTTCTTGGGGAAATCAAAACTGCAAAATCCACCGAGGTGGACTCTAACTTCCATGCAGGAATTTCTCTTGCTGGCACCTATTTTTTCCACCGATTTTAACTGTCCCTAAAAACATATTTCCCTTAATATTTCTCTGTCTCACTTCTCTTCTTGGAAACCCCAATAACTACTTCCCCAAGGGATGTTTTATAATTGAGTGACCTTATGGCAAAGGCAACCATACAACGGAGGCTGGGGCTACCTGGCTGTAAAACTACACAGCACAAGTGGGAGGAAAGATCCGGGTTATCGGAGGAGCCTCATATTAGTTCAGATTCTGAACAGAACCTGAACAATACTGATGAAAGGCTAATGAAAGCGTGAGGCTTGCAGTTTAATATTCAAATGAGATCTGCTGTTGCTTAACTGAGAATATCTATAAACTGGATTAGCTCCAAATAACGATCCTATTTATGTGCGAAAGCATGTGTTGTAGCATAACTACCGGTGTACATGAATGAGTGTGAAATGCATAAAGAAGATATGTGGCCTATTAGCACACTCGTAATATCATGTATAAGAATATAAACTGTTTAAGAAGAGATGTCGAATAAGCTTTAACTGCTGGTGCTGCTGGCTGGCTGGCTCCCACTGCGATGCTATGCGACCAACAGTGTGACCAACACTTTGTTCCTTATGGCATTGTTTTAGTAGGGAAAATGTAGGAGATCACTGTGAAAATAAGGGAAATCTGTGGCTGGAGAAGCCAAGCCCCATGGTTAATTGGAGAGACAGACACAAGTGCATCCATCAGCAGTTAGGAGGACAGCCCTGCAGGAACACAACATTTTTAACGTGCAAGAACCATTACTTTGAGTGAAGAAACAGCAGCAATGCTGCAAAATTAATAAGAATATTCTTAACTTGTGAAGAATAAAGCCATTATTGCTGTAACAAAGGCCGGTCTCGCCCTTAAGCCGTCTTGAGCATATTGGTCTGGCTACTAATGTAATAGATGGGCAGCACAAAGGCTTTTTTTAAGAGAAGTTAGTTCAATTATGCATGGTAATTTTTTTTCACAGTAATATGGAAACCTTTTTTTAAAAAGCCAGATAAATTCACTAGATACGAGGTTTCACAAATGAGCTGAATGTTGTTCAAAATAATTTCGTCATTTCACACTGGTTTTTAGCATATGGAAATGCAAAATCTGCTCCCTTCTCTGTTAATGAATGTGAATTCTTTGGTTTATGACAGACTTTCACCAGCAACCTCACTCTGGCATCAAAACTCTGTCAGGATGTTTATCAGTAAACGCTTATTTAATAACAAGGATTTCTAAATCGGTTTCTCTCATTTCAGTACTTTACCCCTGAAATAGTATGTGAGCGCTGAAAACGTCTGTAGATATTTTCTTGGTAATGTGTAACTGCACAGCTGTGAGGCAGAAAAGCAAGCGAGGTATTAAGGGAATGGAAAATAGTACAGAAATACCATCATGCTATTATGCAAATGACTTTTATGCCTTCCTATGGATATAGTGTTTATAAAAAAGGGAAAGATTATAACCAGGGAAGGAACCTCCTGTGAAGGTAGCCTACCTGACTACATAGGGGAGGAGAGGTGAAGGAAGTCACCAAGCTAAATTGGCGTTGGAAGCACCGTTAAGGTTAGCATCGCCCAGCTACATTGGAAGAACTTGGTCAGGCTGCAAGTGAATGCTCAGAGGGAGGTAGGATGTGCCCCGTGGCCACTGGGATGGCAACGGCCACCTGGGACGCTGTAGGGCTACTGCTCCACAGCATGGCAGCTGAAAGACAAGAACTAGGGGTCAGGAATTCAGTCCACACCAGGAAAGCAGATTACATTTGTTACTGAACGCACGAGGTGCTCCTGGGCTAGGGGTGAGGCTGATAAAGTTTGGGGATGCCGGGTTTTGCTAATGGGAAGTGTTGCTAGTGCAGGAACACCCTGAGGTTTTCATGAGGAAGGGGTGACAGGACCAGATTTAGAGCTGATGGTGGCAACAGGCATGCCCCTGGTCTAAAATTAAGAGCTGGACAGCTCTGAAGGTAACGTGATCAGTGAGACCATTTTTCTGCTACTGGAATATTTTATAATTTCACTATGAAAGTAATTTGAAAACCATCTCTTTTTTGGGGGAAAATGCTACACGAAGACAGGGAAGTTGCATTCATGTTCAGAAGAAGGGTAGTTGTATTTGCTGGGAAACCCACAATTTTGTCTGTCCTCACACAAGGCTTCCGGTCCTTGGTGTCCAACGCTAAACTCTTTCTCTTCATACAGGAGAACAGTGGGTGATGTTGATGCACTAAGCTTCTGCTAATGAGTTTGCACTTTGCTATTTCACAATCAGCACAATTAAATCAACCCTAGCTGCTAGTCTGTTTTCTTTCTAAGGGAAAACTACATCGGTTGTTGCTTGGACATTAACATTCTCCCAAGTTTTGCTGTTGGTTTCTTAAAATGAACAATCCCCAGGACTGCTTTGGTGCGTGACTTCCCTTAGCAAAGCACTCGCCCTGTTCCCCGCGGCTCACGCTGCTGCCCGGGACTCAGCGGTTCATGGTAGGGGCCACGCTCCGAAGGAGACTCTGCCTTTGCTCATCTTACTCTGCCAAAACTTGGAAACTCGGTCAAGGAACAGCGTCCTTGGCTGGACATAGCGGATCGCCAGGCTAGCGCTGCCTGTGCCCAGCAACCTGGGCATGGCACTGAGAACAGAACGGACAACATGCATTTTCAGGATGATTCCATAAAAAGCCTGAAGTTAGTGCTGCTCTGTAGCTGAAGCTGTTCCTGGGAGGATTCTTTTTACCCGCTTCCTATCACTTCATACACCCATACATGCAATGTCCTCCTGCATCCTTTCCCTTTCCTTTCTCCTTTTTTTATCTTCAAAACAGGCTAAAGGATTCATCTAGGATGGAGCATCCCCAAATTAATTCCTGTTACCATACCAGAGAGGGAAAAAGCACCGTTCAAAAAACGAACTCTGCAAAGGCAAGTCTTTGCTCCTTACTGGTGTCCTGACATTACTCCAAACGCCCGGGGGGCTGGCTGGCCCCGATTCCCTTCCAGCTGACCTCAGTGCAAAGCTGCTCCATCAGCTGCAAATTGGGCAGAATGCAGAAGCGTGTTCGTTTGCGGGTTTGAACAACCAAGCCATATGATGCATTCCCTGCATTATTTATATTGGCTACTTATAAGTTGATTTTTATTTATTTATTTAAAGTTTCCATCTGTAGGTTCTGGCTACATTTCAAAATCTTCCCCTTCAATCATGCTCTGATGGATATCTGGTCTCCCAGAACATCTGTCCTTTAGGGTCCTATTATGTGTAAGCTAACAGGGACACAATTTTTCATCTTCTTGTATGTGTACTGTTTTCTGATTATTTTTAAAATCCTCAGAATCAACTCAAAATATTACAGCTTCCTTACGATGAAAAAAAAAATAATATTAGTTTCAAGGCCTCATGACTTGTTCAGTCCTGACAAAACTGTTAACACTGTATTTGCAATGGCAGACCTCAGGATAGGGAAATGTTTTCCAGTCCTCTAAATCTGTTATAAAACCCAAGTCTCTGAAAAGGTATTATTTCGGATGACTAGGGGTCTCATATTCATAACCTTCCTTTAATCTGCCTTTTGTATTCTTTCATCTAACTCTTTTACTAGTTAAGAGATCTCCACGAGATTATTTATATAATTAAGCTGCTTTGAAATGGCAGAACGTACTCTGAGACTTCCAGAATTGATGCTATATATGGCTCCAAATATTTTAGATCCTAAGATATCTAACATTAGTGTGTCATGAACATAAATTCAGCCTCTCGCATCCAGGTGTCACGATCCACCTTTCTGTCAGAAGGCTTCATCCACCCAGGTACGTCCACAGAGCAACAAGACGGCATGGGCAGACTGTGGATAAACAACAGTAATTTATCTCTAGCTTCCACTCCTAACTGTAGCAGTAAAAATATGGCAGCGTGGGTTTCTACAAGTACAAGCCTGAAGATTTTTAGCCTGATGCTGAGTATCTTTACTATTACTTTACTACTAGGGTACTGTACCTTTACTATTATTATGGTTTGCCATAGGAGATGACAGCAAGCGCAGGTCTTGCACTCCACATGTTTTTAATTTCTATGTTTTAATGGTAGCTCTGAATCTATATTCTGTACTCTATACATAGCTGATGAATTATGCACAGAACCGTATGAATTGCTGTTTCTGTTGTCCTTGTTAAGGTAGCACCAGACTTACTGCTGGCTTTGCCGTCTCACGGAGGCCTGTGCGCTCCAAAGCCAGTTGTGTGCTTCCCGAGTTGGCAGGAGTGGGAGTGCAGATGCAAGAGATTCATCCTCTGAGGGAGGACAGCTCTTCATCTACTTTCAGATAAATGCTAAGCACATAGGCTTTGAATCCAGCTAATGAATTCAGCGTGTGCACCAGAACGTAGGCTTGGACAGGACCGCCTGGGTCACTGATCCCCACTAACTGCAAGCAATCACACAACAAATGTTGAGAGCAAAGTGTCCTGCAGAATGTCATAGTCTGCCCTCTCCATTTACTGCATGCCATAAAGGAACGTTCTTCTAAAATACACACCTTGATCAAATTATGATCTTTAGGAGATGAGCTGGAAAGTCTCAAAAACTGTACTACGCTACGACAGGAAAAGTGGAGGAGGCAAGGGGAGGGTACAGCTGACCTTGCAGCACTCTGAGGTGGCTGAATATGTTACATGAAAACATCCATAAGACCCTACAAGACCAGCCCAACTACGCTGAAGGAAGGGAAGCATCCCAGAAATCAAATAAGTATTGAGGCAAAAAAGGTCCTCGAGGACTCCTGGGGCGACGTCTGAAGCCCCAGTAAATACAACTGACAGACAGTTCAAGTCTGTTTCCTTCCAAGCTTGGGGACACCCACAAATTGGTTGCCCTGGTCCTGGTCTTGCCATTCGTTACTGAGACCTGCAGGTATGCTTACACTCAGTGATCTCATCCCTCCCGTAAACTTCATCTCGAAAACCCAGCGGGTTTGTGTCCCAGCTGTGTTTGGAAAACCCATTCTAGAATGCCACTCAGCTCTCTGGTTAATATGACTTTTTCTAATTTCCAGTCTAAACACACTCAAGACACACTTAAGTCCACTTGATTTTCCATCTGTATTATTGTGTTCTATTCCCTCACTCATATTTGAACCCTCGATGTATTTTTAAAATGTAAACATCTCTCTATTTTGCTACAAAAGCAAGAAAATCCCAATCAGTCCTGGAACAGGGAGGTATGGAGACACACCGTGCAATTACTCATCCTTCTCTACAACTCCCCAAGTTTAAATAGATCTTCTGATGAGAAGTAACCAAAACACATCCGATAGTTCGTACAACCGGGCAAACACTTCCCTGCTTCTGCTTGGTAGGCACAGCCTGAAATCCCTTTCAGCAGTTTGGGTTTTCCTCATAGCTCCATCAGCAGTGGCTCCTCGCTCCTCATTCTAAGCTCCATACCCACCTCTGAAGAGCCCTTCACAGGAGGGTCCATCCAGCCCAGCAGTCCCTCCCTGACAGCAGCAGCCCCAAAGGAAGAGCAGAGCCATCCATCCCATGGCAGAACTCCCCCAAACACCTCCTGCGCCCTCGCCCCCCCTCATGCCACTCCCTGGCTCTGACCCTGGAAGCGACAACGCCCAGCAGGTCCCTGCTCACTTGTGGAGCCCCCAGGGAGTTGTTCAGACCTCCCGACTCTTTCCCATGACAAGGAATGCTACACTACTTACTTGTGCCTTGGGAGAAATCTGTGTCACACTTGCCATCCTCCAAACTTTCCCAGCTCCTGCTATCCCTTTTTGAGACAAACAGAACCGTACGCTGCTCAAGAGGCAAGAGGAACACAGGCTCACACAGCAGCAATGTGACATTTCTCAGGATATTTCCCTTTCCCACGATACCACTCGCTTTTACAACCACTACTGACGCTAAAGTTAACGTTTTCGGAGCTAACATTCTCAGAGAAGCATCGTTTATATTTTACAGCTCTAGCTACACCCAACACTTTGGTCAGCGAGTGGCAATGGTCAGCCCAGCATTCACCACCCCATGCGTGGGGTTTCTGTCGCCTTCACTTTGCAGCCACCCCTCCACACCCCCCCCCAGCGGATTTCCCCTGCCGTCACCTTGCCAGGGCACTTTTTGTTTTGCACAACCCTGCTGTTTTGTTTTGCACAACCCTGCTGTTTTGTTTTGCACAACCCTGCTGTTTTGTTTTGCACAACCCTGCTGTTTCTGACAGTCAGCGCTCATCGTCAGGGCTCCGAATGCAAGCACCAGCAGCGCACTCCGTCATCCTTTCCAGTTCATTTACCAGTTGAGGATCACAGGTTTAGGCACAGATTCTTTGGAGACCCAACTGCTGTCATCCTCTCAGAAAACTGATCAGCTAGCCCTACCTTCTGTTCCCTAGCTTTTGATGGGTTTTTTGTTGATCTGCAGAGCATTCCTTTTAGCTGACGGACGCGCAGATCCCGAAGCGCACAGTAATGAAGCACCGCTTTCCCACCCTTTGGGGCTTTAATCCCTGGTGCTCAGGGGGTCAGCCAGAGCATAGCATACCCATGTTACACTGGGGAGGGCCCATTTGGGGCTTCATTTGCTCCTTTTTGCCACCAGGGCGTCATTTTGGCATGACTCTCGGGCTGCTCCTCTGGAGGTGGGATTGTGCTAAAACGCCCCCTTATTTTTCCTCTTTCTCAGTAGATTTAGGGTTCTTCAGCTAGAGGAAGGACTGCTGGGAGATGACCCTGAAGGCATTGCATCAGTGAACCTTCCAGTGCTCCTGAATCCTTCCAGGAAGCCGACCTGGAGGACAGCGAGCTCTCCTCCCAGTGCCACCTAAGGCAGATGCTCGGTATATTCTGATGCCTGCTTTAATAAGCTGGACACCCCCCCTCCTTCCCTCCTCCCCCCCCCCTCCATGTGCTGGCTCTGACTGTAATTCTATGAGGCGGGGGGAGCGCTGATTGTGGGAGTTTGCCTTTACCAGGCTGCTCTGGCCCGTGGTACGAGTCTGGCTGCGCTCCTCCCTCCCATAGCCAAACTGGTGCAGTTTTATCCACCAGCCACCTCCCAGCCCCCCCTTGTTTCGTGACGGTTATTGCTCTGCCTCCAGCTTCGGATCTGTGGCTGAGCTGCTGCTACACCCAGCCTGGAGGAGATTTCTTACCTCAGAGTAACAAGACTGCTCCCTGAGTGCCCGAGATCTGCGCTGGCTTGTTCCCAGGTTTTTGGTTTGTTTGGGGATTTTTGGAGTGGAGCAGGCAGATGGGCTGGGTATATGAAATCAGCTCCTCAGCTGCTACCGTAACCGGCTTCTCAGTAGTCTGGCAACTTCCAATGCAAGGCAGGGGTTCACACCTGCAGCCGCTTCAAACTTACAGAATAAGGTTCATAACTTGGTATTTAAAATCTAAGATTTTATTTTATCAGAATTTGTAGAATTTGAATACCTGGGCTCTAAACTATTTAGAGTAAATTGCAACTCTCTGGTAAGCAGGTGTTCATGAAAATTATGCAGATTATAAAAGCTTCAGCTATGTGCTACAACCAAATGCAGTTTTTTAAAGAAAAGTTGAACTTCCATACGCCGAAACTCTTATTCATAGCAACCCCCCTGCCATTAGTCCCTATCGGGATGGCAGCGTGCTTATTATGGTTATTAAATTTTATCCCGTCTTTGTTATACTAATCCACAAAGTCAACAAAATCCTTCCGTATACTACTTCTGTCCTTCACAGCATTACAGGAGTTTAAAAAACTGTATCAAAGACCTTGAGCCAAGGTTACTAAAGGGAGCATTACAGAGGGCTGCTCACAAGACCCGTCCCTTATGAATACTTCCAACAACTCCCCTGCAACCCAGTACCTCCCCTCTCAGTACATCTTGTCACAGTCCCCTCTTTTCCCAGCTCCTTATCTGCCTAAGCCAGCTTCTTATAATTCTTGTATTAATCTGCACCATCTCCACTTTAAATAATAATTTCCTTTGGGAACTGTACTGAATGAATGCCTCCTATAAATCTAGATAGCGTAAGCCCACCGCATTACTGTAGTCTGAGATGCTCACCATCTCAGCTACAAGGAACATTAACTTAGCCTGACAAAATCGCTTTCTGATCAGAATTTTGTATTTTATCCCACTTTTGACTTACGATGATGTTCTTGATTACTCTGTATTCAAAACCTGTCCTAAGACATTGCACAGTGCTGAAGTAACCCAATGTGCACGTACCTCTCAGGATTTCTTTTTTCCTCTTTTTGCATACGCGTCAGTATTCATTATCCTCATACTCAAATAAACATTAGGGCTTTTTGCTCGTAGGCTTCTGGTGACCAGAGGTAAAATCAGAAAGTAACATACTCAGTTTCTACAAAGGAGGTAACTAACAAACCTGAGAGCTTTCTGGCTTTCACTCATCCTCAGATTGCTCAGACTCAACAGCAAACTCCCAACAGAGAGGAGACCGGCCATTTACTATTCCAGGATGCCTTTGCAGCTTCAATAGCAATATTAAACCAACAGTGGAGCACTTAGAAGTGGAATGGAAATAGTGACATGATAATTGCTTTGGCAAGAATTACTTCACATCATCTCAGAATGACCGTTTAATATTGTTCATGAGGTTTTTAATCTGATAGCACTGGTGTGCTACCTTGCTCATATTTTATCTGTATTTTTCACAGGGAAGAAAAATTTGTTTTCATTGAAGTTTACATTGCCACCTGAGTTCAGTGCAACTTGCCAAGGAAAAGGAACCTGAGGTACTTCCACCTTCTCCTATCTTGATACTCTTTCTCTGAAGCCCCAGCTAGAAGTTTGCAAGTGAAAACGTGACTTGAAGAGAGAAAACCCTGGTCACGACACGCGCATTTCCAGCAAACCCAACCAGCTTTTCCCCGTGGTGCAGCAGAGTTGCTGAGCCGATTGCCATCTTGTGATTCAAATCATCAATTAAATTCTTAATGCCACGGAGCGTGCAGCAGCCATCATTCCAAAAGCCTCCTATGGACAGATTTTCTATCATTTCCCCACAACATTTTCTGAGTTAATATTTCAAAGACATGACCTTCAGTTGCAAGTATATCATGTAAGCATTATGCTCAGCATATAGGTTCTATACAGACATCCTAAAACATTTTTACTAGAACCAGAAAACTAAAAGCTAAGGAATATAAGGAAAACATTACGCAGTTTTCAGGAAGCGCAGTGGGCAAAGTGGCAAATGAACAAACCAAGGCATCCAGAGGTGAACTCAGCCTCAAGGAACGCAGGTTACTAAGTGGGTTACTGGGAAGAGTTTTGGAAACCACTTTCACCAAAAGCATGCCCATATTAAAAGGGAAATTACAGTACCTTAATTGCACTTCTCAGCCATAGTTGTTGAGATTATATGTTGATCACCTGGAAAGCAGAAAAATAGAAGATTAATAATACTGTCCGTATTTTAATTACTGATTAAAAAGAGCAACTAATACCACTTATTTATGCTTTATTAAAATAGTTTTAGCCTTCCAAACAAATAGAGAAGAGCAGAATACATAGCTGTTGATATCTGCTATTTTATTCCCCGATAAAGGCAGCTCCAAATAAGAAAAATAACAAAAAAATAGTGCCTGAGGTTTTCATTAAAGTAGTTTACATATTTTCATGAAGGCTGTCAACTCAGAAACCAAGGAAAAAATCATAAAAACTTTTATTCTTATAACATATCTACCCTAAAACATATCAGGCACTTATCTGTAATTTCTTTAGACTCAAATATATTCTCTGCCCTTCCCCAGCCCAAACAGTAAAATTGTTGACTGGTGGTTTACAGCCCTTTGCACGCGTGTGTGAGTTCTCCCTAGGACGGAGAACACAGTTGGTGGGCCCAGGAGTATTTTGGGGGCTGTTTCTCCTGTATTTACCCAGGTGAGATGGTACCAAGGGGAAACGTGGAACACCCATAAGAGCTGAGGGATTCCAGAAGCATGTGGGCCTCCAGGCACAGGCTGCCAGGGTGGGAGCTTTCACCCTTCTCACCGCTCCGAGGGCCTCTACCAGGGAGTGTCTTCTGGTGGGCACCGGGCAGAGACCCCAGGGCTCCTGATGGGGTGAGACCTGGGACAGCAGGGCGCAGGGGCATCGGAACCCACGGGGGAAGCTGGATGGACACTGGCTACGCTCCCGTTTTTCCCTTCCGTAGGTACCTCTCTTGCCCCATCCTGGTAACATCTTGTGGCAAACTTCTGCAAGCGCAGAAGCTTAGCAGCTATCGGCATAACGGCACCTACACCAAGGAACGGCGCTGTCTGGAGAGTTTACTGAGGCATTGAGAAAGCGTGACTGTAAGTTACCCATATTCAACAGAATTAAACCTAAACTAAGACTGCGGCTCTGAACATTTCCAGACATCAAGGATATTCACAGCCTGGAAACGTAATGTGAAGTTACAAAGTTGTACATGGTCTCCTGGTCAGACCAGGCGTGCAGAATGCACCTAAACCAAACCCAGTCCAAACAGCTCCAGAAGCGAAAGGCTTGCAACCAGCAAGGCACCACCGCCTGCTCCAGCTCAGGCCAAGCTCGGCTTGCTCCGGTCAGCAAAAATCCCAGGGATTTTTCAAACGGAGTTTGAAACTGCATTTGAACAGGATCTTTTCTTTTGGGGGGGGAGGTTGTAAGTTGTTATGGGTTGGCTTTAAAAACGAATCGCATAGTTGCTGGGCTCATTTCACCTCTCTTTTTTGGCAAAATCCAAGTCTTCACTGAGAGAGCATCTGTCAGCATTATCTTCAGACAATTTCACATGAAGCAAAGGCATTCTGCAGGTTGCTGCTTTCTCTTTTGCTTTAGCATTCATAAGTCATCCACATAATGGGACCCAATCGTCCGGAATATGCAAAGAGCTATGACTTTACCAATAAACCACCAAAACTTATTCTCCAGGCTGTTAATTGACAGCACAGGAGTTATTTGTTAGGTTGGAGCAAGCCAGTTTGCCGCGCTCTTAGAGCAGAAAGGGGGGATATTTAGGTACACGTGGCTTGCTTTGCAATAACTGAAACTCTTGTTTTGTTCTGAGATGGAATAAATACACGGTAGGGTGAGTAGTCAGATTTACAAAATAACTCGTGGCTTTCAAGGGTAATGGAAGGTTATGGAAACACATGGATTTTACGCTGACTTCAAATAAAATCCCACATAAAGGGAAACAACACGGTATTTCATCAGCCTTCAAAATAACTGTTTAAGTAAAAATTGGTGAGCTTCATTAAGGAGACACCATATGTGTAGGGGACATAACTTCTCCCCAGAACAGGTCTGCTTGACCAAATAATTCCTACTATATATGTACACACACATACACAGAAAGAAAAAAAAAAAAAAAACACGGTACAACCAGACAGAAATAAGGAATAAACAACATGTGGTTCATTACAACAAACATTTGTTTGTACTGCTGAAGAAATCAAACAATTCTACCATATCTTTCAAGGCAAAAAAAAAAAAAAAAAAAGAGGTTCCAGCATACAAACATATGACTGAAACTTGCTCCTGAAAGAATTCCTTTCCTTTAAACAGAGTTGGTATAAAATTGGAGATGGGAGGATAGCTGCTGATCAAGCGTGTGCACTGGTCTGTACGGAATACAGGAACGTTCTACCAACACCATGGTTACCACCAATTCCACCAAAATAATTCTGTATTTCACCCACAACCCCCCATTGCAGCATTAAGGCTGCAATTTGTTTGCCCAGTGAATGTCCAGTCTTCCACGCATGTAGTAGAGGGAGAGGAACAAAATGAATTGCATTGCCATGGGAACAGGGTTTACTACTTGCTTTACTAAGAGATTAATGCCTATTGTCAGCAGATTTTATGATAAATGGTCGTCATTTTGCATTTCTGTAATGAAGATGCATCGTGCTGTGTGTTGTTCACACACTGCAGAACACTTTTCTTCTAATCATCAAGGGCTTTTAGTCCTGTGTATTATTTTACAAAAAATCCCAGGCTGTTTGGATTGTGATTGTTTTGGAGTTTAACATTAAAAAAACCAGACAGACACTTCATCTCCGAGTTTTCTGCAGCACTGGAAGAGAACACCGCAGCCACGGCCCGTGGCTGGCACAGCAGCCTGCGCCTTGCTGCAAGAGCAGCAGATGAAAGCAGGTAGTGCTGTAGCCATTTCATAGAACCATAGAATCATCTAGGCTGGAAAAGACCTTTAAGATCATCAAGTCCAACCATTCCCCTACCCCTGCCATCCCACCCCCAAACCCCGTCCCTCAGCACCTTGGCTGCCCGGCTGTTAAATCCCCCCAGGGGTGGGGACTCGACCCCTTCTCTGGGCAGCCCCTTCCAGCCCCTGACAGCCCTTTGGGGAAGGAATTGTTCCCCAGGCCCAACCTCACCCTGCCCTGGCACAACTTGAGGCCGTTGCCCCTCGTCCCATCGCCCCTTCCCTGGGAGCAGAGCCCGACCCCCCCCGGCTCCCCCCTCCTCTCAGGCAGTTGTAGGGAGCGATGAGGGCTCCCCTCAGCCTCCTCTGCTCCAGGCTGAACCCCCCCAGCTCCTCCAGACCCCTCCCCAGCTTTGTGGCTCTCCTCTGGACACGCTCCAGCAACCCAACGTCCTTCTTGGAGTGAGGGGCCCAAAACTACACAATCTAGAATTGGGGACTTTGCAGCCCCACCACACGTGGTTCAGGGCGGCCTGAGGGATCAGTCACTCCTTCGGACCCTCGCAGCCCTATTAGGGGGAGCAGAGCATTTTTATGCCCACTGGAACGGGGCTCCTGGTTTAGTTTCCTCTAAAAGGAACCTCGTTCCCATGCACCAAAACACTCCAAATTGACCCAAACTGCAGTAAACAGGAACGACCAAAGGATTCACTTCTAAACCATGCCTGTGCTCCAAACTATTAACAACTTCTATTCCCAAGAGGGAGTGATGGGAATGGTTAAGGAAAACACACCAACGTGGCAGGGTTAGGGAAGAACGCGCCTTTATACAACTCAGTGCCCGCTCCCAGCCCTTGTCTGCAAGAATCACATCGTATCAATATTCACCCCAAAAGTCAAGAACAGGGGGATCCTTCAGTAAGCAGAGATGACGCGGTTATCTAGTAAGCAACGAATAGACCCCTATATTTATTGAAAACTGGACATTTGGCCTTTTATTTCCTTGCTCTCCTTTCAGCAATTGAAGACTCTATAAAAGGCATCCTGAAATTCTGCCGCCGTGCTTCCTTGTAACCAGCAGATGTATACATTTAAATTAGAGAGGAAGCACAAATGGCAAGTTGGTATAATAATTCCAAAATATTGTGCTGACTAAATACATTTTTAAGGCTGTAATTCAAGACTAGCTTAATTTCTACAACCGATGACTGCCTGGGAAACAACTCCTACTATTAAATCTGAAACATTTATGGTATTATTTCAATGATCCTGTTTTTTGAGGACAGCCTTCTCTTCCTTTCTCATTAATACAATAAAATATTTCACCTAAAGGAGAAGAAATGGCCAAGTTTGGGAAGATGAAAGGTGAAGAGGTCTCTCTTCCTGAGAACGCCCACAAGCAATGTCAAACCCTCAAAGGGCAGGTTCCGTCTTGTAGTTCTAGCCAGATGCTTGGAATTTTTCATTTGTCTGAAGACTTAAGGAGTTGTTGGGCAAGTAGAAACGCTAGAATTTGAGTATATTAAGGATTCATTTCTGAGTTTTCCTGAAACGGGTTCCTGACCTTTTGCAGCAGACATCTGCTGACTCTCTTGGTACGCTGACGTTATGAGCTCGCAGTGGCCAAGAGCTGGGGCTTTGATCCAGCGACGCGGGTTGTACTTTGGTTAGGGCTGAAGGACTCGCTGCCTCTCTGCGCATCTGCGCTCGCTCAGTTTTAGTTGCCAGATCTAGCAACTGCTGAGGTATGTCCTGTTGAAGACTGGTAGTGTTTTGCCAAACTGTGATATGCAGCCAAATGCTGTGACAGCTGGAGCCAGTGGTTAAGAATAAACTGCAACCAGGTTTGGGGATGGGAACCAGGTACCAAAGCAGAGGCAGCAGCAACAGGGGTTAAAGTCAAGGCACACCAAACTGAAAAGAAGCAGAACTGGCCTTAAAATTCACAAAATCAAAAATGCTTTGCTATAGGAAGGTCGGGGTTTCAAACAAGGAGTCATGTGGGCAGATCACGAAACTAAGAGCAAGAGCTCGGACTGGGCAGGAAGGTTCCAGAGCACGACCAAGCCTAGAGAGCAGGAGACAGACACAAGAACCAGGGGCTAGAAAGAAGGAACCGAGAGGTGACCTTTCATGTGTGGGGGTTTGGTTTAGAGTTAGGGGAAGAGGTTATGATTTCAGGCTTCAGCTCAGAAGTAAGCATTTGGGGTTAGGAATGGGGTAAGGGCTAGGTGTAAGGTTTAGGTTTGATGTTAGGGCTTCAGGTTAGTGCTAGACATTGGCCAAGGGCCTGTCTGAAGCAGTCTCCCACCTTCACCTGCCCCCCCTTACCTCCACAAAAGCTGCAGTCGCTGTTGGCCCCACTCTGGGACATCCTTCACATCCTCAGATGCTGCTGCCAGCCCCTGGCCTCACCACCAGCACCCACGCCCTGGCCTCTGCCCTGCCCAAGCTCTGCTGCTCTGCCAGGCACCAACACCTCACAAAGCCGCCTGCTGCCCACCAATCAGCATCCTCCAATGCCAGTGACCTCACAGTACGCCCCTGGCGTGTCACTTCTGCCTGCAGCTCCCTCTGAGATCCCACCTCCTCTCCCCCAGCCCTTGGTCTGGGCGGCGAGCTCCCTGCCCTCCTTCTCGTAGGTATCACTGAAGGCCGTAACAAGAATAAGATCCGAGATGCTCGCAGGGTGGTGTTAGGAACTTATGAAAAACAATGTTTTCCTTCATTTCTTTGGTCCTGCCTTGTTTTATTTATTTCTACATGAAATTTACTTTTTTCTCTCCAGCAGGTTTTCTGAACCTCTACTTTCTCTTTTGGCCTCTTCTCTCTTCCACTAAAATACGTCACTAAGTACTTTAAAAAATTACGTTAAAAATCAGCATGAAGAGCAATATTATCACAGCTAAGGAATGCAAATTCACACTTTTCATGAAGCAAGAGTCCTAAATCTCTCAGGCATCTTTGAAAATTACCACCTTTATTTTAATTAAGCAATGTTACCTATAATGATCCTTACAGTACATTTTATATATGATACCCTAGCAAACTCCATCTCTACACTTCTCTCACTGTCTGATCTTGAATTTTTATGCATCTAAGATATACTCCGTAACTCAAGAAATTAAAAGAATACTGAACAGCTCTTTAAATATTCACATAATTTGCCTTCTGCAGAGACTAATCACTACTTTTTTTTGGCTGCTTACAAGGAAAATTCATGAACCAAAATCACTAACTAGCATTAGGGTGGGGAGAGCAGAACTGCTTTGCATGCTACCACTTTTTCTCCTTTCCTGTAGGAAAAATGGGGTTTGATTTTGCCTGAAGAGTAGGTTAAGTAAAAGTTTTCATAGGAAAAAAAACACAAATGCAACTATATCCTCTCGACTAATAAAACTCAGCTGTTCCAAGTTTGTAACTCAATATGCTTACTTCCTAGTAAACAAAACTTACAGGTGGTGTTCCTAAAATCTCTTAGAGAACCACCATCTCCCAAAAGTCTCCATCACTACTACTAATATGTACAGAGTATTAATCTGGCATTTTAAAAATAAGTTTTATTGTCAAATTGGAGCAATGAAAACTTGATTTATTGCAATCCTGTTCAGGAAAATCAACTCAGTCATATTTTTCTTGGTAACAGAAAGTAACCTTGATCAAAGTAAGTGATTTGTTTTAGCATTGTTTCTGGCTTTCTGTATACATTTCATATATATATTTATGTCCGCCTCTGTTTATAACGCATGTAAATGCTGGTTCCACACAGCTGGTAAAACCTGGTTGACTGAACACAGGAGCAGCAATCAAATTCCAGAATTATTAATTCCGATTTTTTTTTTCTGTACTCTGTGCCACACAAACTTGCTATATAACTCAACTGCATTGGAAGTAAATTTAAAGAATTTACTGCTTTAATGAAATAAAACTTCAAAAATAGTGTTTAATAAGTCTTAGCGAATTTTTTTCCTAAATGCCAGTCACTCAAAATTTCACAGTGCCTCAGAAAAAGGTTCGCTTATAGATCAACAGGGCTTGCATGTCTGTTTTGTCTATAGAATAAATGAACAAAGCCGCTCTGTGCTTGTTCCATATTCCTCATCTCTCTCTGTACCATTTTACAGTCTCACACCTCAGCTCTTCAGGCATTGCTTGCTGTGACCAGCTGACTCACTGGACAATGCAAGCCACTAAAAAAAAGTTGTATAAATAAAATAACTGTGACAACCAAGAGCCAGATTGCATCGTACCTAGCACTTGTGGTAGAAACTGCTAAGGACACCACTGCAAATCACATCGGATGAAAAGACAGAGACATTTAATGATTGGTCCATTTGGATACAACAGAAACAAGGAGCATGGTCTGGAAAAATGTTGGTACGTTGTTTCAGATGAAGCCCACACATGTATCTTGTACCTATAAGCAGGTCCTCAGGGTAAGCAGAAAATCCAGCTCAAGGCACGATCCATCCCCTACTCCAGCCTGTGGTGAAACAGGGAAGTACCAGTAGACCCCAGTCAGAGAAGTCCATGAGATGCCCGTTCTCCCATTCCTGTACAGCCCGTCTGTGAAATCCCTGGCCATCTTTACAGCGAGGGCACGGGGCTGTCCATTCACACTGGGCATCAGCTGCCAGGCTCAAGGTTTGTAACACAGCACATTTTGAAGCCCTACATGTACGTAGGTGGCGCTGTGAGGAAGACCAGACCCGAGCCATGCAGAAACCCAGCTCCAACACTGCATCTACCGGGAGGTGAGTGGGGAGGGGACGGGAAAGGGACACGCCATCTCCATACTGGCGCTTCCTTAAGAACATTCGGTGCCATGAAGCTGGCTCTAGGACAAGCCAGTCAGTGTGGCACCTCTGATCCGGAGAGGCTGCCTATGAAATCAGCCACTGATGGAAAACGGAGTAAACCTGGGCATTGAACTTTTCAGATTTTTGAAAACTTGAAGTGCGTGGGGTTCGTAACCCAAACAACAGATTACACTGATTCACCGCTGCGATCTGTTGTGTGTGTCAGCCCTGCGACGAACTGGTAATTCCAACCACCGACGGTTTCAATTGTTTTAGAAACATGATAAAGGAGAAAACAATAAAATGTTCACAGAAAACATTAGGAAAGTGTGCAGAATTTCATGACATTCAGGATGCTGCTTAGACACCTCAAGGACAGACAACTGAAATATATACACACATGCATACACTATTTATCAATAGTTTGTCTCTCCTTCAGTCTCTCTCAGCTGATCAGTGCCAGTTCTTACAGAAAAAAATCTGCATGAGAGCCCCTCCCGGTCCCGATTTCTCCTGGCACGCTCACAGGACCTTTCCCTGACTTTGGTTTTCCATTCTGTACTACCCCACTTGCACAGCGGGCTTCCCAGGCAGCATTCATCATGTACACCGACCACTTCTCCACAGAGACATAGAACAATTCTAAGCGGTGAGTTTGCACATAAACTCTCCTGTTTGTCTAAAGTATTAAAAAAAACCAACAAAACAACACCCTTCACTTTCCACAGCCGAAGTTTGAAGTACAGATTCTCCAAAAAGGCACCTCCCAAGCAACGGAGGGGAATTCCTTACAGCCTCTGGTCACACTGTACCAGGCTCCAGCCAAAAAGCATCACCAGCAGCCTGCTCCTCCTCCTCGCGTACCCCGTCTGCAGCGCGGTGTTCAGGAAATTGGTTGTAGCTCTGCTGCGGGAATGCATGAAGTGCCAGGACGGTTGCAGGCCAGCAGCAGAGAAGGTCCAATATTCCCTCAGTCTCTTCTTTTGCCCTCACCTCACTCAAAGGGAAAGCAAGTGCTTTCACAGAATTTTCTTTGTGGAGTATTACAGGATACCGCATTCAGCTAACAGGGGTACACCTGCCTCGCTCCTCCAGCTTCATCAGGGCCCCACAAAAGTCTTAGTCCTTTCAGAGGGTGTCTTAAAGCATGGAACAGATGGATCCTTCCACATGCGAGATCATCCCAAGAGTTTGACATGAGGAAAAGAGAACTGTAGAAAATACCTTTTATTCTTCTTTGGCTTATTCAGGCTGAAAAGGCTTTAGCTCACTTAACGCTGACTTATTTATAAAAGCAGAAAACATGGCGCCACGGTCCCTTCCTATGAAACGCCCTTCTTGATCAAGGAGGGAAGTTGGGAGAGAAACCCAGAAAAGAGAAAGAAACTGCAAATATGTCCTCACCCAGCTCCAGCTACACGGAGTGAAAAGCTGCCGGGGCCCACACGTCTCCCAGCCTACGTCCAGCTGCTCCTCACTGCTGTTCTGGCGGAGGCACCCACTCCCCCAGCCCTGCTGGGAGCACGGGCCACCGGCTTGCTCTCCAATCTGTTTCAATCACAGCGAAACGAGCTCAAGTGACAGGCTGTGGTTCATTTGGCAAAAAATGGTTTCAGAAAAACTCCCTAGAAGCTACCCAGTCGTGAGGTTTGCGGAGGTGGGAACGCAGCGAGAGTGGTGTGGAACAGCAGGTTGACCTTCTTCAGCAAACACAGCCGAGGAGAAACCGGGGAGCAGCCCTTCCACTCAGGGAAGATGGGGTATGCCCCAACATGCATTTGAAAATACTAGTCCTCAAGGGAAGTTAAGCCGGCACCAGATTTGGAGTTCAAACAGATCCATGTATTCTGCAGTTACAAACTGACAGCAAGAGACGCCAAATGCAAAATCTGCCTGAGACAAGAAAGGATTTGGGGGTTTGTCTAAGCAAACACAGATCTGCAGCTGCTCCTAGGCCATAAAGATAATAATATGCTTTCAGCCATGTAGTCCACATCACAAACCTGGGCAGACCCAGCAGATGGGCCTTCCCAGTTACAGTCCCAGACACAGCCCCTCGCTCACACCCTCTGCTTTCCCCAGCCTAGACACAGTTCTTAAATAGGGACGACACGAACTTGTAGGACATAAATACACTGAACTTCTTAAACAAGCAGTGCTCTTCCATGTTTGTTCATACTCATCACTGTCCTCCCAAAATCCCCCTCCCACTCTCCTTCTTAATAAGGTTCAGGAATGTTTGAGCAGCATATTCTGGAATAAAAGCTCCCACAGTCTTTCATCCCCCAGTCTGTGCAATATTTATGTTAGCCAGTTTTAGGCTGTGTTTGGCTTGATTAATATTTCTCCCACTGACATGGAACTATTCAGAGAAACCTTCAGCAAATGCAGAGATTTATGGTTCTGAACAGATACATTCCTTGCTCTTTTTCCTCCATCAGCCCTCTGTCCACTGAGAAACGTAACTAAAGACAAGATCACAAACTCCTGCCCTTTACTGGTCAAGACAATACCCTCATCTGCCAAAACTCTGGTACCTGAAAGCTGATGGGTATCTACAAGGCCACTGGTGTTACGGATCACGCACATGCAGTTAGGTTACGTGTATGGATTCCCACCAACATCTCCTACCCCGCACCAAATGCATTTGCCTGTTCCCACGTACTCGCAGCGCGTCTATGTACCACACACAGGACGACAGGACAGAAACTGCTGATTAATCAAAGAGTAGTCACATTGATGTATTAAAACACACAAAAAAGACCAAGTTTTGCCCAAGATATTGAAACCAGAATAAGGTATTTTGATATGCTGACTTAGACATTTGGGTTTCAATTTGTGCTCACACAAGGTCTGTTTTGCATCACTTTGGAACTTAAAGTATCATTCAACAGCAAGCTACATAATAATTTTAGGGTTCAGAGTGAATTTGAGTAACTTATTTAGGGAAAAAAAATAGTGTATTTCTAGCTTCTGTTTGTGAGATAATCTATATCGCCAACTTGAGTTTTCAGCGGTTTTCAAAATGCCATTAAACAGATTTGTTTAGAGGAGTTTGTACATTGCCTCACACAGGACAAAATCCCAAGGCCTGATAGTGTTATAAACCTTGGCAATCTTGCTGTTAAGTGTTCTCAGACACTGCTAAAACTTGTTTCAGATTACTATAACATATTTGATCTTAATCAGATTTGATCCCAGGCCTGAAGAAGTTCAAAAATATTTCTATGTCTCGTACTGCCACCGGCCCCTGTAGTCCTGCACTTTGATATCATGTATTTTGTATTTCTCTACTTAATGAGCAATGATAAATGAATACCTGCGGGATTTCCAGAATTTGTGACCCATCCAATCCAGCAAATCATTTAAGCATGCAAATAGTTTCATACATTTCCTGACATTCCTGCAAATCAGAGCAGAATCTGAGCTGTGGCGTTAATACTTCATGCTTAAATTAAAGCTTAGCAATGCATGAGTTGTTCAGATTTGTATTCAAATAAGACAAACAAGTGTCAAATCCAGAGGGGGTCTTGAAGCTGACTTTTAGATTTTTCCCTGTATACTGTAAGTTTGGGTTCAAGGACTTTGCTTCAACACTCACTTAAGAATATCCAGCTTAAAAAACCCCATGTTTCTCATCAAAGGAGTCTTCTGAATTGAAAAATCGTAAGGAATGTTCTTCTTGTCCCATTTCCATTTCTGCAATTATTGTTATATATAAATATTAATTTCAGCAAACCCTTTAAGAAATGGTTTACATAAGCAGCTTTTTAGTTGATGCATTATCACTGTCATTTTAAAACATTTATGTGGCTTGTTTATGTTACTTTGTTAGTTTTACTGTAATTTAATATTAATTAATAGCTCTGTGGTTATAAAGTGTTTAATCAGTTACAACTCTTAATTATGCCACAGCCTTGCTTAATAAAACAATACACTATTGGGATTAAATCAAATTAATTAAATTAATCTGCTATCCTCTTTTATGGGTAATTTATTGCACGATAAAAGCAGTCTTGAAACTGTTTTCATGGCAACTCGCCTAAAAAGACTTTGCACGTATTCTCTCTTACCTTAACCATAGAGAAAACCTGTTGGTGATTCCAATGGTTCTCTACAGATCAGCACGAGGGTCATTAACGCTCCCGAAGTAGGAGACAGTCACAGAAATTCAGGAAGGGAGCGCCCTTGTCTCTGCAGTAACGCTGGCAGACAGAGGACCGGCGGGCTCAGCTCCAGGCAGCGACTGTTCAGCCGAGAAGCTCGTCCCCAAGGGTGGCCCACAAACTGCTGCTTTGGGACTTCCCGAGCCAGAGACCGTACCTTTGCCCGGTGAGGTCATGGGAGAATTTTTCCTCCAGGAAGCTGTCAAATTTGCATCTTGAGCCTGCCTAAGCTTTGCCATCTGCCATGCTCCGTGGCAGCGAGGTCCACGCACTAACCACTGCATGGGAAAGCGCTCCTTTTGCTTGCTTTAAATCTGCTGCTGGATAATTTCATTGAATATAGTCTAATCCTACTTCTTGCATTATGGGAAAGAACTAATAAATTGCCTGGAACCACTTTTCCCCACTTTGGAGCTCATATCCCTCCATGAGGTCCACGTCTCGGCTGCACCTCTCGGGCTGAACAGCCCAAACCCATTCAGTGTCCCCTCATACGACACCACCCCATCCGACTGCCCCTCTTTAGGCCTTTTTTAGTCCTATTAGGTATGCAGAGGCATTTATTCTCTGTTTGGTATTGCCTAGCACTTGTCGTGACTAAATTAAACCTTAATTATTTCAGATCATTTCTTCATGTGTCAACATCATTTAAAATTATAATTCCGTCCTTGTTGAAACGCTTTCAAATCTTTCTGAAGCTGCTGTGTCTGCGACTTTCTGACTCTAGTCCTTACGATATCACACAAGTCGATGAAGAAAAAAATTAAACATGACAGTCTCATGTTTAATACTTGTCACAAGCCCATGACAGATTTGGAACCACTTTCCCCTCCGACAGCATGCATGCAAGACAAAGTTTCACGTTGAGCCAAGAGCAGGTCACTGGTGACCTACCCTCGATTCCAATGTTCACTTATGAGAACAGCACGGGGCAAACTTTTAAAAGAGCAACTTGAAACAAACTGCAATCCTTGCTCTGTCCCCATCTACTAAAGCAATTATTCATGCAACAAAATTTCCCTTGTCAGTCCTCCGGGACCTCCCCTGTCACCCGTCAGATTCAGGTATGGGTCACGGATAATGGTTCGGAGGCTGTTCTGGCCAGTTCTGCAGATGCTTTAGGGTGAATTTCATTAGTCTGGTGACTTGAATACAAATCATCTCTCCAATTATTTTTCTAACTTTATCTATTCCTCCTTGGACCCTTGCATTATCTCCTTGAATTAGTGAAGAAACTGATTATATTTCCAATGCTTCTCACAACGCGAGGAAGCATTTAATTAAATATTTGTAGACTATGCTGTTCGAAATTTCATCTTTTGGAGAATGGGCACCATGCATTTTACTCTTACCTGGTAACAAACTAAATTTAAAAATACCTTGAGATAGATATTTTACTGAATGGAGTATGAAAATATTCACCCTCCAGGTCCCAAAGGTTGGTTCCTCTCTTCTGACTCCGACTGTTTTACGTTCAATGGATGGGTATCGTCTAGCAGGTAATGCTAGGTCAAGACTTTGCACTAGTATCTTCTAGTCCATATACATTGCATAGAACCATGTTTGTATTTTTGTCCTCAGTCGGTAGGTATTATATGTTTCAGTGCCTTCCTGATGGTATGTAGCAACCAAAGGCTAAAAAGAGAATAGCTAGGGCATGAAGAGATTTTTCTTTCTGTTATTCTCCTACTTTTTCCTTTATATTCAGCCATTATAAATGTTTCATTTGACATAAAGGAACACAACTTGCTGCATTCAACTGATACATGTATACCCTGAAAGCCAGCTATTGAAGCCATTCGGTCCGAGCGCTCCGGGTACCCCCGCCGTGCCCAGGCCGGGATGCTTCCCCGTGTCCCCACGGCGGGGGTGACACGGCTGCTCAGGTCCCAGCTGGGAGCCTGTTCCCCACACCCTCCCAGGAATTAGTCCTCCTCCTAGCACACACACACGCTGGTTAGAGCTCATGGCATTAAGGATCACCTCCCTTCATTCCCTGGAAAGTGAGAGGGAAAAATCTGAGAGCTCTCCATGCTGTGCTGGGCATAAGGCAATGCCGCTCACAAGTCACAGAGCCCGGTCAAGAGGGTGAAAGGCGCTTCCACACCTCCCTCAGCATGGCCTCAAAATGCACATAAGTCCAAAAACCAGAAGGCTACAGGGACATAGCATGGTCTTAAAGGTTGAGAGAGAAAAAGCAAAGAAAAGCAATCAAGCAAGGAGGAAAGATATATGAAGAGCACAGCAGACGTTAGGGAGGAGCGCACCACGAAGTAGGTGGTTTCCAAAGAATAACCTGACATTACACTCAAACGTGGCCACCCATTGATGGATTGCTCATCTCCATCACAGTAATTACTCAGAAACATTTCAGAACTTGCCATCATCACTAACAGTTATTTAAATTTGAGTTGTACAGCAGAAGTTGCACAGTTTTGTACCTGCCCTGTCCCTTATTTGGGACAAAATTAGTCATTTTTGCTGTGAAAATTCACACGTAATTATGCAAATCTTAAAAAGTAGCTTGCGAGTGTTTTAAGCTTTGAAAATCTGTTTCTGCAAAAGCCTAACAACGGTTCTGTGTTTCTTCATGCTGTGGCTGCACGTTACAAGAAAAAGCCAAGTCACAGCTCAAGCAAGGTAACAGGGCAATGGACGACTGAAAGGGCTCCCGGCTGCCAGGAGGAGGCCTCACAGCTGAAAAGCAAGAGAAAAAGAAGGCATAACAAAAAGAAAATTAAAGCAGTGTTGTTTAGTCTTTCCTTTCTAAAATTGTATAGTTATGCTGAAGTATTTAGACCTATCATAGGAACACAGCCGCCCACACATTCTCTGATGCATGCGACATGCCATGCTGTCTTCCAGGGACTGCTGAATGAAGTTTGTTAAGACAGAGAAAGTGTGGCTTCATTTCAAGAAGTTCCAGAAAAGCAGATTCAAATAGCTTTAAGGTATCCTTGCACAAAAGAAGAAAAAAAAAAAAAAAAAAAAGAGGCCCCAGGAGTTTGTGAAACATCCCTCCTGTATTCTGTGAGTGTGGAACTGCTTAAATGGCTCTGCCACCTTCAGAAGTTACCACCGCTGCAACAGTCCCTCTCCTGGAGGTGTCTTCCCTCACCTAGAAAAAGGGGGCAAAGAAGCAATCTTCACCATCTTCACGTACAATACATCTCAGCGTGGCACCTTTTAGCGATGTGGTGACCTTCATCCAGCAGCAGATAGAGATGATGGCGCCCTCTGGTAATCCCAGGTGGAATACTCAGAATTGAACACCCGACAGAAGTTTTTGCCCGGATTGCCTGACAGTCATAGAATCCTAGAATGGCTTGGGTGGGAAGGGACCCCTACAGGTCCCCCAGCCCAACCCCCCTGCAGAAGCAGGGACACCTTGAACCACATCAGGTTGCTCACAGCCCCGGCCAACCTGGCCTGGAATGGTCCCAGGGATGGGGCCTCCACCCCCTCTCTGGGCAACCCCTGCCAGGGTTTCACCACCCTCAGTGTAAGGAGTTTCTTCCTTAGATCCAGTCTAACGGCCAAAAGGCAGTTCAGACCAACAACCTATTTCACAATTCCTAAGTGTAATCCACTTGTATTTTCCCCTCTCTCCATTTCCAGCTGGTCAGCAGATGCTTGTGCCTGCAAAACATCAATCTGAGCTACCGCCTGGCAAGCTTAACACTACCAGTAAAAAATAAATAATAATAATAAAAAAAAATCTTACATTCCTCAAAAGCACCAACCTCATCCAAAGATTTTTTTTTTTTATTTATTCGTTTTGTTTTAAACACAGATACTAAAGAAGGCAACATCTCAGAGAGCTCCACTTGGGACAGAGCTACTGACAGCATCAGAAGAGACCCGACATCCAACACGCTGTGTTTAGAGAAAGAGTGAATTGATCTTGTTATACCAACTTTGAAACTGCCATCTGTAGCACCCAGAGAGAGCTTGCCCTTCAGGCAGGTTTTTACAGGCTCTCACGGCTTTACTTTGATTGCTGTTGTAGCCGAAATATATAGCTTTAGTATGAAGGGATTATCTGTTATCCTACCCTTTGGGAGAACCTCATACTGTGACAAAGACTTTTCTCTGCTTAATCTCTTAAATTTCACAAAACTAACAAAAGTACAGCACATCTAGCATCACTTTTTTTTTTCTAATGCCCCTCAGCCCCTTGATGGCTAAGCAATCATTGAATGGTATTTCACATCACCATATCGGACTCTTAATTCACTGATAAATTGAAGTTCGATGACATTTTTGGGTTCATAATCTGAATTGCCTGGTATCACGCTGCTCAATATGGCCTTTTTCTATGGTATTTTAGGGGAAAGAACAAAGTCAGAAGGGACTAGATCACAGCCCTGGAAATAAAATAAAAATATTCTGCGCTTCGGGATCAATTGATTCTGGTATCCTCCGCCAAGCCTTACCCACAAGGATTACCCCTTGGTATCAACAGAACCATTTAATCCTTCACTGTGATTTGGTATATTCTCTCCTGGCACAGACAAATCTTCACCAGCAGCTACTTTTTCCTGAGAGACTTAATATCCTGCTAGCGAAAGGACATCAGTCTGTTTGAACGCAGGTCATACAAAGTAGAGTTCTTCACAGAACTGGAGCAGGGGCAAACCCAGAGGGTTTACGCAGCCCCATCCTCAGGCTGGTGACACCTTCAGAGCCCAAGGGCACACAGGAGGAGTCAGGGCCCTGCTTGTCCGGAGTGCTGCTGGCAAGTCGTGGTTATTTACCTTCACAGAGGTAGCGAGTCCGAAGAAAACAAGAAGCACAGGTCCTGGACCCTCCAATGGGACATGGCGTTGTGGGAGTTGTTTTTGAAGCCAAGAACCATCATATGCTGCCATCAAGACTTTTAATTTATTTTAAAGACAAGGACAACTGAAGACCTAAAGGTTCGTAATCCCGCATAACTAATTAGGGTTATATTAAATAAATCACTAAAAGTAAAAGCAAACAAAACTCTGCTCCTCCCACTTCAATTCACTTGCTTTTGGATTCAAACAGGCATACGAATACAGGAGGTTGTACCCTATTCATGTTCTCTGATGACAAGAATATGCTGCAATGCAGAAGAACTTGAGCAGTCGCCACCAGTTCTGCCCCTTTACCAGCAGCACTTCCAGGGGCAAAAAGCATTCCCGGGAGGTGCTGACTCCACACCCTCCCAGCAGTGCCAACCCACAAGCAAGTGGCCTTATGCACTCACAAGGATTATAAGGAATAGAGGTTCTTCTTGAAGGAAACGTAATAGTCTGTGCCAAGTGCTTCCTTCTGAAGACATTGTTTCCACAAGCGCAAAGCTGAGGAGGCAATATAAAAGACTGCTTGAATGTTAAAATGGAGAAGTGGAGTGAAAGAGCCCAACCAGCGTTACAAAATGCAGTATCTGTAGGAGGATCTTCATTGTGAACGAGTTTGCTAGGTTATGTATTTCTGTTGACCAAAAAATACAGGGTTCACTTGGCACAACTCTACAGGCGGGGTTAAACAAAAGAAAAGGCAATCTCACAACCATCCCAACTACCTACAAAATCCACAAATCTAGTCATCTTAAAGGAACAAACACAGCAATTCTTACACACACACACAGCTCTACGCTGATGGGAGAACTCACAGCAATAGCAGTTACTGGGCAGCACGCAAGAACCACCGCAAAGATCAGCTGCATTCTCAGTGCCTGCTTTGCTACAGCAAAAAATCATCTCCATATATATTCACCTTCCAATTTTGCCTTGCTTTCATTTTCAGTGGTTACAAAGGCCAAAGAAGAGTATCTTGCCAGTAGCCCTTCTAACCCAGCACACTCCTCGATGAAATGTAAACCACTAACAGTGAAAGGGCATCTTGCCACGTCTGCAAAGATTTTCAAAACCAGAGAGACAGCAGACTACTGCCCAGAGGACACAATATAATCCAGGAGCCACTGTTGGAATGTGCCTAGAGATCTCGACAGCGGAAAGACGGATGGGCAGTTGTGCTGGAGGATGCAGAGCTTATATACCCCCTACCAAGCAGCTGAGGATCCTGTTTAATCACAGTCCAACTCGAGTCTTGGTCCTTGATCCTCACAGCAGCCCCCTTTGGCACAGTGCCTGCTTTTCTTACCTCTGATCAGGCCAGGAGAAGAATACTGAACCTGAAACACTGAATCAGAAGGGGATCCACAAAGCCAGAAAGGACTTAGATCTGCTCACATCGTATACCAGCCTGGTGGAAGGGCAGAAGTTGGGCAAATTATCCGTTGACTTTACAAGACAAGGACTCTTACTTTTTTAAGATAGTTACTGTGCTTTTTCTGCTGCTTTGCTTGTATTCTACAGAGCTCGATGTGCAGAGGAAATGCTTTTGCTCCAAGGCATTTTTGTACTTCTATTTCATTTGCAATGTTTGCATGCCAAGCAGAGAAGCAATATAAACCGCTAGGCAAAAGAGGTCCGGTGGCTACCCAGCCCTACGCCGGAGAAACGGATGGATGCACCCAGCCAGATCATAACCTTACTGTACCACTTTGTAAATAATTTTTTTAAGGATTCATACTACCTGTATGATTCTCATGAATGTTGTGGGCTTTTTTTTTTTAAGTTACTCTCTCCCAGCTGTTACAACTCTGGTGGGTATGTAATCCGAGTGTTAAATTCTCTGATCTTACCTGTCAGTAGAACGCTAAAAATTCACGTTTTTGCCCTGCTGTGAGATAACCAGGAGGAGAAACAACTTTTCCACTAATTCTGGTGGCCATCACATTAATATTCTTTGATGACCAGTTTTGACCTTCTTGTTGATGCCAGCAATATCCTCGAAATACAAATGCATTGCAGAGGCCGGTCTTGCAGTTCATCCACAAGAAGAGAAACCTGCCTCAATCTATGGCAAATGACGGTCTACAAGAAAGTCATTCGATGGATTTTCTCTCCTTTCTTTCTGCCCACTCATTACAGGATTTCATTCCAGAAAAGTAACTACCTTCATTGCTAATATGCCTGTAATTTTCTAAGTAAAATTCTATTTGTTTTATAATTAAATAACAGAAGCAGGAAAACATCTGGGAAAGGAAATGGCATGTCCAAGTGGATAAAAGGATGAACAAGAAGAATTTTAACGAGAAAGCTATACAAGAAAATTTGATTTTTTTAAAATTCAAGAGTGAATATAAATTTGAAGCATAATAAAAACTGAATGCTTGTTTGAGTAAGAAGGAAAACCAATCAAAGAAAGCAATCATGTAGAAAACAATCCCAATGGTAATTACACCTCTATTCCGAACAGGCAGCCAATGTCTGAGACTTGGTGCAAGCGAGATTTTTGTCCAGCGTTATCACCTGCTCTCATTCAAAAACACAACCACTGCTCCAAGTCAAACCATCAGATTGCTGATGCTTCCCCCTTGGAAACGTACGGGAAGATGGAGCGAGGAATTAGTTCTTAAAAATGATGCTGAAAGAAGTATGAAAATACGTGACAAACTCGGGCAGAAGATGAATACAAAGGCTGCAGGTCTTCCCCTCCCCGCTGGTTTGCCTGTATCTGGATTCAGAACATGTTCAGAATGAATGCTCTATTTTTTTTTTTTTTTTGTATGTAGCAATTAGATGTTCAGCAAAGCATATGTTTATACTAATTCCATTCCTTTCATGCATCCCCCTTTAATTGATCTCATTTGTGTGCAGTGCGACTTTTCTGCTATCTATGAGGAGTATAATTTCTTCTTATGCCACATTGGGGGAAACTGTTTTATGATCCAACTGTGCTAACTTATTTTCTTACAACGAATTCTTTATTGTTAGCAAACATGTGCTCGCGCTACTTGAAAGTTAAATAATAGCTAGTAATTATATGTAGTGTATTATGATCTTTATATAAGATACAGTATTTTTTCTTATTTATCTTTGGAAAAACAGATCCTCTGATACCATCCCCATCTAAATTAAAAAATAGAGTACTAGTACCCTCGTGTAGACCATTTTTCTCCCCTCATACCTAACAAAATAAATAATTAAATCAAATGCAGAGAAAAATATTTCATTAGCTGACTCCGAGAGTCTTCCCAGAAAAAGTAACTAGATCTTGGCAATATAAATGCTGGGTTTCCCATTGTTTCAATCCTTCATTAAGCCTGTGAACAGTCTTTCAGGACTTATTATCCTTCGTGGGATGAGAAGCAGTAGAGTAAAATAACATCAAACCACGTACTTTTTGCCAGCTACATGTGCATGCATACTTGCCTGCCTTAGCCATACGCAGCAAACGAAGAAACCCCTAATATCCAGAGCCTCTACCTCAAATGCTCATGAGATTTTAAAAAATCAAGAATTCAGAGTGGCCAGTGTTAACATATTTCTACTTTTCTACTACTTTTTTTTTTTTTCTTCCTTATTACAGCATTGAGCAGTGAAATACAATTGCTCTTCAGTAGGCTAAGGGGCGATAATTTAAGGACATTGACTATAATGTAAAAATTGGGGCTTTGAGTGATGCAACAATAAGTAGAGTAATCAAAAAGAAGGACAATTTTTCTGTGAAGCCTCTCTTTTACCATATCGCAGTGTAACTCTAAGCCTTAAAGCTACTTAGGTTTTGTAATAGCATTAATTTCCATGGACATTTGAGTGTCATACAGCCATTTTAATTAAAAAAAAAATCAAAATTACTTTAATGTCTGGATGATGTTGGTGTTTTCATTCTAGAGACTGCAGTTAAACACACTTGTGCACTTCAATAACGGGCATTTTCGCCATCCTCGTGATCGTTCAGAAACGCTCGCCAGGACATTTCAGTTCCACCCTTAGGTCCCTGCCACCTCTCAGCCCACGGCACCTGGATGCCTCACACAAGCCCTTTGCCCCTGCTGCTCTCCCACCTCTTCTCCCATAAAGCTTCCAAAAGATCCAGCCTCTCCTCTGTGCCACAGCATGAGTACTCGTAATGCACTTTCCAAGTGAGTCAGGCCTGGAGCTTGGGGAACGTCCTTGCTTCCCTCCCTCAAACGCCCCGACTGCCCGCGTTCCCTCATCGCCCCTTTCCTCGGTACGCGACTGACCTTGCTGCAGCGCCCCAGCGCGCTCGGGTGCAATACTTGATGTGCAAATACTGCATTCTGGTATCATTACAGTTAATGATATTTAATTAATACACCTGGACAACAGCTTGAATCATACACTACGGCAAAGATACACAGTCAACATAACAAAGATCAATTATTAAACTGATAAAGGCTGGTATTTCTGCTGCCGTATCTGCAGCAAGGAATACTCCATCTAGCTTGCCCACTTCCCCATCAGCAAGGAAATCTAACGCTTTAAACTAACGCAGCTTTAGGCTAGACATTAGGAAAAATTTCTTCACAGAAAGGGTTGTCAAGGGCACTGGAAAGGGCTGCCCAGGGAGGTGGTCGAGTCCCCATCCCTGGAGGTATTTAAAAGAAGGGCAGATGGGGTGCTTAGGGACAGGGTTTAGTGGTGGGATGGCAGGGGTAGGGGAACGGTTGGGCTGGGGGAACTTAGAGGGCTTTTCCAACCTAGACGATTCTATGATTCTATGAAATTGCCATGTTCATGACTAGTACATAAAACCTTTTAGGCTAAGGATATATGTTATTCCTGTTTCCATTTGAAACAGAAAATCTAGATACAAACATACTAAGTCAAAGTGGTCTCGACGTAAAAGAACTTCTATTCCTTCCGCATCTCAAATACAACAAAATAACATGGTATCTTTTTTTTTTTTCTTTAAGTCATCATGTAGTGAAATTGGAAACCAAGCATACAGCGGGGGTACCGGGGGGATTTTCACATTGCCTATTTGTTTTGTAACGAATGAATACATTATAGAGAGGAAATAATTCAGGCTGCTTCTCCTCGCTAATTCAGAGGGAAAAATACTCATTTTCTTTTCCAGCGAAACAGAATACTCATTGCCCACATGCCATACAGAAGTAATTTTACGAATTGCCTATAACTGATGTTGAAGACAGACACATACTGGCTTTCAAAATCCTGCAAACCACCTGAGCTGTGACCGGCTGCACAAATTTCACCGTAAATTTCAGCGTTCTCAGCAGACAGTGATTTGATCCTGGTTACATCTATCTGCAGGCTGCTGGAACTGGCAGTTTGAAAACATGTTAATTATTAGTTTTAATTAAACCAGGAAAAATACAACCACATTCAGTGTGCTGATATACTAAGCTGGAAACAGAGATGGATTCACACATAAAATGCTGCAAGGTATGATGGCATACTATGATTATTAAGGCTTACAAATCAGTTACAACTATAAAACCATCACTGAGAATAATTACAAGCCTAAGACAAACAAGTAATTTCATTCTTATATTATGGAAGCTCTTCTACTAATCTGTTTCTTATCAAGAAGAACTTACCTAAGAGGCTGCTGTAAGAAAACCTCACTCAAAAAAACCCTAAAAATACAGATTTTTTTTTTTATCATGCACCTAAAAAGACCAAAAAACTCTTGAATAAAACTGTACGTATTTTTTTTTTCTCTACGTAACAGTAATGTTACGTAGAAAACATGCAATTATGAAAGGACTTCAGAAACACAACACCAATGAAAAAATCCAGACAAGTGATAACTACCAATGTCATCACAAGGCCAAACACGAGGGGAACAAATCCAAGTTCTCCACAGGATATAGTGTAGGTACTGCAAAAGAAAACGGGTAGCTTTCGTTGCTGAAGAATGCCATTTCTACAAGTGTCTTTGGTAGGAAAAAAGAAATGTGATTAAACTGTTCCCTCTCTCTGCTTCTGTGTTCCTTTTACCACAGACGCAGGAGAGTATCAGACTCAAACATGCTCACATGAATTTTCCTTGGTGAATATGAAGACGCGTGTCACGTGCTCAACTGATCTTCACATAGTGATTCTCTTCCACCCCTTTGAAGACTAATGAAAGTAAACCAAATTCCTCTTTTCTGCTCTCACAGCTCACCCTTACGAGCTCTCTACACGACACGCGTACGTCTCTCCTGTTAGACCACGCCAACTCATGGCAGAAGAAAATGAACAACTTCTAGAGGGGAGCAATAATCTCGGTTCATTCAGGTGAAGTGGACTACGCTAAATTACATGAGCACGCTGCACCTACATCCGCCCACATAATGCTTCCATTTTTCAGGCAAGGTACTCTAAAAATGCAAATACTGGCTGATCACAGAATCACAGAATCGTAAGGGCTGGAAGGGACCTCGGGAGATCATCTAGTCCAACCCCCCTGCTCAAGCAGGCTCTCCTAGAGCATGCTGCACAGGACTTCGTCCAGGCAGGCTCTGAATATCTCCAGAGAAGGAGACTCCACAACCTCCCTGGGCAGCCTGTTCCAGTGCTCTGTCACCCTTAGAGTAAAGAAGTTCTTCCTCATATTCAACTGAAACCTCTTATGTTTCAGTTTGCACCCACTGACCCTAGTCCTGTCGCTGGACACCACTGCAAGCAGACTGCTTCTGTCCTCGTGACTTCCACCCTTAAGATATTTGTAGGTGTTGATGAGATTCCCTCTCAGTCTTCTCTTCTTCAGGCTGAACAAGCCCAACTCTCTCAGCCTTTCCTCGCAGGGGAGATGCTCCAGTCCCTTTATCACCCTTGTTGCTCTCCTCTGGACTCTTTCTAGGAGTTCCTCATCTTCCCTGAACTGGGATGAATGATGCATGAAGGACAGCGGCAACCACGGTGTCACCACAGCAATCCCTTGCCCCTGCTCTTTCCCCAGCATTTGCCCACCCCCGCTAACCCAGCCGTGCCTCCGTGTCCCTTGGAAGCAGTGACAACCACAGGACTGTTTCAGCAGCAGAGAAGCAGCTCCGTTCCTCCACGCGCTGTACACCAAGGGCTTTTGTATTTGTCTCGGTTCTCCAAATTCTCCAGGTTCCCTCTTCAAGACAAGCCTCCTGCATTATTGCAATTCACTCAGTATTTTCACAAAGCTACTTTGGAACCTACCAGAGTTTGTTTTTTAAAGTCAGCACTCCTAACAGTCACCTTCCCACCTTGGCATAAGGCCTAGCAGAATTTAAATTATTTGTTTATACAGTACTGAACATTTTCCATATTTCTTCAAACGCTGAGCCAAATTGAAACACAGGTTCCACACAGCATCTGAATATTGTATTAGTTCATGAGGTGGAGATGGAGAGCAAACCTCCCCAAACCAAAATCATATCTTAGCAGCGAGATAAAAACAAGCCCATATCAAATTACTACTTAAAAGTACATTCCTGCATAAACAGCATGAGACTGGAAATAGGAAAAACTGCCGTGTAAATTATACCAGCTGGCAAGATGCGTTCTTTATAAAGGTACAACATTCTGATAGATAAATACTGTGACTTTCTGGCAAAAAAAACCCCAAGCACAGACAACCCCAAACTATTCTACAGCAGTGTGAGCCTTATAATTCAAATTAGAGTTCAGTTGTAAAACGTATGACGTAGGTATGTCAAACAAACAATAGTAGTGTTGTGAACTTAGAGATGCCATTTCGTACCCTTCTTCCTCTGCGCAATCACACAGCCTTAGAATTAATGTCCCCGACTTGTACTGGCGCAGGGGCAGCTCGTGTGGGAGAATATTAGCAAGACAGATGGAAAGTAAAACATCACTCACAGTCAGGCAAACGCGACAATTTCCATTTCTGATGGCCGCTCTCTATTACGCTTTACGTGTCTCTCTCTGGAGCAACAGGTAATACCTACTACCACCGTCCTCGCTGCCGTTCCGAGGGGCACCTTGGACAAGTGCCACTGTCCCCCCCATCGGCGCCTGTTGAGCCTTCTGCAGCTGAGCCTCCGGCAAGCCCAGGACTGGTGCTGCTGTGCTGCTGCAGAGCGCTGCGTGCTTGCAGCTGAATCGGTGCGATCACATCACTGACTTCCAGGGAAAGCTGGCAACCGCGCTTCAACTCACCTCTTCTGTCCCATTTACCATGCAAGAAGAGACATGGTTTTCAGTAGAACTGATTTCTGCATATGTAAGACAACTTGTGTCGGAAAGGCTCAATCTAAAAACTTTTCTGATGTGGCGAAATTTTCCTATTTTTAAGATGGAAGTGCTGTTATCTCAGCCTGACGATATGCAACAGTCTTCTATTATCCAACATACAGACTTATTTTAATGTCTCAATAGTTCAAAACACCCTATTTGCTTCTGACTGAATTTATGGGTATGTTTTCCAAGCAACATGTGGGAGGCAAGCACACCAACTGAATATTAAGTACCAGGATTTGTATAATATAACCTTTGAGCGTGTACCCTTATGGCACTCCACATCATTTATCCATGGACTTAACATAGTTTGTGTGGGAAGAGGCCTCACCTATCCTCTAGGGTTAACACTGCACTGTCAGTAATAGTAATAATGTGATTTAGTCTTAAATAATTCCTATATGAAGAAAAAAGAGCGTATTTTAAATTTAAAAATTAATAATTTGTCCAGGGAAATGACCTACAATTGGCAAATGCATTAGGAAACCCAGAAATCTGTGAAGCACTGTTTTGCAAGGGTGCTCCACAGCTGCAATGCTTTGCACCTAATCTTTCAAAATACACGAGAATGATGCACCAACAAAGGTATCCAAAAAGGAGGTGAAAGAGGTCACCAGTGTTAAGGATCCAGCTTAGTACCAATACCGCTGTGTAGTCTGATGAATGATACTGGTGCATTAAGCACGTTTTAGGTGAGGAAATGATTTGGGTCAATCAGTCAGTATGAGGATGACCGTGAGCTGGCTCCTACTGTGACACAGAGAAAGGCAACCATAACCCTAGGATGGATGAGGAAAAGACATAAAGAGAAATGACATCATTGTACTGCCTACACATCCCCAGAGACACTGCCCTCGTATTGAAAGAGGTGTCCAGGAGGCTATTGCAAACATGGGCAAAAGTGCACCTCTCTCCTAAGAGCACCCCAAGTCTGACACTGCGTACGGCTGCTGGCTCTAGGTATTCCTGGACTGAAAAGCACAGAAGGGGAGGTGCTACTCCAGCTCACCTTTCCTCTTTATTTCGCACAGTAACAAACGGCTATAAAGCAGGAATGATTCCACGGAGGCTGGAAATGAGAAAGCTAACCACTTAGGGCTAAATTTACAGCTACCAGAGGGAAAGAGTTCAGAAACTGGGAGCTAAAGGAGAAAACAAACAAGTTTAAGACACACCACGATAATTTTACGAATGACAGAGCCAAGCAGTCCCCCACCACCCTGCTTGCACCGTTCGCAGGCATCCTTTGAAAGTTTTTATCCCCCTCAGGTGCTGGAGCAGGACAGCAGCTTTCACTGCTGAACCTGCAAAGATACTGCTATCTGCTCTGCTGCTTGGTAATAGACTGAGGTCAGGCATTTATTCTATATACTCTCAGCACCAACAAAATCAAATAAATCTTTATGCCCAGGGCTGACCTCAATTTAATTCTCATCAGTAGCCTATGAGTGAAAATAAGTAATATCAGCACCTACCTAGTCCCAGGATCCCTAGATTTCCTTTTGCACATACTTTTTCTACATCCAACTTCTTCTGTGCATGCAAGTCTTTACCAATCTGAACCGAAGGAATGTGTAAGAGCTGGGGTAAAAATAAGAAGACAAAAGGGGAAGACAGCAGGATCTGTAAGTACAGTGGCTATAATACATATGGTAGCCACTTCTAACGGCCTTGAGAGAGATGTTTACAAACATTTGTTTTCACAAAGATAAGATTATAAACCACAACTTGAATGGTTTCGCATCTGCTTCAAAAATTTCTACAGAAGAAACTTCAAAAGATAAGGATACATCATTCTGAAAATGAACTGCTATCCAAAGTCACATTAGTGGTGTTCATTCTCCCCTGCAGAAATGAACACATAACTCACTCACAGTGGTTGACTCCTAGAGAGGAACACCGTAAAATTTTCAATATCTTGCAGGGCAAATGTCTGCATGGGCAAGATAGTGTGGAATTATGGTATACATGAACCTTAAGCAACCTTCCCACTGATGATACTTAATTGCCTGTCACACAACTACGGCCATCCCTACCATAAAAATGCACTGATCCGCTGAACTTCAAGTGGACAGAGGTCGGTTAGGATCTTTGCAAAGACACGAAGGGCAAGCCTTCTTAGACAGCAAATGTTTTACAGCCAGCAAAAACATTAAATATATTTAACCATTACAACTTAACAGCTACGAAGCAATGGGTTTCCAACCAGTTAATGCACTCGATCATTCCTCCTTCAACGACGGCAGGTTTGGACAGCAACTATTATTAGGTGTTATTTCAGGGAGGACAAATGCACATGCGCAAAAATCTTAACATTAAGACCAGTATTTCACAGTGGACTCCCAATAGAGTCAGGAGGTAACGACTTTCAGAAGATGATGTCTCAGATAATATTTGTTCATTCGTTTTCACCCCTACTGCTTTATAGCAATGCCCTAACTCTTTCAACTGCAAGAGATCTCAACCCAAAACCCCAGTGCCACCAGGGATCTGAGGTGGGCTAGCGGCAGGGCCGACACCGAGACCCCTTCGCCTGGCGGGATTCTCAGCCTTGCACTGGTTGGGGATTTGAGGGCGAGGGGAGGAGCTGCCGGCTGCGCCCCAGGCTCCCCACACTGCACCACTTCTGCTCACGCAAGCCCATAGGCGCTCAGGGACCGCCCATAGGGGCTCAGGGACCGCCCATAGGGGCTCAGGGACCGCCCATAGGGGCTCAGGGACCACCCATAGGGGCTCAGGGACCTCTGCTGCACTTCAAGCTGGTTTATGATGAAGGAAGAGGAACTGGAGCAATTATGACCTACTGCATCATTTCAACCAAGCTAAGGAGGGATCACACGGCACAGATTTAAAAACAAGAACCCCCTCAAAAATCACATTGTAATAGAAAGACTGAAAGTGAAAGAGGAAGCTCCGGAGTCAAAGGGCACACAAATGAAACGCTACAGTGAAAGCATCCTTAATTCTACAACCCTATCTGCTGAGTGGTTTTAAAATCCCAGAAAATCTAAGACTAATTCCATACTGGAATGAAAGCCCAAGAGAATGGGTACATACCGCCTTTACAGCTTCATCTTTTGCCTCTTCGTTCACACTCACAGGCAGTCACAATCAGCTTTACAAAAGTGTTCAGGTTACCAAAGACTGCAAAACAAGGTGCTGCTTTTTATTTTCTTTTATGTATTTTCAAGTAGGATGTTGAAAATATAGGTAATTAGAACTAAAACCATGTACTTGTGGGATATTTTAATTATAAAAAAAAAAATGTTAGTGAGCTAACACAAGATATTTCCAGGGTATCAAGAAGTATCTAAGATTACTGTGTGTATTAGTCAACGCACGCACTGCAATTTTTATGTATGTATTTATACGTCCATGATACAAAATGAGATTATGTGAATGTGAAAATTGCATCTTTTCTCACAGCACTTAATTTCCAGCAAATTAAACACAGCACTACCAATAACCTACATAATAAGTAAACTGGAGGTGAAATAATTCATGGTTTTTACAGCCTTCAGGAACAATTATGTTAAATATAGGGGGATGGAAGTGACTGAGTTTCTCCAAGCGTCTCTGCACAAGCCCTTCCCCACCTTCCTGGCCTCAAAGTCGGGCTGGTACCAATACTATTTATGTACGTATGTGACCAAGGCTGGTGGTGACTGGTGACCAGCCCTGGTCACATACAAAACTTGTTTGTTTGTTCTGGCAACTGAAAGCCTCACCAGCTCTCCGGCAGAGATGTCGCTGACTGCGGGAAGCTATTATGATTCCTCTATTAAGGAACTCTGGAAAAAAAGCTTGCAGTGAGCAGAAGGCAGGGTAACTGCAAGTTAATGCAATGCTGTCACACTTTTTTTTTGTGTGTCCAGCTGTAAGAAAGAGCCATTGGGCACCGGCATTCTATCCTAAAGTGGTTTCTGTGCCACCTCTTTCCCTGCAGCAGCACATTCATTTACCTTGGGATTGGAAAAGGGAGGGTAGAGCTTTCATTCCTGTCCTTGCTGTGTCATTATATCTTCTTCTGTGACCTCAGGAGGGGACTGAAGAAAGTTCTGAACAGAACTCATTCAGCTGAGTAACCTTTGTGTTCCTTCTCAGTTCATGAAAATTAATCCGGATCTCAGGGTTGGTTCTGGGGCTACTTTTTTTCCTGCAGCAGAAACAGCAAAGAAACTTCTTGAAATTTCCACATCACCTTCACCATTGCTAAAAAAACCCCACGAAACAAAACAAAACAAAACAAAACAAGGATTGGCATTTCTCTGGAATGGAGAAATCTGCTGGAGTCAGAGACTGATGTCGAACAAGGATTCAACATCCTTTGGGCTTCAAGCAATAGCCCAGTAGTTTGAATAACTTCTGAGGTTGCGATGCGGTGCATGTGATGAGTGGAATCAGTCACAAAGCGCAGTGACTGCTCCCTGGGAATATTCAAATTTTCTCACGGTCGGAAGAAGGCAGTTAGAGAGATGGTAAACACCATGAGCCACCACAACGAGCGGCCTCTCCGACACGCCTTGCCTTGCAGACCAACCCAACCTTGGTGGAGAGGGTGAGGCACCCCTGTCACTCCTCCGCTGCAATACTGATGCCATTCCTCTGGTCCCAGTGGTTCATGAAGGCAGGCTTTTCACAGGCGTGCAAAGCACGTATAGATACCATTACCCCTTGCCAATGCTGATTCTGCTCACCCCAGGGAATATAAGAATGATGGGGCCAGTTATCTTTACCATGTGGTTAAAAAGCCAGCGATAAATTGCTTCCACCTTTAAATTGACCTGGATTAGACTTCTTAGGGATGCACAGAAATTTGGCACTGTTTTTCCCAAAGTAGGATTTGTTAGTAATCTGCTGTCTGCATCTAGAAAGAGCCTGAAATCTTAACATGTCCTTTGGGCAAAAAAGAAATCACCTCCTCTATTTCCTCCTTGCTCTCAAGCTCATTTTCCATTTTGAAGCACAGTTAAGCTTGGATCTCCGCAGTAAGCCCATCTAGTCAGCAGGGGATTTCTGGTGGTAGCAGAAGTACTGATGGCTGAGAAAGCTACTGGTTTACTAAGACTAATGAATCCATACTGCCTCCCCAGCCATGATATTCCATCAGCTTTTCCCAACCCATTTCAGTCCATTATGTCCTGTTTATTTTTTGACTAGACTTTTGCAGTAAGAATCTCTCCCTCCTATTTTCCCCCCTGCGGGCACTAGGGCGTCCCTCGCCTGTGTTTTCGGACACCACCGGCAGCGCTGGGCTTCCAGGCAGCCACTCCAGGAAGTTTCCAAGGGCAGGTAGTGGCCAGTTTCTCCAGTCACTCTCTACAATTACATGCCATCGTAATGAGAACGAGCAAGGAGATGCCGTTACAGGCTTGCCTACGACAAGAAGGTTTCACAAGTAGGTAGCTTTTGCATTTTGGATTCCTCATTGCATAGAGAGACAAGCAGACAACAAGCACCAAGCAGATACAAAATTAGACAGAAATACAATTTAGGAAAAATATCTAGAAATGAAGACGCTCTGTGGAAGGTTATGAAAGGGGTGGCAGGCCAGGTGATGAAGAATATCTATATGCATACAGCTGACCTCCAGGACTGCTGTTCAGGAGAAGGCACGCGGCGCTTTGGCCAGCAATGCAAATTTGCACCCAGCTTGATGAACAATCTGCCTTCAGTGCTGGATGCTAACCACGCTTTAGGTGCATGGGAAGAGGCACTACCACTGAGCGACTTCATATACGCTCTACATTACAGCAGCAGTAACACATTAATAAATGCAACTTTTGGAATCACACCTTTAAAAGTTAGTATATACTAACCTAGAAGTAGAGCTGTGAAAAATAACCAAATAAAGCAGTATTCTTAATATTCCTCTTTCCTGTTTTTAGAACTGAACTCCCATTCAACCGTCAGTTTAGCAATGACTGTACAACACTGAACAAAGCCAGATAAAGCATCCCAGGTTTTCACAGCATATGCATGGATCGTTTGCATGGAGACTATTAAATCACTAACAGTTCTTGCTCTACATCTAAACTTCCTTTAGTATACAGAAATCGTCATCACCAAAGAGATGAAATTTGTCTTTGACCTATTAATCCTGGTCTTATTTAATAGTATTAATAGTGCATATTAAAGTGACTGACTGGGCCATACTGGAAGAAATGCAAATAGGCACTAATGTTCCCAGCTGACCTATAGAGTTTCAGGGTCACAGTTTCAATATATTGAACATGGAGCCATATCACCTATTTAAATACATCAGCGATTACTATGGAAGTAGGATTAACTCCATAAACTATCAATTGCTAATTGATAGAACGTATTTTTCCCTAAGTAATTCTCACAGAGTTATTACATTCTCTCCAAAATTAAGGCATATTTCAAGTTCATATTAGTACAATACACCAAACTGCGGTCCGAGGCACGGGTGAATACCAATGATCTGGGGAAAGCCTAGTCACAGCAAACACAACCTGACAGAAACTTTTGAGTCCTCACGTTTTATTTTACTGAAAATCAACGGCGCAGAACTTTCTATTGAATACTATAATAGAAGCTAGGCAAAAGCACTTATATAAAAAGGCCACTAGATCCTTTCTTTTAAGGGCTGCTCAGGTGGGGGCTGTTCCCCAGCTCTACCAGTGAAGGGCCAGCCAGAGACTGCAAGGCAGCACTGGGTTTCCTGTCGTACTGGTGTAAACCAGCATCGCTCTACAACACGGATGTGCTTAAGCAAGGTTTATTGGCAGTCCAAATCCTGACCGCAACGTTTCATTTTGATAACCCTGCCCTGTGACACCAGGACAGGCACATCAGTGACAGACAGACACAGGGGATTTTGATGATATTGGTTGAGATATTGCTGTATTGTACAAAAGCAAAAATTGTAGTAAATCCAAAGGAAATGGCAGAAGAAAGAGGAACAGCCAGGCAGAAAAGCAGCCTGCTGTTACACACCCTGTTCATGGATGTGAAAGCGCCACGGACACGTTAACTCGGTGCAGACTTCTGCTGAAGTCAGGAAGCTGAACGCAGAGGTGTGTGTCATGACAGCGTGCCCTTCTTGCCCTACAGCAGGCTGGTGAAACCTTCCAGAGCTGCTGCAACTACCTGAATCAGTAGAGAAAAGGGAGTTAAGAAATACCGCAGGTCCCCAGTGATGGAGTTACATACCAGTGTAACCCCAGTTACTTCAGATGCAAGTATGTCCTGAGAGAGGAGGTGATGGCTTCTGGTCCCACGTGCAAACCTTTGGCAGAAGCACCTCCTTGCCCATCTGGCCTGACGAACAACCCACAGACCACGCTGCAGTAGAAAAACTCGACTTTTTGTAGTATTTGGTGGTGACTTCTTTACACAGCCAGTTACAGTAATATCTCCCCATAATCTACACATAAGTGACTGTTACTAGAGCGAGTATTTATGAGAAGCTCTCAGGTTCCCAGTTGGATTTTCAAGTTCTTACTGCTATACCTGATGCTGTTTAGCCAGTTGTTTCTCTACAACCCATCCTGCTGCAGACTTTGGAGTCACTGAGCCTCTTTATTTTTCCTTCACTCTGTGGAAAAGACTCAAGGTATCTTCTGCTCTCTGTAGGTTAGTCCTTATTTAATATTCAGAGAATCACTTAATAATTGAGGTTTGATGAGACCTGGAGATCATCACCACCTCTTAGTGGAAAAACACCAGAAGACAATGCTGTGCTTTTTGCCCATCTGGTTTTGTTATAGATCTGCATACACGTCGTAAAAATAGTGATGATAGTGTATTTCTGCACGTTTATATTTTACCAGTGGTGCCTGTAAAGTGAGGCAATGCCTTTTAAAGGAACATTCCAGCAGATCTCCATTCTGAACAATCGTAATTTAGGGGTGCAAAAGAGCTTTCTGAATTTGACTGTTTGGCTGTTGAATCCTGACATTTTCCATATAACCATTAGATTGCAACGACCCTGGCTGCTATGTCATGTGCCTAAAAGGATACTCTTCAGCAAAACTGACACCAAACAGTCTTATTATCTGTCATCACCATACTGGGTATGTCATTCCTAGCTGTATACATGTTCTCTTTCAGATCACAGGTAAAATGGGTCGCATCCCTCAGTAAAATAATTTCTGGATAGCTGGAATAAGAACCAAGAATAATTTTTTGTAGTATACGTCAATCCACACCAAGCACAGACAGACTGATCCTCTACCACTGCTGAATTCTCTCCGCAGACAGTTTTGTTTGGCAGTCTCAGATGATTTACATATTTTCTTCAGCAAGTGCAACATCAAACACAACCTTTGCTTCAGCTTCATAGGCTCCTGTCCTTCTGAAGTATCGCTTTCTGCAAGAACTAATTTTGGGTGGCCAAGGGCACTCCTAGCTCCCAGGTGCACACCCTCCACACAACGGCGTTCAATTCTCCTCCCAATCCAGCTCCCCTTAGAAGGGAAATCAAGAGCAGGCGGGTTGCTTCAGGGTGCTCAGAAAGGCTCTCCAGGCTGCATCATCAAGGGACCGGGAGCGTGGGGAACACCATGAAGTTCAGACAGTGTGTCTTAGCGTCAACAAGTACTCCATGTCTAAAGAGAGCCTCGCTACTGTTTTATTCTTGCTCAATAACTGCAACATAAACTAACGTGCGCATTTGCTCCTTCTTGCCAGCAACAACTGCCTTCCCAAAGAGACAGAATTCTCACTCAAAACTTCCCATATGCCTGTCTCTCCGCACATTTCTGGAGAGCTCTAGCAGTAGCATGGTCCGTGGTCATCTGCCCTTCATCCATCCTTTCCATTCCTACGTCTTGACCTGTACTGCTCTTCCTCCTGCTGTGAGCCCTGGCCCCATGCAGTGCATTGAAATGGCAACCATCAGCAACTCCAAACTACAGCAGATAGGCAAAGCCAGAGCTGACAGGGAAGGCAGTGGGTCTGCAACCCTCACTCAGATTGAGTGACAAATGCCAAAAGCCGCCTGGATTTCAACCCTCAGCCCCCAGAACACAGCTCAAAGTGCTCCAGCACTGAAGAACAGCTTCCTGCAGTCCCAGGAGGGGCTGAGAAGGGCAAGAAGGAAAAGACCAGGGACAGACTGAGCTTCTCTTGCAATAACAGCGGTTTCTGCCACAACCCATCCATCTTCCCCTTTTGGCAGCCAAGCGCTTCGAGAAGTGTTCCCATGCTCCATTAAGCCAGATAGAATCGGCCTGGAATTGACCCGCTAATACAAAGAAATCATATTACTCTAAAAGGTACAATTTGTTACAGGATTGTACACGGGCCGGCAAACCATCCAGAATAAGAAGAATTATACCCTGCCTAATCAACTGCGCCACTTGTTGAAGGGGCTCCATCTAGGCTGTGCAACAGTGGGCACAGGAAAATAAAATGATGCCGTAAGGTACCAGTATATTTGTACACGTAGAAGCATGAGGTCCTTAAGACAGTTTAAACAGTGCATGTTGACAGCACATACTTGTGCGGGGGTGCACATGAATGTGTGAAACTGAACTTTTGGACTCTCGAGGAGAAGCCTTTGACATGCTATCTGTATCAGTAAGGGCTGCTAAAGTTTGATAACTCCTGGATTAAATAAAATTGGCATGTCCCGAATCTTCCTATTAATAGATGTGAGATGGAACTACAAATTAGGAAGCTGATCAGGTGTGCTTCACACATAGCCTGTTCAGGTTGGGAAAACCAAGGGTTTGGGGCCTGGAAAGAAGGTGGCAATCATCCTGGCCAGATGCTAGCAGTGCAGAAGGACCCTTGAAACGGAGGGGAGATCCCTGCAGACAAACGCCGTGGGATATGTACACTTATATTTAAATGGCTAACAGGTACCTCCACATAAGAACTTTCACTGCTTATTACTGGCCATCAATCAAATATAGATATATCATTTCCATCTAATGCATATGAAGTGTTTCTACTGCTCAGGTCCAGCCCTGTCTGTTATTAGGATGTTAAACACAGCCACCGCTCTCTTCCAGCTTTTATCTACCTTTACCTTTTGATTTTTTTTTTTTTTTTTTTCCCCTACAGCACATAAATGAGACTGAAGCCAAGACTGCCTGGGGATGCTGCACCCTGGGGTTGTCTCAAATGCCTGCTCACTCTATCAGCTGCATAGCAACAGGGGGGGAAAAATAATCAACAACTGCAATATTTAACTAATGTTTATACAGATATATTCACACACACTTTTTTGCTTAAGTAACTAAAAAAAAGGGCACTGTCGGGAGACTGATCAAGAATGGAGGTTGCAGCCATAGTCAGTTTTACATAAAGCTTTAAAACTAATTATTACAAGTAAGTGGGGAAGGAGACAAATTGGGATAAGCTTCATAAAAAATTGAAGACACGAACAAAATTTTTGCACACAAAAGACCAACTATTATTATTTGTCATTGGTTCAGCGCTACAGAAACCCAAGCATCATTATTTATAAACAAATATTTTGCTTAGCCAAGTTATATATGATGCAGTAAATTATCATAACCTCTCTTAAACTGTAATTTCAACTCTTGTCTCGGAGTACATTGTAATAAGAAATAACTACCCTGTCAGGATAATGCTCATGTAGCTTTTAGAGAACCAGTATAACAGCCTACAGAAACACGAGTTTAACACAACGGTAGTTGTTATAACTTACCAAGACTTGTCAGAATCAGCAACTCCTCCAAATGAAAGACAAGTAATAATCAAGCTTAGCGATCAAAAAACCAAACAAAAACCCTAACCCCCCCAAAAAAAAACCATAAAAAAGCAAAGCCATTGCCAATGCCCATTTCAACTTGAAGACAGCAAACTCTAAGCACAAGTGGCAAAAACTATCAATAAACAAACTCGTAACAGTGAGTTACAGCCCTTTCAGCTTTATTACTTATTTAGTGAATATTCATCTTCAGGAGGCCACGCTAGACAGACGCTATTTCCCATTCCACTGCAAACTAATTCTCACATCTTATCTTCTCTGGGATGTACTGGGATAGAAAAATGTGAATGTAGAAAAGGCTGATTTATAGACACATGACCGCTTTTAAAATCTAATAAGCTTAGCACTTGCTATTAGTTTCAAAAATAGCATCTCTGTATGGAAGTGCTAGCCACAGGAAAAATAAAACATTTACAGAAACTGTAAAATATGAATTTGTTTTTTATTACATCCATCTTAAATTTGCCTACTTTATTTACGCTTTGTGTTTTTCCCCAGTCCATTGGCAGGTTGTGGTATCCTTACTCTTCCTTGTGTTCAATAAGTGAGCAGGGGGGGGTTGCAAAAAACGATTTAAAGAGGAAAGTGTAAAGCACACTAATGAGATTAACACGGTCTGTGCGGTCTACAATATTATGGCACAAAAGACTGCAGCCAAGCCAATTGCAGCAAAAGGAACATGAAATTAGACTGGTTTTGTGAAATACTCTTACATACGGAAACAAACCACGCAGCAGCCCAAGAGCTGCTCTGACACATTAGAATCATAGAATTACAGAATCGTTTAGGTTGGAAAAGCCCTTTAAGCTCACAAAGTCCGACTGTTCCCCTACCCCTGCCATCCCACCCCCAAACCCTGGCCCTCAGCACCGCCTCTGCCCGGCTGTTAAATCCCCCCAGGGCTGGGGACTCGACCCCTTCCCTGGGCAGCCCCTTCCAGCCCCTGACAGCCCTTTGGGGAAGGAATTGTTCCCCAGGCCCAACCTCACCCTGCCCTGGCACAACTTGAGGCCCTTGCCCCTCGTCCCATCGCCCCTTCCCTGGGAGCAGAGCCCGACCCCCCCCGGCTCCCCCCTCCTCTCAGGCAGTTGTAGGGAGCGATGAGGGCTCCCCTCAGCCTCCTCTGCTCCAGGCTGAACCCCCCCAGCTCCCCCAGCCGCTCCCCAGCAGCCTGGGGCTCCAGACCCCTCACCTCACATTAAAGCTGCAAAGTGCTGTGCGGTGGCAGCCTCAGGAAGGCAGTTTTAGACTTGATCCCATTTTAGCTGGGCTGCTGAGGTTGGAACAGCTGACGTTCTGCCTCAGGGCAAAGCACAGAATCCGAGGATCAGGAAGAACATTGGCATTAGTAGCCAACCTCACACTTCACAGGACAGACAACTTTCTCTTAAGCTGTGTTTAATGTAAGGCTGTGTTAAGGTAAGGTTGCAACTGTTAACATTGCCTTACAATAACAGGAAGGACAACTTTCTCAAAGTGACTGTGGGGTAAAGAAAATACTACAGCTAGGAATGACTGGCCTACTTTATTGCTTTTGTAGATTCTGCTATTCAATTTATCCCTCCTTGGCAATGTGTCACCTTGCTGCCTCGCTTACAGGCACTCATTGCAACCTCACATTTGTTTTCATTCAAATTCCTTCTGAAAAAACCCTAAATTGTTCTAACAATGATTCATACTTTCAATTAAATAAATTGGTAATACTTTTGATGCATTAAAACGAACACAGGAGTCGCTTAAATGTTTTCTCTATTCAGAAGGCCACAAAGAATTTCAATTTTCCATGTAAAAGAAAAAAAAAAAATCTCTATTATTCATTTGTGTTTCCTGTACAGAACCTTACTCAAACTTTGATCAAAATCGACCTATTTTCTATTTTCACACATAAAATGGAGGCAGGATATGAGCCTCGGGTGACGGCACCCATGTCCCACGCACCTTCTTTGTTTGGGGCACTTCAGAAACCTCTCATCTCTTCCTCGACTTTCAACTCCTTAACAAGTTAATATAAAAACATCTTTTAGCCCAGTTGTTACACCAGAGGGTGAGCCCTCGGACCTCAGCATCCCTTCCTCTCTGAAGGCTCTCTGTGACCTCCCTCGGACGCAGCCCGGGGCAATGGACCGCTGCTGCCAGGATGAGCGATGCGCCCTCGGCAGCGTCCCAGCGCCCGCTGAGAGCAGGTCAGCAGAGGAACCCGGCCACATGCTCGTAGATGGCATCACCAGTGGCTGCTTAAGGAAAGGTCGGATGTATTTGCTGCCCTTGCAGCCCCCAGCAGCAGCAAATACATCTCCTCAGTATCACAGAAGTCCAAAGGTAAGGAGACATCATTTTACTGAACACGGCTATTTGCTGAGGAGTCTTTTAGCAGCAGCCACTGAAAATTACATGTGGTAAACTCAAAAATTATCTTCTCCCCAAAGGAAAAAAGAATGAGTATTGGATCCAAACACTACAGATGACCTACTCAGATAAAAAAGTTTAGAAAAAAATTATTTCCAGAGCCTTCTGACACCGTCTCCTTGCTGTCTATCACAGTGGTAAGGCCACCAGGGAGCACATGGAGCGAAGGCTAGAATCGCACCCACAGTCATATATTGAGGAAACAGGGGCAGAAAGGAATTAGAGCTATGAGTACACTTACAAAACCAGTAACAAGATCAAATTTTATATAGCCTTTAAAACTAACACTACAGCTATGTTAAAGCTCCAATCCACGCATCACAACTGGTATGGATTGCTGCAGAAATCACGCATCCCTTTGCTCAAACACACTCCAAAGAAATTAAAGCTCAGATCCTACCTAACATGGTTACTCCTGGAGCCAGAGGCCAGCTCTGGCACTCTGTGCCGACCAGGACTTGGCCGTTTCTGTAGGTGCCATTATGGTGTAACATGACAATCAGCAACATGACATCAGGCGAGGGGATGGCGATGGGACTAACCCATAGCCAAGTCTTTGCGGGAGGAGGCACCTACGCGTCAGTCACCTTTGGACTTTGCACGTTCTCAAAAACGCAAGGCAAGTTGAGGTCAGCGGGATCCCTCTCCAACTGCCCAAATCCAACGTTAAGGCCAAAGGACATGAACGAACGCAGCCTGGCACATGCCATGAGAAAAGCGGGCATAAGGGAAGAAACTTTATTTTGCATCCCTGAAAAGAAACTGATTATCCTATTTACTAGCAAACGCCTCAAGGAAAAGATGACAGTGTGCTGCTTTCGCAGAATTCTGCCCCTTACGTACAAGGAAAACACCTCTGAGAAGAGCTTACTGGAGGTGGTGAACCCAGCTTTGAGAGAATCACTGTCCCACTAAATGTGTTGAGAACCGTCCCAACAGAAAACAACAGAAAAAAAATAAAATAAATAAATAAAAAAGCAAGAGGAATAGTAGTGGCAAACTGTCTTCTCTTCTTTCAGTGTGCCAAAAGACCATTAACAGTTCAGGATGTTGAATGTGGAGGCTGGCATTTTAATACATTAATAATACAGCAGCTTTTAAACGAATCTGTAAGTATTAAAATGTTAAACTAATTAAAGGTCAATAAACCAGCTTTTTTTACACAGTGTTTCTAGGATTCAAACGTGGGCATCCTTTGCAGAAGGAAGTTGTTTTGTTTTGTTTATTCTGGGGGGAGTAGCTTTTTAATTTCTATGTGGAAGGTACTTCATGAGCATTTCTATTGTCACTGGTACTATGAAACACTAACTCCACATAGGAAAATATCCAAAGAGACTGGGGCTTCCCTCCGTTAGGGAGGAGCTATGCCTGTCTTTGGCACAACTGCACAACACTACCAGACCCATTTCTGCAGTGAGACAAATATTGGACAAGGCATCAGTCTGGACATCACCAGTATGTTTTTTTTTTTTTTTTTTTATGAGTCACTTTTGTAACATAAAGAATGCGTTTCAAGTTCCCATACATCAAGTATAAATATATCTTTAACTGCACTCTCTGAAATGTGCTACCAGTTGGAATGAGACCCTCGCCTAAATCCAAAATTAAGTTATGGTAAAAAAAAAACCTTTATGAGGCTCGTGGAAAGGGAAGAGATGGACGGGAAAATAACTGCACCTCTCGGTTCTGGGTTCCTGGCCAAGTTTGAAGCAGGCAGCTGGATGAGGCTTCTAAAGCTCCAGCAACTTTCCAGAAGCAGCATCACACTGCTCGATGGCATTTCACTTCCATTAGATGAAGGTATGTGATGTGACTACTTAACATCACATGCACACATTGAAAATATGTAAATAATTTGATCCCTTCAGGGAAGCAACCATCTCTTATTTGTAAGACAAAGCCTTATATAAACTTGTGGCACCAGGTTATTTTTGATGATAATGAAGTAACATATGGCAATATTACCAGCATTGCACAACCAGCTCATTCTTAAATGTGAAAAGAGGCGAGATGAAAACCAAGGAACAATCAACAACCTAAAAGCAGTCCAAGTGGGACTCAGTCCTAGGGTGCTCACTCATAGGGTGCTAAATATGGGTGTTCAGTTCTACCAGCTAAGGAAAACAGACTGAATCAAACGCTGTCACTTACAGCCTTAAAATACCTACACCAGAACACACCAGCAAATCCTCAAATGGTTTCAGATCCATCATTTTTATGCAGCCTTTTCAAAGCTTCCTTATAAATTTCTCCTTAAACTTATCAAATAGGTTCGCTTCAGATCAAACTTGCTCCTCAAATAACTTCTGCAGCAAGGAAGTAATGGAGGTCAATCACAACTAAATCTGATTCTTCTCATAAAAAAGAGAAAAATCTCAGCTCACGTAATCTGGAATTCAGGGACAGGTTAGTTCTAGACTTAATCACCACTGTAAAGTCCTTCTCCAAGAAACCAGACCATAGCAGCTGATGCTTTTATATATATATAAATGCTTTTATATATATAAATATATATATATATATTTACAAGACGCAATCTACCCAGGGACTATTCCTGCTTTCTGCTATAATCTCTGAAGCCCATTCAACAAACCCGCTATGAAATTCTCTGAAAATCCAGAGACAGATTTTGTTAGTACTTCCCTAAGAGTAGTCAACGTATTAAAAGGCCACGTATGCAACACCCCTCAAAACAGAAACCTTCACCTTAAGATGGGGAAAATTACTATTACAAGAATTTGTGGAAAGGAATAATAGACTTACAAATGTCTGGTGCGATTCAAAGCAACCTGAGTCATTGTTGTGCTTTTTCAAAAAGTAACCTCTGAGGAAAACACTGGTTTAGCTTTAACCAAGATTTCACTATGTTATTTATCCACATTATCAGTTTGGAAGAATGCTCACTTTATCAAAACACAATTGGATTTACAGACATCTCCCTCAGGTTACCCAGTGTAAGTGAAAGCCAAGAACTGTGCAGGCAGGTCAACCATCCCTTCAACATTACCAGGAGCTTTAACAATCAGCAACCTCAAGGAAGAAAAATCTTCCCGTTGCATGGGATAACAGTTCACAGAAGATTAATTTTCCACATGGAAAAAAACTGTCACACTTAGTGTGACTGTCCCTCAGCTTGGCAGGACCTGTCACTTGTGCCGGCATTCCCTGGAATTGCCCATCACAGATGAGGATTTTATTTGGAGGGTTCTACCTTCCAGATAAAGAAAAGCTTTTCTTTTGAAAGATTACAAACCAGCATTCCTCTCACGTGCTACCTTAAACATTTCTTCCTCAACTACTAGAAGAGCAAGAATTTTAAACAGGCCAATGGGTATTTTAGGCCTTAAAATCCAGTTCTATGCTTCTTGCCACAGAACAAAAACCATATAGCAATCCCCATTTATGTGAAATCAAACACGTAATTATCAATTAAAAGAGATCTAGAGTTTCCAGACAACACATGACAGGAGACTGCTTTTGGAAGAGAAGTTGTTCACCCTTGAATAAAGCAGACTACACTATCCATTTAGGCTGAGTGTATAAGAAAGGCAGAACAGAAGAAAAATAAGGGGAGAAAACAGGATTAACTTTTTTTTCCCTTCTACAAACTTCTCCCTTCTCCACAGCATCTCACTTTAACTAAGGCAATATGTCCATAGGGCAAACTGTATCTAATAAAGATGAGAAGTAAATTTCAGATTAGCCACTCTGTAACCTTCTTTGGAGTAGCAATGAAACCTAGCTAGATCCATGGGTCTGGATTCCGATACAGAAGATTAGTTTCAGAGAACGTGAAAGCTCAGCTCTGGTCTGGTGTAACAGAAACATCCTGTACGGCAAACTTTGGCTGTCCGTCTGACTGACCAGTGTCCTCAGAGACAACATTGCAGAGGTAACATGAAGAAGAAACCAAACCAAGGCCAGGAAATAAACTTTCAAACACACCACATTTAAATCACACAAGGAGAACTTCACCTCCAGGTCAGGGAGCAGCCTTTCGTATCGGCACAACTTAGACCAGAGTGGATATAGGGATCCACAGACTCCAGCTCAGCCCAGAAATCCTGGTTATCCTTTCACTCACACTCCTATCAAAGTCTCTACTACAGGCTTAAAGTCTCATAACCTGGATACCATCCCCTTGTGCTATAAATATTGTGCTTTCCAGAGGAATGCTTACAAAGGGCCACCTCTACCCTTTCCAGTATTCCCTGTGCCAGTATTCATTTCGGTAGAGCAGACGGGAGATGGTAAGAAGAAAACACAAAGCCTCCCAGCTGGTGGGAAGAAAGAAAAGCAGCACTTGTAACCAGCACTGGGGCATGCGTTTATACTCCCTTCTTTAATGTGAACATGCATTACAGATAAAAATAAAAATTAATGCTAGTGACTATAATAACTTTTTTTTTTTTACACAGCTCTACCATAAACCTAAGAATGCAAAGAGAAACTTTGAGCAGGCATAATTAATTACACATATTAAATCATTTTACTACAGAAGTATAAAAATATAGATATACGTTCTAATTAAAATGTTAAAACCCTTGCACCAAGGTAACCACTAAATATACTACAAAACCAGGAAAACAGCATTTACTTCTGGCGAATTCTCCAATGTATCTGATGAGGTGAGAACGTAATGCAATTAAATTCGGTGTATTTTAGTAAAGGCTCTTACCTCAGCATATCACCATTCTGAAGCTGCTGAAATCAGAATTTGCTGAAATTAAGAACCGAGTCTACTGGCACTTAGCAAGGCCTCTGGCTGCAGGCACTCACCAGGGGGGTAAAGGTAAAACAAGTTTCATCTCATTAGCAAGCAGGAAATGCTTCAAACTTAATTTCATGATCAGAAAATAAACTTCTCTCCTTAAAAACTGGCATGGGGAAAACTCATTTGGAAGCACGGACTATATATCAAGGAAAGTAAATGATGTGTAGAAAAAACTGCAAGAGATTGCATTGCCTCTGACCTTCTAGAATTTCAGTTCTGCTTGTAACTTCTTATGGGAGTTTTGTACTTCAAAACTTGATTCTTTGAGTGTTGCAGATTTAAACTATAATTTCCTAACTCAGAGATGGTTTTTTTCTTGTACTTCATCTAATGAGAAAGATTGTGATTACAAGCGCGGCACACAAAAAAGCTTAAGGATCACTTCTTCAGAGTAACCAGCTCATAGCACTTCAGAAGCAGAGGTGCTCCTGGATAATCCATGCATGCCCCATGCAACACTTTATACAGATCATACGCCACCTGAGAGATCCAAGCACCACTGAAAAAAGCAGCAGGGTGCCTTAACGTCCTGTTGTCTGCTTCCAACCACCGCGAGGAAGGGAGACACCACAAAGTGTAGGCAAGAGGAATTACCATCCTCAATCCCTACATCGCACTAAAAATATGTTGAAGAAGCGGATAAAACATCACCCTCCATCTAAACGATCTTGTCCCACAGCTTTTCAGCCAATAACTCTAACCCCACGCTAATGCAAGACAGGCTCCCCCTTTGACCAGTGCTCTGAAGGATCTCGTGTCGCTCCGTCAGAAGCCCAGGAGGCCTGGGGGGCTCAGGGCCCTGACCTGGAAGCCACAGGGAAGTGACTACAGCTCAGTCATGTGCTGGGACATCTCATGCAGAGCAAGTCCCAGTATTTCCTAAATAAGAGAGAAAGATTTACTCAGCGTATGCAAAATGCCTTCTAGGATCAAACCTCTCCAGTCTTTAACAATCATGATATCCCACTCAAATATGGAATTATTTTATAAGTGCTGTTGATTTAATTATACATTTTTATTGCTTTATGCTCTTGTTTCTAAACCTTTATGGTTCCTGTTTTCAAGGGTTTTATCTGTTTTGAAAGACTAGAATTTCAGTTTTGTAGACAATTAAAAATGCTATACATTACTTCTTGTATAATTGTAGTGTACATGCGTATCTTGGAATGCTGTTAACAAGAATGAATCCAACTGTTAATTTAAGTACATGTCAACTGAAGAAGAAAAAAGGCAGTCTGTTAGGGAAATTCTAACTCACTGTAAGAGAAAACAGTGAGTCAAGTTACTGGAAGTGGGTCTATTATTTTTTAAAAAATATTTAAACGAGACAAAAACAACTCTGAGATTGCTTGAAGTAATCCTGTGGCAAGCTGAAGCAAAGCTCCCTTCATCCCAGCTTACCGCAGAAATGCTGGCTCCCAGTAAACCTGTTTTGTGGAAACACGCTGGGCATAACCATACGAATGCTGGATTAAGCAGACAAATAAATTGAGATATACTTTAGGAATTAAGGACTTTCAACTTGAAATAAACCCCAAAATTGCAGGAAAACCCCAGCAGCTGGCCACACCGCTCCGGTGAGCAGTCAAGGTTCTGGCTCTCACCAGAGACAGCAGCGTGGGCAGCGCTGGCAGATGCCACTGCTCAGCTGCCTGGGGGTGGGAAGCAAAGGAAAATTTTCACCGATGGGAAACTTAATCTTGACTGAACTAACACGTCTGGATAGGAGGTTTCAGCCTTTGCTCAAAGAACAGCAGAAAAAAAATCATAACCCCCACCCTGCACTACGGCATAAGGGTAAGATTGGGAAGAAAAACACGTGACTGCCAGGGACTGCTTCACCTCTCGGTTAATCTCTTCACTGTAGGTGCTTTGCTTGACACGAGCTATTTTTCAGACAATCCAAAGGCCTATTTTAAAGGAGAGTGGTACAAGTTAGATGTTCTTGTACATGAAGTTCATTTCCAGTAATTCAACCATTCCCTCTGCCAGTAAGGCACCAAGTGAGGTGTATTATTCCTTGAAACGGCCTGGAAAGTAACTGAGCCCCTCTTGAAGTAACAACAGGAACGAATGCCCCGTTCTGCTGGGGGCCTGGGTGAGACCTGAACACCCCAGCAATTACCTGGCTCTGACAGCCCAGCAGCACAGAGAAGGTCCTACCCCAAGGAAGGGATCCCAGGCTGCTGATCTATCAGAAGTTAGGATCCAACCCTACTGCTATTTTAAAATCCACAACGCAGGGAGATGCTGGAAGCAGGTTTGAATCGGCTGCTGTTGACCCTGAGGCCCACACAGCTCTAACTGCAATCTTCAAGCTCAGCCTGCCTGAACTTTTTACAGTCACGGGTTATTCTGTGAGAAGCGTAAACGCTTGCTTGGGCAAGCTGTAATCACACACCTCTGCAAGATAATACAGATGGATGCTCAGCGAGGATCAGAAACGATTTCTCAAGATTACAGCATTGTAAATCCAGTTTAATAAACTTCAGAACCGGGAGCAGCGTTTGATCGTACGCACAACTTCTTGCTGTTGGTATTTTCCCTGGGCAACAAGGAAGTTGTATAGGACAACAGCTTTTACACTTCAATAATCTTTTGTATTTATTAGAAAATCTCAAGCTAATCATGCATGCAAGTCTGACACACCCAAACAAAATATGTTTTTTTCTGTTGAAAAGAAGCATGGCATGCTCACCCAGTGACTGTGTGAGTGAAACAAAATACCCTTTATCAGAGTCAGAGCCTCTAAGGAAATCATGGAAGGAAAGAAAAATCCCAAGGACTTGACTGAGACTAACAAAAATCTAGGGCAATGCTTACACGTTGCACAAACGCGTTCGGTCTCAGGGCTGGATCCTGTCTAAAGCTGTGCAGTTCTGCCGCTGCCTCCACTGCTCGAGGTCTCTGTGGATGATGCATTTGTTTTGCTTCTGCTGTTTGTGAGATTGACTTCGCACTGAGGTTCTGCTGAATAAAGTGGTATGATTTATTTCTGCAGAGACATAAATATTGAAAATACTACCTACTGAAAATTAATATAGTCTCCGAGAAGCAGAAAGTTATTCTCCTAGCTGCATCTCTGCCTAACATGTGCATGGCATCAGTCAAATTATGGTAACCAAAGATCTTTTATCATGTAGCACATGAAGTATTAATACTGACTCTATAGTATCAAATTAGGAACAACGTATTTGAAATTAACTCAAGTTTCATGAAAGCTTCTGCCAGACGTAAAAACTGAAGACGCTGGAAAGTAAACGCGCCCTGAGCAGTCTGGCAATGTAAGCTTCTTTACAGTGACATTTAGTATAGAGTCTGGGAGATCAAAACCCTCCTAAAAATCTCCATTGTCCGGGAGTGTGCAAATGTCATCAGGCAGGTGTCAGCTGCTGAGACCACTGCCTGTCGCAGCGATGAACACATCCAGAGATGTCCTGAATTCGCTTCTCATCTCTAATCTTAGACCGTAAACTCAGTTCTGAGTTTCTCAGATCTGTGTTGTATGCTACTGACCCTAACCTGTGAGTGCTAATGGATAATGAAAGGCAGGAGATATTAGAGAACCCCTCTGGCTCTGTGCCCCGGTAGGTTATCCCTACTCTCATGCAGCGAGTAGAAGGCAGGCTAGCAAGCAATTGATTATTCTCTACCCAGTCTATTTAAAACATGATTTTCCTCTGCAACTAAATTACCATTCCATGAGGAATTGCAAAGGTTACCCAGCGTAAGATTAACAAAGCTGGACTGAGTGCCTATTCAGTGATTTAAACCAGCTGAAGATGTAGCTACTCCCTTTCAGATTCAAGGCACTTTGACATCTGACAGATTTTAAGCAGAGGGATCTGCATTTTTCCTGAATGTACTGTCCAGACACAGTGAAGATTCCTGCTTTTCTCAAGTGGAAGGATGTAGTTAACCTTGCTAAACTGCGGGAATTTCTTGGAGAACTCAACCATCCTATGTAAAGCATCACTTTCAGTCTAAAGAAATGAATCAGCTTTTTAAAATCCTTCTTCCACTGACAGCTGCAGTCTATGCAACAACCACATAAACTGAGCTGTATAAAAATTGTCTAAGCTGGCCATTTGGCAATCTTCTTAATTCACTGTTGTATGAAAGATTTACAGTTGACTTCTTTGCAGGTAATTTCAAATGACTCAATCTTTTTTTTTTTCTTTTTTAAAAACAGAAAAATGGATGAAAATTGAATTCCTATATATACAAGGTAGTATATACCCAGTACAAGAGAAAGGGTTAATTTGAAGAGAACATGGGTTTAGTTCTTAAATTTGTGAACCACAGTATAACGAATGCATATCATTTACCTTTTAAAGCAACCTGAATAACGTGCTTTTTAAAAGCAATCATTACCCACTGCCACTCTGATGGCAAGGAGTTTGCAAGGAGGGAATCTACGCTGCTTCGAAAAGGTCCAAGTCTGAAAGCGCTGACTGCACCGACCGGCTCTATCCTTCAGGCATTTTACCTTGTCACAGCTAGAACAGAAATCCCATCTCCTTGTCCTAGTTATGTTTGGCATTAAAAGCACTAAGGAATGGAGCCTTGGGCACAACTGAAATTTCATCTATACAGTATATTTATTTATCGCTGTAGCAGGCGTTTAAGAAAAATGAGGTCTTTATTCCATTACAGCATCTTAGATCAACCTAAACCACATACACTATTGAGACATGGTTACTTGTAAAAACACTGTTTCAAGAGTCACAGTCAAATCAAGAGATAAACAAATGTATGTACATATAGGTTTGGGGAAGGAATAAAAACGCTGTTTCAAGAGTCACCGTCAAATCAAGAGACAAGCAAATGTATGTACATATAGGTTTGGGGAAGGAAGACTTCGCCCCCCCCCCGTATTATGTTGCAACCCTTTTACCATGCGCCACGGGAAGTTAGAGAAGAAATGGGCAATCTCATTTATAGTTCTCCACAACAATGTACTCATTTTTTCTTCATCTTCTATATCCCTGTAAAATGAATCAAATGCTAATGGCAAAAGCTTTTTTTCTCCCCAATAAATGAAGGAATTAAACAGTCTCAAAATCACCAGTGGTCTTCTAGAAGAATTGAAATAAATGAAACAATAGTAGAGGATGCGCTATGGCAACTTTTGAAGAGCATTGCTGGAATTTGAATTACTCAAGCAAATCTAGTGAATCACTCTCAATAATCCATCTTCGAGTATTTTAGTAAACTCTAAGGCCAATTAGCATTTATACATTTTCTGCAAGCAAGTCCCCACAGTGAAAAATGGTTTACCGTGATCTGGCACTTAGAATGTAAAGGAAAAAAGCCCAATTGCTAAATTAGGTTAATTGCCAACAGAATCAGATCAGGAATTCTCATGTACCCCTCCAATTGAGTCCATGTACTTCCAGAAGGACTGACTCACTGACTTGTCTGGACTGTATACGAGCATCCTACACCCACCTCCTCTTATGTCCTTGAACTTTTTGTTAACTCGGTTTGGTTTTGAGTTTGCTCCTTTGTTAAAGCCAGCGGAAAACAGCGAGCAATAGATCGCTTCATTTGATAGGGGAGACTGTCTTATTTCTCTTTTCCTGTCCAAAAGCCATCTGATTTGCTGTTCCTAGAGTGGAAATTTGCCAGAGCTCTATCTGCGCTTTACTTTTTTCTTCTACCAACAGAGGTCTCTGGATCATAAATTGCCTTCTCCTCCCTGCTTACTACATATCTTCTTGATTCACCCAGTCTAATATTTCCTTTCTTAAAAAATCTTTGAGAGTTCGGTTCCAGCCCTTACATACTAAAACTTCCTCAAAATCATGTATTACGACAACAGATTTTTTTTTTTTTTCCTTTCTGTTTTATAAACTAACACTGCAATGCCTACAGAGGTTGTGCAGGGAAGGTAAAACTGCAGGACAAGAAGGAATACCTATGGAAGCAGCACTGCACGGAGCCGTGTACTGCCTCTGTCAGCCACAATCACAGCCCCGCATCTCCGTTCCTCCCGGAACTTTAATCCTCTCTGCTTCCTGGACCCTGGAATACTTCCCTACTACTAAGTTTTGTGAGAAATGTCATGTTTATACACATATTTGTGTGCTTGATTATCAATATTTCCTTGTTAAACACAGTCTATTGGCAAGATGTGTCAGTGTTTGTATTTGTACCCCACCACAAGCTATCATTTTTATGGTACACATTTGTTGGCAATTTGATATAAATTTTATAATTAGAGGTTTGAGATAACAGTTACTTGGCTATTCTTGAAAAGTTTTTCTGTGAGAGAACAGCTGTAGATTGCAATTTTCCTATTACAGCTCTGCGTGTACAGACCAAAAAAAATGACAAAAAATGTGAAACCATAACTAACTCATGAATTGTAATGAGGTATTAAAAATGCAAATATTGGAGCAATTTACAATGTTGCCTCCTACAGAATTCAGTATCAAGAATGTCAGGATGGTCAAGCTTCATAAAACCTTTTCTTAAAATCCAAATTCACACATTTCTGACAAAATACATGTGGTAAATTATAGAGCAATTGACAGCGAGTACAGGTTCCATTTCTACATTTGTAAACCAACTCTTGGTACCTTTTGCTTTTGTCTTCCAAAACTTTCCAACTACTGAGCTAGAAGTGTGTTTGTATCTGAAAAATCTCTACTTGTGGCATTTTCCCCACCCACACAACATTAAAGTTCGTTCAACCATTTTTATTTTGGATGAGGGTGGGAACCCGCATACTCTTCATGTTGAGTGAGAGCATGCATGCACACACGTTTTGCCTCCTTCCCTTTCCCCTGCCGGGTCCATATTTTGGCCCTACCTCCATAGGATTGATTCATCATTCACTGAATCACCCCCAAGCCTCAGGAGGTTGCTTTTAACTGCTTGCAGACGTTTTTCTCTTTTAAAATGAATCTAAAATGTTTACTGAAGCAGACGTACTCATGTCTACCACAAGGCCATTTAAAGCCAATTAAACCCATTTTGGTTGCCACAAGAAATAGGAGGAAAAAGCCCCTGGTGGAAGAGCTAACGAGCTGCATTGCTTCCCCGCCCAACTCAAGCGCCGTGGATCTCCAGTGCAAAAGGAGCAGCGATCTCCTTTGCACTGTGTACGGCCGATCACGTGCATGAACCCTGGGTCTGCTGCCTTCCCTCTCCTTTCTCCTTTCTCCAACCTCAACGTTGTGTTTTCTGCACTTTGCATCTCAGGATCAAAGAGGTGGACGTACCCAGTTGAAAGAAAAGTATCATTTACTGCTGCTTGTCTGCAGCGTGCTTTGTACCCACAGAGAGGTTTGTTCTGTTTTCTTCCCATGTGTCTTGTGTCCTACAGTGTGAATATATTCTTCTTTGCATAGGAGAAAAAAATAGACATTTTCTGGCAAGAGTTGCAGATCACCCTTCCTCCACCGCACACTTAACTCAGTTGTGCTGTAATTTATGCTGTCAGGTTAGCAGAGTCCTTAAGCAGATATTTAACAGGGTTTGGGGCATGTGCTCCATGTCCTCCCTACTCCACCAGTTCATTCACAGTTTTGTCTTCAGCTGGATTCAGGTGTGGGCTTGCAGTGAGGTGCACGTTGCAATGCTTTGCTGAATTCAGTCCAGCTGGACGTGGGGAGAGTCCCCATAAAACCATGAGCTAAGATCTGCTGCAAAGCAGGGCAGCAAAGCATTTCAAACAACAGAAAAACAGTCGGAAACAAACCCAGCTGAGCAAAACCACAATCTGAACTGCCTTTTTCTTTAGGCTAGATTTTGTTAAAGTCTCTTTTAAATTTATTAGTGGTAGTAACAGCAACGGGTTCTGCTGCTACTACATCCTAAGGGGTGGTGCCTCCAAACGTGGCACATCTCCAACGCAGCACATGAGTAGGATAACGAGGGCCTGATCTGCGAGGGTCTGAGTGCCCGTAGCTCCAGGCAAGCTCAACATGACCATGACTTTGCCATAAAATCCTGCGCACCTCAGTGTGGAGCCGAGGAAAAATTAGGGAGCCTCAATTACTGATCACTTTGTAAGCAGAGTCGCAGTGTATTACTGACCAGATTCAGGCACCTGCCGCGAGGTACCACCCGTTATAAAAACCCATTTCTAACTTTGGCATTGGAACGTGTGGAAGGGAAAAGGGATGGTTATAATAAATGCACATTTTCATTAACTGCTGCAGCAGGCAGCGCTCCGCAGACTGCAGGGCATTCCTTTGATGCAGCACTGGCTCTTATATAGGGATATATCATGTACAAACCCTGTTTTACCTGATAATGAGCGGTACTTTGGGCAGCACTAAAACAGTTAAACGCATGTAGCTGGCTCTCCCTCCAGTGCTCGCACTAACTGTGACTCAGGGCTTATCTTTTTAGCCAGACAGATCATTAATTTTCCTAGGTGTTTATTATCCACATGAAATGTCCTATTCCTCTGGTATCAAGTGTTTTATATCTGTGGCTTCGCCTGTGTGAAATCAGTGAGATGACCAAAGACCTTGATATTATCCTGATGTTATTACTCAATATGACATCTCTATGCCTTGGTCCCCTGAGCATAGTAAAAGTAGTTTTATAGTCAATTTTGTTGCCAAATAAATCAAGCCATAATCCCCTTGCCCCTCCAAAATCCATGATTTTTTTTTTCCTGAGGTAGTCTAGGCACCAAAAGACATACAATATGACTACCTACTAAACTTCAGACTTCCAAAGTAGATGATGAATTGCTACCGTTTATTAGACAACTCAACTTACTATATGTGCCAAATCACATAAAATCCTGAGATCTTATTCTTTGGCTGTCTGCAATTTGTGAGAGGACGCTCTTTTCCTAAAGACCATGCTTTTAATGTTAAAAGCTAAGTATGACAGTTTTATCCGCTAACTAGCGTGTAAATTTTCGGAGAAGCGACAGGCAGCCATATGTCATATTAAATTGGTAGTAAATCTTTCTTTTTCCCTGGCGCACTCTGTAAGCTTTGTTAGATATGTGTACCTTCAGAAGAGCAAGTATAACAGCACAGCAGCATACGCTTCATCTATACATACAGATCACTTTTTCTTTTTTTTCATTTTTAACACATACTCTTAAGTACTTCTTCCCCTGCAGTGGGGTGTCAGTCTCTGAGAGCGGCCACTTCAAACAGCTGAGCTCAGTTCCAGCTTAATTCCACCCTCTCCCTTCACGTTACTCCCAGCACAACTGGGACCCACCTTTGTTAGCATCTTCCTTTTGTCTTCTATCAATTGCAACAATGTCAAGGACAATTACCCCTTTCATGCCATCCAGCACGTTCGTGCTTTGCTTCCCTCTCCCTCTCTCATTTGCACCAGCTACAAAATCCCTTTTCATTTGGAGGCGCTGTTCAAAGAGAAGTAAATGAAAGCATCTGGATAATTCTGGAACACAATTCGGAGCAAAACTTTGCTAATGTTATTCTTCATCTCTTTTGTGATCCTTTTAAATTGAGCTACATTGGAAGGAGGCTTTCAGTCGGCATCCAACGTGAAGCCTGAGAACTCTGTTTATGGAAGTGACTCCCTTGTTTGCTGGTTTCTGCCCCCAGAGGACAGCACTTGCTGTGCATTTAGGAAACAAATGCTGTTTAAACACGGTATGATAACAATTTAAGCTCTACAGTCAGACACTCATTTAATGCTTAGGATTTGTGAGGAATAACAACACGTTTGCTCCTCATGGAGCCTATATATCTATTCCACCTCCTCTGGGAGCGGGGGGTGTCCACCTCTAGCTTTCTGACAGCCTCACTCCACAGAAGCCTTGCATTGCATGGTCCTGACCTTTCCTACGCTGTGAAATATGCAAAGTCTGATCTGTTGCCTTCTTCCCGTACCCAAGACTGCCCTGACTCCAAAGAAAAATTCCATTTTCCTCTCAGATGGCCAGGAAGTAAGTAGTATACTAAGATATGTACGAACTACGTGGGTCCTGAGGAAACTGGCTGAGAGTAGAGACACGATATATAGTAAATAGGAACGGCAAAGGAAGCAACTGGGGAGGTTGGACTGTGCTAGAAAAGCTCCCATTTGAAAGGAAGCCTCTTTGAAGGCACAGAAAAGTGTTGGGCCCTTGGCTACTAGAGAGCCCAGAGGACTTAGCCTTGAAGCCTGAGGCTCTCCGGGTACTGCTTCTGGTGAGAAGCATAGGACACCAGATAGTAAGCAGCCAGTCTGCACACGGGTGGTCATCCGAAAATGCTTACAGCTTGGGTAAGATGAGGAGAAGGGCGCAGAACGGGAAACTGGAGTTGCACGTTGCGGACAGTTGCCCCCTGCTGCAAGGAACGGTGCTCTAGAGAAAGGAAGCAGCCAGGCTCGGGCATGAGTTTTCACTCGGCCACAGGCACACCTCTACTGAAAACCATCACTGCAAAAGCAACTGCTTAAATAGTCCCTCCGTCCCTCAAACGGCTTTGCTATTTTTATGAAAATACTTTAAAACGCAAACGGCAAATAACTTAGCTGATACAAAAGTAGCGTTGCACTTGTCCTCAAATGCAACTTTTGAAAACAAGGAAACTAAAATGAAAGAAATATGCAAATTGAGCCTTATCTCTACACCCATATGCTTACAATGCATGCGCTCATTTGCCTTAGTATTATCTACGAATGTCCTCCAGTAAAGCTCTAAGCTGATGCCACACAATTAAACCCACATCTGTTAAATTTTACAAACTCTTTGTCCTTGATAACATCACCCTTTTAACGTTATGCTTTTATTTAACCATTTTTAAGCCCATAAACAAACCCATTTTCCACTTAATTACCATCAGTCCGGAGAAGATTCATGCTCACTAGAAAGGCCCCATTTGTCCAAGACATGTACAGACATTCTCTAGCCATGGCTTTCAACCACACAGACGGGAGTCAGGCAGACCAGTGCTTATGTACCCTTCTCTTTGAGCCCTCCCAATATCCCTCCAAATACAAAAGCTGCAACTCTGTAAGGATACCATAGCTAATCCCAGGGGAATTCAACCCAACTGATACCATGACAAGGACCTGAAGACAACAAGTTTACGCTTTCCAGTCAACAGTACGCAAACCACAATTTTAATCTTCCACTGAGAGCACTTGACAGCGTAGGAAAAGGCAAGGGCCTAAATTAAAAAGAATTGCAACACGTAAAAACGCGACGCCGTGTGATAAACTGAAAACGAGAAGACAACTAAACTTGCTCACAAATCTGGTATTAATTGACAGAACTGACTTTGCCTATCATCTAAAATCAACCATCTCTGAAGATATATTAGAAAAAAGTGAGCTTTCTGTGAAGACTGGTTTTGTGAAACCAATCTAAATATTTTTGTCCTTCATTTATTACACAGCTTTGCATGAATACCAGCACACAGGGGTCTTCCAAAAGGATTCTGAAGCTTCTGAGTCAACTGCTATGAAACACATGCTTTCATGTAGCTTAGGCTTATCCTGATGAGACAGCAGCTCAAATGTCCTTTCTGTAATAAATTTCTTATCAGTTGGGTTCCTCTATTCTGTAACAGCAGATCGTGATATTGGGAACTGCCTGTTTACTCACCTTTTCTTACAAAATTAAGTATCAAATGCATCTTAGCCTCATTTTCTATGCTGTGTGAAAACATTTGCTCCAGGAAAGGAAGAAGAGAATATGACTTTGGCCTGGGCATTTTCCAACAGCATGCGCGAAGGAAACGGTCACAGAGGGCACGCGAGGTCAGGACACGAATGCAGCGCACAGAAACTTTTCTATTTAACCAGCTCTAAAAATGCCAAGCGCATGGGTAGGAGAAAGGTCTTGAGAGGAGGCAAAAGCTAAACAGGAGTCAAGTTCATTCGCCTTTTGTTATTTGCTCAGTATATATAAATATAAATAACAATACATTTCACGTTTATTGACTTCAGACATATGAAATTAAGCAAATAGCCTACAATTCAGCAAAGCAGGCACAACCCGCTGCTGGCATATGTGTTGCTATCAAGAGCAAAATTCAGTTATACAAAACCTCTCTAATCCTTAACAACCTTGACAGCAGTTATCCAACTCAACCACAGTGTCCCCAGGGGAGGCAGTTCATTTGTCTGACCTGCAAATACAGCTCTCAGCTGTCCATGTTGATTTTAATTGCAGACAGTTAACAAGAAAAAGACAAGGTAACTCCCATGACTGAGGACAACCAGCTGAGTAGGTCTTTTATAACTCCTACCTTCAAGGGACAGTCGCTCTAAGAAGCAATTTTCACCTCTCCCAAGAAGTATGTGATTAATGTAGACACAATCATAAAAATGAATCTGATCTCTATCATAAATAAAAGGCACACCACATAGCCAGACCTCACAAACTTTATGAAGTACCTTGACCAAATACTTTCTTCCTCTGGGTAAAAGACTGCCGTTCATGTGAATAACGAAGGAATAAAAGACACAATATAACACGGACTGAATCTTTTCCCCCAAGAGAAAATCAACTTTGTATTAGAGTGCCTCCATTCCTATAAATCCCCCAATGACTTTATAATGTATGAAAGTACACGTTATTAAATATAGTCTTTACATATGCTATTTTAAATTTTATAATGTGAAACTTAGCTAACGTCTCAGGCTAATACATTCCATAACTGACCTTCTTTGGGTAATTTTATGCCTTACTGAATATACATTTTTCATACATCACATGAAAAACCATCTGAAAGCCTAGCGTCATAATACAGAAATTTAAAAAGTTTAAGTAAAATCTAAAGCAACGTTATGGCACACAAAGTGACTTGCAAAAATTATTTCTCATGAGAAAGGTACCGGGGAGCAAAAGAACGTAACCCTTGAATCCCAGGCGTGAGTAAAGGTTAGGACCATATAATGAGACAGCTTACACATACCTGCTCCTCTAAGAGTCCCTGTGACAGTAAAAACAAGTGATCCGCGCGGGGACTGGAACAGAGACCACAGCAAAGAGTAAATAAAAGATACAGAATGCAAAACCATCGCAATGATAATATAAAGGCATGAATGAGAACAAGTGTGCAAGGGAAAACGTGCCTTTAAATCTTCTCAGGGCTGTTAACACACGAAAGATGAGAAAATCCTTCTCCGATTTAACTCTACCGCAGTTAAACAGTAGAAGCAGGAACAAAAACTCCATTATACATTTAGCGTCAAGTAGCAAAGATAAATGGAGAGAAAATTGTGTCTCACTGTGTGTACCTAATTGGAGTCTCTAGTTTTCCCAAATAACTGGCGCATTTGACTTCTCCCAGCCGGAGAACATGTGTCGATAACATAATATTTTAGCCTACTAAAAACTACAATGATCAAAAGAACATCGCAAAGACTTTAAAAGTGCAGTAAAGGACAAGCAAAAGTATTCAGAGGTTTGTAGACTGAGTCATATAACAGAAGATTAGGAGCTGGCTCCTAGCAAGGCAGAAACGGGAGATCAAGTGGAAGTCGTATTGGCATGAACCACATCCTGGAGGAGAAGGGTCAGATTAATGTCAATGCTTTTAGAAAAAGCAACTGACTGAAAAACAAGAGGTCGTGTGTTGAGGTTTTGAAATCAGCTAACCTACAAGCAATTGCGTATTTTTCTCAGGATGGATGGCTAAAACAGGGGCCCGGTAACAGGAGGAAGCCGTGCCCAGCGCTGCTGCGGGGGCTGCACACATTTGCAGAGAACACAACCCGAAGGGACAGGCTGCAGTTCAGTGTTTTCCAGTTTGGAGGACAGTAAAAGACAAGGCTGCTCAATCTTCTGTACCCTAAGCTCCATCCCGCACCTCTGTACACGACAAATGACCTTTTGATAGGAAGAAATACTGGCACGCGGCCAACACTGAGGGGAAAAATGTCACGCTGAGGAGAGACGTACATCCTACACCACCACGTATCTACAGCACACAGTGAGCCCATAACATAGTCCTTTTACTGCAGCCTAAAAAAATGTTTCAGTACACACACAGAATATTCAAGTACGCCACTTTTCTATTCTCTATGATATCCGCAGAAAGGGAAAAAATAATCTATGATTCCTTTTTCTTAAAACAGAATACATGTAAATATTCCAAACTGCATCAACAGCTGCATGAAGCTCTTGCTCTTGCCCAGTAGCCCAACATCTGGTTTATATTTGCCTATCACATATGACACCAAGTAAGAAGCATATTCAATACATTTCATAAAACAAATATAAGTGCAAATGAATACCCTTATCTTTACAGAGATTATGATCTTCCCCCAGTGGGATTATTGAATTGCCCTATTTTATCTTACCATTTTCACTTTTCTAGGACTTGACAAAATGTTCCCAGAAATTTTTCCATTAACTTCCATGGAAATTGAGTTCAGACCCACATTGTCTTCATGTTTCTGGAAATTTTGTGTTCTTTGAGTCAAATTGTTCCTGAAATGAATAAAAGCCTATTTTGGATACAGGGAAAGGTGTATTCTAAATATAATAGGTTTGTTTTTTTTTTTCTTGTGAGGTGGGTTGGTTTGTTTGTTTTAAATCAAAAGAGTTGTCACCTTTTAAATGTATTTCCAGTTCAGCCTAACAAGAACATCATCTTTGCCCCTGCCATGCCTCTAGTATTGAACTAATTAGTAGGACGGCAATATCCAAACCTGATTATCAGCAAAGGTAAGGCACCCTGCCTCCCCTTTCCCTGCTGTTTTCAGGGTAAGGCACAGTGCACAAGAGCCTGCCAAGTGCCTGTAAACAGGCTCAGCCAATGCATCATCCCAAAGAGGGCAGGCAGGGAATAAAGGGTTGGAGCAGACTCCCAGGGCTCCCTGGGCAGTCCCCTGCCACTACTCACCATTCATCGGTTAAACACTTCCCAAATTTATCAAGCTATATATTAAAACACAAGAACGTTTTCTGTTCCTATGCTTTCCCCAGCCCCTCCTGTTTGCTAAAGTTAATTTCTGTGATGACCTGCACATCATTTCCACAGTAAATGAACGATTTTCGCTATGTTCAAACACTCTCTTCCACCTCTGGAAGTTCGCTTCCTATCACACCACTGTCACTGCTCCAGCCAGTTTCCTACTCCCTGAACAATATACAACTTAATCATTATCTTTTCTAGTTTTATTAATAATTCCTCATGTGAGAACACACTAAGTACTTTCTCAAGTCCAAATACAGTAGATCTACAGTCAGACAGAAACATCTATGAAATGTGTTGTGCTTTGGGCATTTCCAATTACCTTTACCTCCTACCTGCTTCTGACTTCTTCATTGCTCCCCTTGCTCCCTCTGGATGTGCAGGGCTGAAGTTTGTTTCTCTTCCATTTGCTTTGGAGATCAACATTTTCTAACATGCAAAAATACCGCCTCTTTTTTCTCTTTTTTTTTTTTTTTTTGACTGCTAAATCTCCTTTTCAATTCCTTAAGGCTTTCCTTACACCGAATATACTTTTGAGGTGGCCGTCCACACAGATGCCTGGAAACTTTCCTTCCTGTTCTTAGACTGCACGTTACAAACAGATTTTCATCTCTGACCTAAAGAAATTCTTGTCCCCTCCACATCCAACTTGATTTGATCCCTTCAGCGTAAGTCTGAATTAGCTAATGTCCTCGGTTGCTATGAATACAAACAACAGAAAAGACAGACACTTCTGGGTTTAGATGAAAGCAGAACAAACCAAAGGAAGAAAAAAAATCCAGGAATACTTTGTTCTTTACATTCAACCTTTCTGCTTTGCTTTCTCTAGTCTAGCACAAGCAGAGTAGCAGCAGATATGAACTGCTGGAGACTGGGATTTGGGACCGGAATCTTTAGAGAGGCTCGTTCTAAAGAACTTCCTATTTCCTACATTTTCTTTTAATTCAGACAGAGTGGCTAAGAGCATACTGTGAATGAAATTTGCTCCAAACAATGCTCTCAACACAGAAAAAAGGAAGCATATCAGCAATGATTCAAACAGAAAATACATGCACGAAGTATAAACACAGCAAATATAAAGTTAAAGAGCAAATAATTTATATCAGAAATTTTACAAACCCTGATGACCAACAGATTTTGTTCAGAAATAAATTCCTCAAGAAAGATGAGTGGACAGTGGAGAACTAAACCATGGTAAAGTTTACTGACCAAAAAAGGCACCTGGCTCTTAACCACCGTGGAGAGTGGGCAGTGTTCAAGCACGCTCACTACGAGGAATCCAAAATCCTACAAGGAATCCAAAATCCTACAAGGAAAGAGCCTTGATGAGCTAAAATAAGTGGAGATCAAAATGAAGCTCCATGAGAAAGTAACATAGGTGGCTACAGACACAGATTAGCGAACACCAACAAGAGCACTCAATGCCTGGCATTTGGTGCGTGTCCATACGGGGGAAAGATCCACGGCTTCGTTACAGAAAGCCGCTTTTCACAGAAACCGCTCACACACCATTTGCTGCCATGGGCCCGTGCCAGCCCTGGGAGTACAAATACTGTTCCACTCTGCCACAGCTAATACAAAATCAAGAAATAACAGATTTTCTGGTTATACCCTTCAAAACGTCAGATAGAAGTGTGAGAGCACAGCACATACGAGATGTGTAAAGAACTGTTTAAGAACTGTGTGTGTGTGTGTGTGTGTAAGAGAGAGGCAGCAAGGGGCCCCAGCACAGCAAGTGCAGGAACTTCACAACTGCCAGAGCATACCTCCGCACCATGAAACAGGGGTTGCAAACAGTTGAGGCATTAAGACAGGGTCTTAACTGAATGAAATTGTCAGCTGGATACATACTGCAGATAATAAGCAATATCATCTAAAAATCCCAGACAGGAGAGAGAAGAGCAGCACTGATTTGGGCATCCCACTTCAAAAGGTGTGCAACAAGTATGATCCACGGCACACGATGACACTTAAAGCCCTAGGACTGGACACCGCACTTACTGCTGATCAGCAACGTTGTACCTTGAAGGACATCCACTGGTCCACATGACAGCTCATCATACCTCAGAAACTAACCAGACACTGCTAATTGTCAGGCCATTGCTTTGACATTCATGGTCTATGTTGTGCTTGAAGTGCAAGATGTGGAAGAATTTGGGGGTATTAAATATATTTATATCTCCCCCCCCTTTTTTTAAGCTCATTTTTTCCAAAGTCAAAGTGAGTGCATACAAGGACAATGCCAGCATCAACACCTGACTCTTCACTGGAGTCCGTTTGTTTTATTTTAACAGATAAATTGATTATTTAGAGCAGCCCATTTGGAGCCTTTGCTGGATGATCTTAAAGGTCTTTTCCAACCTAAACGATTCTATGATTCTATAAATTGTGTGTGCTATGGATAAAGAAACCTGAGAGCACGTGGGGGTTGAGGTCCATCACGTACTGCCATCCCCGGAGGGTGGCCTATACACGCAGCTCACTCCGACCTCGCCAGTGCCAACAGATCGTAAGAGCGCAGGACGACAGCCCCGCAAAACACGGCGCTGGTGACTCAGTGACGTCTCTCAAGAAAAGTGTGACAGAGGCTCTATACGCAGGATGTTTTTAATGAACCCTGAAACCAGAAGCACAATTCACTGTTTTCTTAATTATCACTAAGCATATTATCAATGCTGGCACGTTTCTCTGCTTTTTTTTTTTTTTTCCCTTGAAATTACTTCAATATATTTTTCCTGATTTCCAGTTGTTTCTTGCATTCATTGACTTTGTACCTGTTGTTTCAAAGCCATTTATTTCACATCTTTATTGGAAAACATCTGACATGAAAGGCAGATGGAGTGTTTATGTCTTTTCCCAATCATTAATGAAACACCAAGAGACAAAAATGAAAAATACAACTTTTTGGTGAATTCCCACTGCTTATATGTGCATTCTCACAGTAAGAAGTGATAATCTCAGTCTCCAAAATTTGCATATCCTAAATGTCAAATCTCAACTTCTTTTTATCATTTTAAATTAAAAGACAGTTGCTGCAATTGTTAACCATGAACAAGTGTAACATGACGAATTATATGTAAAAGGTTTGCTGATTAGGATCTGAAATAATAAATTTACTTAATTAATTTGAAGGCTAGTTTTATTAATTTTGAATGAAGATAAATATTTCAAAATATTTCTCTCCACTCTTTATGAGGAAAACAAAAAAAGGACAACATACTGTGCCACATGCAGATTCTCCTTCACTGAAGGTATCTCCTGATATAAACCTCCTAGAGTTTCCTCTCCTTAGTTTTTCACATCTAAAAGGAAATAAAACACACTTTTAGAACCTAATTACTAGTACTATTGTAACATGTCCTTTGTGGTACTCCACAATACTTTTTGCCATTCACCCATCTCGCACACATCCCAGCACGTGTACGAGAAACTTTGAAACACTGAGACTGTTTAACAGTAAAGAATAAGGTATATGTTCTTCTTCAACTAATGACAGTATTACTTCTTTCCCAGTCCTAGCTTTCCCATAGTTTCTCCTAATATAATAATATGTTTGGGTATGCAGGATATTTTAGTAAAACGTTTGACCTAAAATCACTTTCCTTCAAGGACTACTTGCAAAGTTTTTTGTCTTTGCAGGTTGGCAAGGCAGACCAGGATATCGGGATGGTAAGCAGAAGAGGAACACAGTTATTCTGAGATTCAAATCTCTATATGCTCCGCTGTGGCAATTTTCATCACCGAGGCAGTTATTTCTTTACGTTCAATTCTATCACTCCTCATGCCAGCAAGTCTATCATATTTCAAGAGAGAAGCATTGCTGGGAGGTCATCCAGTCCATCCTGCGGCTCTGAGAGGGCCCATCTAAACCACATGCAGTTTGTGCAAGACAATGCAAAAGACAAATCAGAAATGAGTTATTCTCTTCAAAACAGTAACTGTCTTCATAGCAGCTTTAATGAATCGTACTTGAAATATGGCTGGGACCTCTTCCCAATAATGGAAAACAGAGGTACTTCCTCCCTCTCCATCCTTCTCCTCCTCTCTCCAGCTGTTAAATGAAATCCTTTCCCCCTGCCCACTTGCACATGTACAAAGATCTCATTGGAAGGAATAAAACCAAAATGCAATTGCTGGCTGTGCTTTCAAAAGCTCAGAGTCTAATTTTTACGGTCTCAAGATCTGTAACTTCAACCAGGTCTCTTAAAACAGCTATACAAAGGGACGCCTAGAAAGTGCCTGTTTGTTTTGTGAAGGTTTTTAGAAAAGTTTCTGAAGGTTTCCTTGGAGAAACACACTGGACTGTCTAATTCGTGTACCGCTCCCTAAGTCATGCTCACCTGAAAAGCCAATCACCTGTCCTTAGAGTACCCTGGCTTTTGATTTAGCGCTCTCGATCCTAGCTGAGAGCTCTGCAAACAATAGCAATGAGGTTATAAGAAGACACTCAATAGGTAAGCCACCTCAGACAGCTGGAACAACAGCTGTCTATACACATTCTCCCTGCAGTTTGCATTTGGAGGTTTTACTTATTTATCACTGTATGCCACACGCAAGCTTATTCATGCAATTCTAATCACTTAAATAGGGCTCCAATTTCCTTCTATCATGCTAAAACCCGCTTTATTAGCTACAGAACACACACATCTTGTGTATGTTTTTCCTTGCGACCAGGCTAACAAAGCTCCCGTTCTGGATCATGCATACAAATACCTATTTCAGGGGTTCTCCCCTGGAGTAGTTGTCCATGCACTACCAACCTGAAATGTAGGTCTAAATATGATTTAACTCTACTCATGCTTCTTTGTATCTCCTTCTTTGCTTCTGGTGGTCACATACGTCTCATTTCCAATACAATTCCCTTGTCACTGTACAACACAGAAAGCACTTTCACGAGCTAAAACTAAAGCTTGACTCTAACTTTGTCACAAAACAAGGTGTCAATACTTGGCGCGACCGTTAGCTTTCATGTTTTCTCCTACCGCGAAGGCCATCTTTCATCAAAACTGAGCACAAGTGACATCCAACAGCGCTAAGGCTGCCAAATTTTTTTTTTTTTTTTTTTTTTTTTTTTTGTGATGCTGCGTAATGTTTAAAAGATCGATTAGTAAAAAAAAGACACATAGAGAGGAGGCTGAAACAAAAGCTGACCACTCAATAAGGAAAGAAGCAGCGTTAGTATCAGAGACGGCACTCACAGCTCTGGCTGAGCCCTTTCTGACCAACCCCACCATGAGAAATAACCTAACAGAAGGCAAAATCACAAAAAAGTTAATCTGTTTTCCTCTGCTATTTTCCTCCGCTGTTTTCCTCCTCTTCAAGAATTCAACACCAAGTATTATTAGCTTCTTCTTAAAGAACTAAAAATTATCAAGTGAGATAAAATGCACATATGCATGGACACCTCCACCCACCCACGCAGCCCCTGCCAGTATTTCCCCGTTACCAAACAAAATGTAAACGGTGATGTTCTACTCTTGATAGTATGGATCGTGGGACCTGTTCCTCCTGCAGCTTTTCAGAGCCCTAGAGTGTGACATTTTCTTTGAATTAACATTTTTAAAAAGTTGCTATTTATTTCAAATCTCAAGCTTACAAACTCCTACTATGAAATAGAGGGTATAAAAGCGACAACTCATGAAATATTAGCACACAAAAAGATATTTTATCAAGAGCTGGCTGACTTGCTGATGAACTGGGTAATGGTTTTAAACTAAATCAGGGTAGGTTTAGGCTAGATATAAGGAAGAAATTCTTTACAATGAGGGTGGTGAAACACTGGAACAGGTTGCCCAGAGAGGTAGTGGAGGCCCCATCCCTGGAAACATTCCAGGCCAGGTTGGATGGGGCTCTGAGCAGCCTGATCTAGTTAGCAGTGTCCCTGCTGACTGCAGGGGGGTTGGACTCGATGACCTCTAGTGGTCCCTTCCAACCCAAAACATTCTATGATTCTATGATTCTATGAACTGCCTCATGTAACCCAACTACTGGAACCTCCCTGTGGTCTCTCAGCCCTGCCGACACCGAGAACCCCCTCTGCCCTCAGCATCCCTCCCCCAGGCTCTGCGCTTCCCACACACGACGGAGCCTGGGGGACGCACAAGTGGAGAGCAATCACGTATACTGGCCACAGAGGAATAATAAGGAAACCAGCAGCGTTCGGGATTCCACCAGTAACCATAGGTGGCAACCACGGGTGACTCTATGTCAGAAATACTTTCCATCTATCGAGTATGAAAGATGATGACGTACGGGGTTTCATTGCCGTTTCCTGAGGGGCTGGCAAAGCGGCAGCAAAGGCTGCACCAGAGGAGCCCAATGCAACCTGCCTGGAGGAGATCAAACGCAGGCTGGCTTTTACTCTTTACCTTGGGTATTCCTCATCTATACTCCAGCCTTCAGTGCAGAGACACCTAAATATTGCAGTTATTACATTCAGTTCAAATTTGACAATTTCTTTTGTAACTCTGAAGGTAATGAATTTAAAATAATAAAACCTTGATTTTACATACTCTGATTTTGTCAGGGAGCTCCATGAATATATCAGAATGCCTGGATTTTCCTCATGAACTGGGTGTATCTAATACTACCTTGAAAGCACGTTCTGAATCAGGAATCTCCTGATTTTCAAAAATCTAAAGGAAGAAATTAAATTAATTAAACCTGCTTTTGTATTAATCAGGTTTTGTAGACTGGGTTGTCCTAAATAACTTTCTTTCACAAATGTAGTAGTGAAAGCACCTCAGAGAGAGAGCAAACAGTGCTAGCTGTGCAGAGGAGCCACGAGGCATAAACATCCAGCAAACTTACAAGAACATAAATGTGAAAGCTTTTCCTTCAATACACAACATGCCTAGTCTAATTTAAAAAACTTATTTGCAGAATTAAGATAGAGAAGGTTATTTTAAGCAGTACTGTCTCACTAAATAATATAATGACCACAAACATTTTGAGATGCTTAACTTTGAAAAATAATTACCTAATTCTAAGTCGCAGCCCGCAGTCATTTATTTTTTGGGGCATGGTTGTAATTACAGATATCCTTTTTTTAAAGTTCTCATACGTTTGGAGACTTCGCTTCGCCTTGTCAAATTTCAACAACGACCTGCTGAACTTTTAAATATTGAACCCAGGAAGGGCACTCTTAATGCCAGCTGCTCATGTGATCGATGCCGTGATCTATAACATCAGCTCCGGTTTGTCACTTTAACAGAATAACGTTGCAGGAATTTTTTCAGGCAGGGTCAATTTAACACCTGGTTTCAGCTCTGCTTTCAAATCACCAATATAATTTATATGGAAACCTGCCAGTGCAGAAAGCCATACTTGGACATGTCTGGTAAAATATTTTGCAGCTTATTTACCCTTAACAGTTGGACTTGATGATCTTAAAAGTTCTTTTCCAACCTAAACGATTCTATTCTATTCTATTCAAAAGTATAGACATAAATATATAATGAAAAAACTTGAATGGCTCTCGCTGAATGTAGGCAGGGATCTCAACAGAAGCAGCTAAATAATGTAAGTCTGGGCACCCCCTTACCCACCCCCTCCCACCCCCAGGCTTTTGACAGCACTTCCCAGGTTATTTCCTCTGTACTTAACAGTTACAAGACAACTTGCAGTGACCTCCTCTGTCGCACTTACGACCACGACAGCTTCTTCCAGTCATAGGAAAACATTCTGTTGAACGAGTTCATTGTTCATTTATTCTGGTATGTGGTTTTGGGACAGCTTATTTTCTCATTTCAGACACCACACATTCCCGGAATATGTTTTCATGGGGAGTCACAATCACATGGGTTTGCATTTGTTTTCTGCTCATAGGAAGGAGTGTGTCCCTTTCCAAGCTTGTCACCTGCGGCTATATGGTCCTGCACACATACAAAATACAGCTTCTTCGCTATACTCACAGATTGAAAGTTTAAGGGCTGTTACTGGAGTGGGGGGTTGGAAAGGAAGATTTGCCAAAAAGCATTACAAAATGACTGGAATTAGCCATATAAAATGCATGCTTTCTCCCCCAGTTTATAACATTTCCAATTGTACTCCTGAAGCTTGATACTATGGGTAAACAAAGCTATAAAATATTAACGACATTCATTAGGGCACACAGAAGAACATTTCATATGACAGGCCAACAAAGCAAACAGAACTGAGGTTTCACCTTTAAAATGCAACAGACGCTGTGTACGACAAAGAGAAAATTCCGTGCTGGGAAACAGCTGTCTAAAATTCCATGGTTGTCATCTTTTGTGTGAAAGTCTGCCTCAACCAGCAGATCAGAAACGCACCCAAAGCTACCTAAGTGTTAATTGTTCACATCCAACTTAAAGGCTTCAAATGGATGCACGCAGCTGAAGAAAAGCCATACAGAAGCCAGCGCTCAGTACTCTCTCTTAAAAGCCTCCCTCCATTTTAAAGCAAACCAGATCAAGCCATGCAAATCAGAAGTTGTAATAATATTGTCAAAAGATCATCTTGCAGAAACGCAGGCAGTATACAGAAGCACACGCTGGGAAGTATTTTCATAGAGCAGGTTACCAATATAAAGCTAACATGACGCAGTCTTTAGCAAAGTTGTTAAACAAAGCATCGCACTAAACCAATAAAAATAAAAATTGCCTTGCAATGAACAAATTTAACCAGCAGTCTTTCTCCTCCTGCGCTAGTTTTCTAGGGAAGCCTATTCAGAGAATCAAGTGTTCGCCCATGCCAGCACTCACCTGCAGTCACTGCTGCGTAGAAGGGACCTGTGACAGCATTTCCACAGACCAAAACCAGTAGGTATTGCCATGGCTTCCCAGGCTGCACTCCATGGCTTGCTTTGTTTTTAACAGAGCCCCTAAATTACAGTATTTCTATTTTCAGTGAGACCAGTAAATACTCTCAGACTCCTGTGATTAAATTTAAGAATAGCATAAAATAGTTGAAGTACTCATTCTTACAAATGTTGTCTTCTATATAACGAGGAAAAATTATGAGTTCCTTGAAGTAAATTCTATGCAGGTACACGAGAAGGCCACGATGTTTAAAGATGACCTTTGCAACAGATGAAAAAGCAAGATATCTGGATTCTGTTGCTAGCCCCGACAGAGATAAGGCTTCAGACAGCTCTTATTTCATCCCCGATTGCCTGCCCACTGTAAAAACTGGGAAGATTTATTCATATCTGGTAAAGTGCTAGTGCTATCTGCCCCAGCCAAATACACGAAAAGTCACCTGAAGGACTGTCTGGAAGGTCCATAGAGGTCCCCAGCTTCAAAACACTGCAGCTTGCCAGGAGCGAGGAAGAAAAATGCTGTGATAAGTAGGGACACTTGTAAAACACCCCATTACAGGTCAGGTTCACAGAAGTACGTAGTAGTAGGAAGGTAAACCCCAAACTGATTTCCTGAAAACTCCGGGTAAGCGCTAGGCAGCAGCCACACACGCCTGTGTTTCATAAGCACATTACGTTATCGCAAACTCCTCCCGTTGCCGATAGCTATGCCACTTCCCAAGCCTTGGGACACCTCAGGTGTGACTGAGCTAAACAGCTCAGCGCTCGCATATAAGCCCCAGAGAAGCAAAAATGGAGATCCTCGTGTGTCTCCTTGAGATGATCAACCCTGTCTTTAGAAAGTCTACCATGTAGCACTACAATCAGGCTCCATACAACATGCACTAATATTTGATGTTTTCTTTTAAAATGTTACTTCTCCTGAGCCTTGTTGTAGGGTAAAAGTAAGAATATCAGAGCTCGCACACGGGAAGTGGAAGATGGGTTCAGTGTCCTGTTCTCCCTGAGGGGATTCAAAGGCACAACTCCCATTCCCTTGTCAGCAAAGCCACCTCCAACGTTTCAATCATAGAATCATAGCGTCATTTAGGTCGAAAAAGACCTTCAAGACCATCAAGTCCAACAGTTATTCTGACAGTGTCCTTATGACTATAAAGTGAAATCTTCTGCTCAGGAAAGAAAAAGGGAACGGAAGAGGGAATATGGGTTTAAAGCAAAAGTACAAAACCTCTTCCTTCACTCTGGCTAGAGGCAGGTTTCATGATGGCAGGTATTTGATTGTCATAGCTTTTGCTCAAAAGCAATCTTTTCTGTTTCACTGTATGTGAAAAAGCATTGGAAAATAGGTAAGTGTTCCATCAAAAAAAAAAAAAAAAGATCAAAAGATCAGAACCTTTAAGAGTGAGTGATTCAAATAGGGTAACAGTCAAAGCTGAATTGGTCCTTCAGATGTCTATTCAAAATTTTCCCAACAGCTTTCATTTCTTCACAATATTTAAGATGAAAGAAATGAAACAAATTGTTCTTATACTGACAGGGAAATAGAATACATCTTGAACCGCTCCCTCAGTAATAAAGTGGGTGTGACAACCTTCCCATCCCCTTGTATTTGCCACTTTGTCTTGCAATGCAGCTACAGTTTTTTTTCCCCACTTGGGCTTCTTTTTTGGCTAGAAAAACACTTTGTTGTGAAACAAAAAACATGACTGGAAAGGACTATCAGGCCACAGTCAATGTCTCCTAAGATTAACACACGTAACCTCCAAGGTGAAAACTGCATGTGTTACAGAGATTTCAGCTTCCCAAATACAAACCAGCCAACAAAGCTCCAAACAGCAAACCAACTCTTTCTCAAGGGTTGCACAAATGTACAGGTAGCTTAAATAAAAATTACAAATTGCAACCGTATTGTAGGTCCTGACGCAGACCTATATAGCAGAATTCCTCCTAAACATATAATGGTGTTTTCTTGTCCTGTCATCACAGGTTTCCAAACATTCCTGTTTATTTCCCAGATCTGTTTTTAAAAGCTACACACTCATCTGAACACAGTGGTCCAGACAGAGTCTTTGCAGCGACAATTGCAGGCCTAAACACAGCATGATTTTACCAAACACTGACAGTGTTTTAACTAATTATGCTCTAAAAGAACCTTGTTACTATTAAACTCCTCAACCAATTTTAGCAATGTAAGTGTTAAAAATTAAATAATCATTGGATTGCAAATTCGCAGCTCATTTTATATTTTTGCATAGAGTGGGTGGTCCCAAATGTATGAATTCCATTTATTGATTTAAAGTATATGAAGAACCAAGCCTCCCCCATATTGTTGATATTCATAAAACTGCGTTCAGGATCTCCCTTAAGTCTCCTTACGTTGTGCAATACTCTTGCAAGGCAACTCTTTAGTTCCCTCTTTTCTCTACAGAATAATCGATGGAAGCCTCCTGGAGGGAGCCACTGTGAAGAAAAGGCATGCTTTTATCAGCTCTCGTTAAAGCTGGCTGCGTTACTACAGGAGGTTTCTCATGAAGAAAAGGAAAAGAACTATTATTGCTCCCTACCTGCAAAGGCAAAACGTAACCTTAGGAGGGTACGTAACAAAAGAAATGATGCAGATATTTTTAATTTGACCTGTTAATACCCAAAGTTTAAAACATTCATTTGTCTCACTTCCTCCCAACGCAGAAGTGCTCCTAAAATCCCACACACTTTTAACAAAGTATTTAAGTTATATTCAGCAACATCTCCATTTCTTTAAACCAAAGCATAAAGACCACAGGCACAGAAACCCCGGGCTGGCAGAGTATTAAGCAACCAGGCGAAGGAGAGGCAGTGCTCTCAGCAGACGCGTGCTCCCCGCGTGCCGATGCACGGACTGGCAGCGCACATCCCGATTCAGATCCTGCTAAACGATGATGAATGGTCTGTCTGGGTCTACACTGTAAATAGTAACAACTACTGAAAACGAAGGATACCATGGTGATGAGACCTGCATGAGCAGGTAGCCCAGACAGTGCTGTCTCCAACATCACCGTCCGCTGGCAGCCAGGGAGAGGCAGGCAGTATCCTCTACCCACCAAGCATAAAGTCTTCGACAAGGAGCGTAACTTTTACAGCCTGAAGGTAGTGCTGTGCTGTTCTTTAGCACAAGCACTAGTACATCCTTCTTTATTTTCTCCTTTGCTTGCAATGTCCCCCTTCTGATCCTGTGGGGATATAGCTCTGCTAGTACATTTTCATTTACTGAGCCCAGGTCAAGGACTGCCGAGACAAATGTATTTTGTAAAAAAGCCTTACTCTGTTTGCCATTGCTAAAAGGTCAAGCACACAAAATATACACACATTTAGCTTTTGAAGGGACCACAGCTTCTTGAACATCAATATTACTGCCTAAAAAAATGCTGCACTTCCTGCAATCCCAAGAACCAAGACTGGAAGAAGTTAGCAGGAAGGATGCTCTCCTCTCCCAGTTTAAGCTGTGCTTTTGACAGCACACCGCCTAGAACTGGCGTCCAGACCATCCTGTAGGCTCGTTCAGGCTCTGATTCCACAGTAATAGCCATGCATGGGTTCTGCTACACCACAGCTGGGACCTGTAGGAAAAGGTAAACACTTAAGCCAGCCCTGATTCAATGCTGCTGGGGGCCAGAACAACAGCACCCAACTGTGGAAGAAACAGACTCCTGCTGCTACCAGGCCAAGCCACCATCACCACCATGTAGCAGCTGCCCTACAAAACACTGTGTCATTGCCCCATCTGGATCTATCAACTTGATGCTTATGAAGAAATGTGAATTTTGGAGGCTTAACTGGCTTCAGATACAGCACTGAGGGGACGGGAGGTGTTTATTAGTAGTGCTTGCAACCTGGAAAGCTGAGGTTTTTCTCCAGCTGCCCCCTCAGCCTGCCTGCTCACTGCCCAGCATGTAAAGGTTCTCCACAGGATGGGACAAGCATTAGGAATGGCAGCTGGGCCATCAGGGTACGCTTCCCTTCCTCCCAGCCCTAATTAACAAGATTAGGCTGGCCTCATGTGTGTGCTACTCCTGTCCCCAAGGAGAGCGTGATCACAAACTTTTACATTTGTACAGCCATTGCTTCTGCCGGCCACAAATTCCGAAAACAGAACTCAACTCGCTGCCAAATTAAACACAGAACACTGAGGCAGCGTGTCAAAACAAACAGACAAGCAAACAAAAACACAGACCCAATTAAAACCAAAGCAGAATACTTCAAAATCACATGGACCACATCCAAGCTGGGTGAAGAAACTATTGGATGTATGCAGAAAGTATAATATGAAGTTAATTTTACGTAAGCATTGTTAAGGGCACTTAAATTCAACTTTATTAGCACAGTGTCTTGATGAACATACAATAATTTACTCACAATTTATATTACTGTCAAATGTCCTACTTGTATTTTCTTCATGCAATGCTTTATTCTGCTAGTCAGCTAGCAGCTTCTTGCTGTATGGAAACATAGCTTATATTAGGTTTTCCTGTTAAAAAGGATATTTTTTTACAAGAATAAATTTTCTTTTACAATAACAGTGCCAAAAAAAAAAAAAAAAAAAAAAAAAAAAAGACAGCAGAAGAAAAACAAAATCCCCAAGGACACTAAAAAGTACTGTGGTCAACAAGGTGAGAGCAGGAGAAAACAACTCTATGAGCTGTCGTGTTCTCAGTACCGACGGGGGTCAGCGCTGACGGAAGACCAGGTCTCACACTCCAGCTCCTCCCTGAAGCCGGCCGCACGGCTCCACAGCCATGGTCAAGCGAGACATCAGGCTCTTTATGTTCGTTAAACCACAGTGACAAGATACTGGGGAAGAATGCACCCCACATGGTGAAATATGAAGATCAAAATTAATATATGCATTTTTTCTTGACATTATCTGCAGTTCTGTCTTTCAAAACTCGTCATGGATGTCAAACGAGAAGATGCTTCAAACATCCTTGACTGCCTTTTGGAAAGTAATTAGGCTGATGTCTTCCGAGAGCAACATATTGTGATACGTTGCTAAACGTACAGCTGCACAATGGTGAGCAGCCTACAATGTCTTTCAGATCTGCCCCCCTTCATATGAATTATTTTCCGTGCTTTAAATAAAAAAAATGGTGTGAGCTTTCCAGCTCATTAGTAAATTGGATTTCTGTAAACATCCTTAATTGTAAGCATTTCTGTATTCCCTTTGCATTTCAGTATCCCCTCACAATTCAACTATGTTTGTCAAACCTGTTCACAGAAATGAGAATCTGTACGCTGTTAATGTCTATCTGCTATAGGCACACAGCTCTGATGCAGCAGCCACATTCACTGAAAGGTTATGCTGGGAGGAAAAAAAAAAGAAACCAAAGACCACAAAAACACAAGGAAAAAAAAAGAAAAAAAAGAAAAAAAAAAAGGAAAACTGGCCCAAGAATAACAGGTCGTTGCAACAGTAAAACAAGCAAAAATAGAAAAATGAAAAACGTCACCCAATATTTCTGCTTATTGGCTTCAGTTGCAGGAAAGGGAAGAGAGCTCTTGAAATCTTGGAGCTGCATGAAACGTTCTAAATATCACGATGATCAGAACGACATCCGTGCCGGGTGTTCTGCCACCATTCATTTTAGCCAACATGCTTCTAGAAACACTAAGAGGTGATGACCTGGATGGTGATATACCCAGGGGATATCATGGAACCACAGTTTGCTTGTGTAATAGGGGCGGCTTGGTAGAAAATACAGTACTGTGGAGGATTCTGCAGAGGCTATGAGAACAAGCTGGGTGTGCGAATTCAAGCCATGCACCCTCTGACAGCTTAAAACAAAATCCTCCAATCAACTACATTTTGTTTTTCTAGAGAGAGAAAGTTTTGAGAGTGTCACTTCAAGCTGGATATATACAGGGCAAAACCCACCCTGCTCAGGACAAGCTCCTTTGCAGTTCAGACAGAAATATCGGATCATCCTCTTCCCAGCGGAGCAAGCCACTCAAAGCTTACCAGAAAGTTCCTTGGGATTCTACAGCCTGGGACAGCAGCAAGCCTTCCCAGCAGATCTGTCACCTTTCCTACTACAAAAGGCAGGGCAAAAGAGGGTGAAATAATAAAATAACCCCACAAACTCTCTCGAGTCAACCGCATGTGCTAAAATGGTTTCTTGAAGCCCATAGGTGTCCTGAGCTGTGGTGGGAAGCCCTCTTCTGCCTGATGCACTGCAGACGAGGAATAAAAGCCCCAACCCCGGTGCTGAGAAAAGAAATCTGGGAGCTGTTTTCTCTCAGGTAATTCAGGGTATTACTGTATTGCATGGGAGGTGCAATGGTCCTTGCCCATGAAGGGAGGTGGAGCTCACACGTTTTCCTTCCCGTGGGACACAGCCCTTCCTCTGGGCCTCTGCATGGGGCCTGTTTCTGGCAGAGGGTGATAACAACCAACCCCAAGCTCCCGCTCGTATTATTAAACAATACTTCCTGTTGTTTTGCTGTAAATATTTTCCTTCATTCTCCTAAAAAACATTTGTTACTGACAGCAACAACCAAATGATGGAAGGCTAGAATTAGCTTCCGTGAGTGAGTCTTGTTAGGAAGAATTTAATTATTTGTATGGTAAACACTCACGTAAGAGCAGGCAAACAGCCACCCCTGAACCCACAGGCGCTTCGTGGGGCTGGAGAGAGCAAATGGAGGCTGGGTCACTCGCAGTGGGGAAAACCTGTTGCATCCCTCTTTCATACAAAGAGCAAAGGATGGAAGCAATACAGAGAGACAAGTACAAAAATATCGCTGAATTGTATGTGACACATTTCCAGGCTCAGTCAAATCTCTTTTCACTTAGGGATAAAAAAACCATAGAGAAACTCTCATAATCTCAAAATGAAAAACCCAGTGTTATCATGTTCTTGATCATCCGTGACATTCAAAAATGCTGCCTGTTTGAGATCCCATCAAAAGTTTCTCTAGCCTATATTCTTTCAAAAGTGCATTTAAACATTTAGTGGCAGCTTTATGAATCTCAAAATTTGATCTGTTTTAGCAAGCAAGCCATTTAGAAATAGAAATTCCAAGCACACTTTGGGGATAATTTCAAATGCACATGGGTTTAATTTTGTGAAGAAAATCTTATTTGTTTCCCCCCTCAGGAAATTGTAATTTATCAAACCCCTCCTTTAACCAGGATCTTACAAGTTAGTATGTACAGAGATGGTCGTTAATTCTCTATACTGTGTGCCAACAGATCACACGCTCATCACTGACAAAACTGGGAATGAACTTAACAGGCTTTCACCCAGAGCAGAGAGAACTCTCATCATTAATACTCAATACTACCACACTTGCAGTCCCTATTTTCCGTAGTTTAAAATGGATTCACTGCTCCGACCCGCAGGAGGAAACATCATCCCCCAGCACCTCCTCCGCGGTCCGGCCCTGCCACGGCAGGCGCTTTCACACAGCGCCACCACAAATCACGACTCTTCAGCAAGGCTTTTGCTACCTGGCCGTGATTCACCTCTGGGAAGAACTGGAACAGGCTTGTATTTTCACAAAAATGGAAGTGCCACGGTACGCAAAGGCAAACAGAAACATTTCACAGTCCCGCCTGGATGTGGAAGGTGAAAATTCACACCACCACCTACTCGTTTGACAGCCTTTGGATCGCTTCTCCTCAAAGGTCAACTCCAAACCAACCAATCTGGTTATGCTGGAAAAAAACGTGTATCTGTAATTCAACAAACCCTCATTTTTTAACTTGTAACTTAACACTTATCATTTTTGGAAGTTTTCCCCCCCAGTAGTCATTTTTTGAGGGAGTGAGAACAAAAAAATACACCAAAACCAATAATTTATTAAATATATATATATATATATTGCTCACTTAATGGAAAAGACCTAAGACAAAATTTAGACAAAGGTTCTTATGTATACAAGTGAAATATATTACCTAGCAGTGGCAGACATCCCGAAGAGCACTGTGTATCAGAAGAAGCGCCCAGCACGTGGCAGTAACAGCCCCAGCTTTAACACGGCGTACGCAAGTGAGACAAATCAAACCGTGTCTCCTGTAAGACTGCTGTATCTTGCCGTGAATGCAGAGGATATATCGGGCTGTTGAGGAGAATTTAATGAAAGGACTGTTAAGGAGAAAAGGAGGTTGGAAGCAGAGGAAGAGTGTGTATCTCGGGTCTCAGAGTGCGTATCTCGGCTCTTTCAAAGGAGGTCTGTACATTTTATCAGTGCTTTAAGAAGCGGCGCTTAACTTTCTTAGCAAAGAAAACACGATCTGTCTCTGGTAGTAAATACGCTGCAGGCTTAAAACTGTCTTTGAAAGTTTGTCCAAGTGAGGTTTTCAGGAATAAAAGGCTCCAGTAAAAGCTAAGCAGCTTTAAAAGAGCAATGACATTACTTTACATGTGCAAGGCCTTGTGTGATGTACGAGGATTTGCCCCCAAATCCTACTGACTTCACTTGATTTTGTACCCTCACAAAGCAGTATCTACGATAAAACTACTGTGCTAAGCTTGTACAGAGATTTCCCAAAAAAGGCCTTTCAATTAAAAGCTCAACATTTTTTTTTCATTGCTACTGCTTTGTAAAGCTTTGGTAAGATCATCGACATGCACCGGAAACCAACAGCACAGCTTCATATTTTTACATATTTACGTAAAACTAATACATTTAAAAATCAAGTACCAAACAAGCTACAATACACAAAAGAAATCCCTCTGTATTTACACACAAAGATGACTTACGGACACCTGCATAAGGAACACAGACCATGTAGTGATCTAAGCACATGCTTGGAAATTACCCATTAAGAAAATGTCAAGTGTAAGAAAAGATGTTACCACTTCACTTTACAAAGCCGTAAGTGGGAAGTATCATCAGGAACCAGCTGCGAAACACAACTGAGATTCCCACGTGAACCATCCTTAGCAGCATTTTGTTCCCCTAGGAAATGGTTATAGGTCCCAAGTGGCCAAACGCAGGACTGGGAACCCCGCTGCCCCCCGTCATGGGCGCCACCTTGGGTCCCTGTAGCACCGGGGCACCGGAGGGTGCTCGCTGCTTGGCAGGACCAGATCCCTGCTGCCTTCAGAACAGCAGAAGGTGACTCCTCTGCCATACTGCATTCAACTTCATTAAACGAATAATTGAAACTAGGAACTTTCAAGCAATGCTACGTTGTAAATCGAACTGGCTTCAGAAGAATAGTCTGCATTTCTGATTAAATGGCAAGGTCTTTACATTTTTAACTTCAGCATCATGAGTTTGCTCCCGTTCCCATTTGAAGTCAATTTTACAACTCCCATTGACTTCAGCAAGAATGGAATTAGATCCCAACATATTTGCATGTCAAATTTCTTTTCTTGCAGTTACAGTGCTTTCATCCATGACATCTGCAATTTAATGGCACATTTTCTATGAAAAAGCAATGCTACATTTCTTTGAAAGGCAGCAGCAATATAATAACATTGGCCAAAACAGGAAGATTAATTCTAAAATACAAAAAAAACCACCAAAAAACCATGCTTGAGGTACTGAAACGTTACAAGGTTTTTGCTGATAATGAGAAAATAGTCCACACAGGTGTTTGTTTCACAAATTTCAAATAAATAGAAGACTCCAAAGCCTATTGGAAGAACACTGAGAACAGGATGCAGGCAAAAAAGTACAGATACACACAGAGGAAAACTTAGGCACACTTCCAGCTTTGAAACTGTTATAACCCCAAAGCAGCCCAACCCCAGACAGACTATTACTATGGCTCAACATGCTACCAAATATCAAGCATCTAACCCCAATTACTGCAGCTGCAGAAAGCAAGCTAGGAGGGGGCCTCCAGCTTGGTGGCATTACCATTCTGGACACTAACACAATGCTTAATCCAGTCACTTCATCCACTGCTTTGGACAAAACCCACAATGCTGTTAAAACACACACACACAACCCAAGAGAAAACAGAGGTAGTTCGCCTTGTTCACAAAGAACTCACGGGTCTCTTCTCCCAAGTAACAAGCGATAGGACGAGGGGCAACGGCCTCAAGCTGTGCCAGGGCAGGGTGAGGTTGGGCCTGGGGAACAATTCCTTCCCCAAAGGGCTGTCAGGGGCTGGAAGGGGCTGCCCAGGGAAGGGGTCGAGTCCCCAGCCCTGGGGGGATTTAACAGCCGGGCAGAGGCGGTGCTGAGGGCCAGGGTTTGGGGGGGGGTAGGTTAATGGTTGGGCGTGATGATCTTAAAGGGCTTTGCCAACATAAACGATTCTATGATTCTACTAGACAGGATTTCACATTTCCACAACACCAGTTTCTTTGTCTGACCAGTTTAATTCCTACACATGGTACAAGCAGGCCTTGAGGCACGCCTGAAGGTGAACAAAAACACGAGATCAAATGAGAGCAACGAGAGCAAAGGGTCACCATCACTGACAATGTGTACGAGCATACGTGTAATCCAGTCATTTGAAGGCATAGTTTAAATTAGTATGAAAAAATGCATGTATTACTTAACTATTATGCCTCTAAGAAAAACAGTAATTTAAAAAGCTGTGCTAATTTATTAAACATCCATGCTTTCATTACTAGAAATCAAACCTTTCAATGGCCTGTGCATGTATGTTTAATCCACCTCTCCAAGTTCCAGAATTTAGGAATGAATTTAAATCAGTTTGATGTAGGGTTGCCTCAAAACTATCGATGATTTTATTTTATACATTAAATTTATTCTGTAGGTTTATTTTCTTCAATCACTGAAAAAGTGAGCTGATTTGTCAGTGGTTTTTTCCCTCCACCTTTCCAACTAAAACCCCAGTCATTGCCTTGAATTGTAGAGGCAGACCACAGACCGTCTCTTAGAGCAATTCTGCTGTTCAGCTGCATTCATATGAACCATTTGCGAGATTAAAAATAAAACATGAGACATTTCTGGATCGCACATTGATAATTTAATTATTTTCCATTTTAACTGCATGCTATTTGTGGCACAGAATATTGAATATTTTTGTTGGCTGAACATCACAATCTTCTAAAATATCTGTATGTCAAAAGTCAATTATTCAGGTGACAGCATTAATGCTTAGTTTCTTTGTTAACCATTATTAACTTTTGAGCTTCTGATTTTAAAAAGATATCTGAAAGCAATAATGTAGTCTTATTCACCAAAGCAATTTTCATCTTTGTAACTATAGGTTGTGTTTAGAACCACTTCACAGTCAGAAATGAACATCACTGTGCTGTTTATGACATTATACACATAAAATGCGGAAATTCTCACATTATTAGTGCTGAGATCCAGTATACTTCAAAAGCTCCCTCCCCCATTAATATCAGTCTTTATGTTTCTACATAAACCCTTGCTGTAGGGCTGAGGGTGTCACGCAAGCAGTTAAGACATCGCTCTGGGTTATTCTACTCCTTTCTCCAGGATCTACAGCTTTGCAATGGAAGTTGAGACAAATTATCTATTTAAAACTTACTTTCTCGCACCATTTTCCCATAAATCAAATAATACTTGATGGGGAGGGAATTACCTGATTATTTTGTATCCATAATCTGCTATCTAAACTATGTTACCTTTATTCCAGAATTTAGGAAGCTTATTACTCTGATTAACAATTCCTTTAATTTCAGTCAACCCATGCTGCTTTGTTTTTGCTACAATTACAATATTAGAATGTCTTCATCAACCACATGAGTGAGCTGAAATAAATTATAATTCCTACCACAGATAGAGCAAGCTCCTATGCCCGATCCACTTGTTTTGCATGACACCGATAGCACAAAGCAGGTGGAAAGTTAGTTTATTCAGCTGGCAAGGGCGCGAGCAGATGGCACGCAAGGCACAACAGGAGCAAAAGGATCCTGCTACAGCGGTACCCAGCCCCAACAGCTGCCAGATCTCCTGGCAGCTGGTAGGTGATACCACACGTGCATCAAACCCGAGGAGGACCCCTGAGACACACGGACTCCTGGCCAGCCTCAAGTAAAGCAGACCGCTAATATTTCATACCAGCATCTCTGCTGAACCCCTCCTCGAGCTCTCACCCTGGCAGCTGCCCAGTGAGACCGCGAGGCAATTCGTGTCCGGGCTGCAATGCCCGTGTTTAGCATAACCAACGCCTTCTGCGGCGCAGGTGACAACCGCTGTCTTTTCGCCACGTTGTCTTACTTTCATAAACTCACAAACAAGATATTATTAGAAATACAGCAGAATTTATGTAGGAACATGGAATTTGTGAGAATCATGTGATGCAAGAGGAGAAAAGTGGTGAATTAGTGTTGAGAAATAAAGTGGGTTTGTAAAGCGTTCAATGTGGTTGTCTTCCAGAATGAAAGGATGGGCTAACAACAAAAATCAAGGAGGGAATGGGGAAAGATTGACTACCTGAATGTGAAATTTTAGGGATGAGATTGAGAGGTAAACAAAATCCCATGCAGATTCTTAGGTATTTGGGATCCATTCCACCATTTTCATTCATCTCACTGTACTTCAAATGGCCAAACGTGGAACCTGAATCCAGATTTGACCTCTGGCAGTTCTCTTAACCACAGGGAAAGTGTGTTCGTTACTTATAAGAAATTAGAAAACATATACATCAAACCACCAGTGTGTATGCCTTGTTTTGTTTATTATGGCTTAAAATATTTTGTGTCACTGCAGCTAATTGGCATGTTTTCTTAGCGGCGTAAATAGACGCTCAGAAAACTCATAAATCAGACTAGCTGTGTTTGTAAGCAACATTTCCATATCGGATGTTTTTGATATTGGTACAGAAGAATCAAGCTGTTGAAATATCCGAACTACAACTACACTCACCCAGGGTTGGGTGTGACACTGGTCAGGTAAAAATTGCTATCGCTTCTTCCAAGACAAAAGCTAGGTAAAGCTAAACACAACATTTTTCAACAATTCAGCTGAAAATTAAGGGGAACATTTTCTAAGGTAGAAAGGGCAGCTCAGCCCCCAAATAATTTCTCTGTGAGAAATCTCATTTCTCTGAAAATTTCCTTACAGGATTTAGGCAGTCATTTTTAACAGCCATAACCTGAATATTTCCCAGACAATAACTACAACAGTTTCCTTAATTCCCACAGATATCACTTCAACTTTGAGGTTTTCCCTTGAAGTTGAAAACCCCAGCATTCAGTGGGTGAAAGTCCAAATGTATGTTCATTATGAGTAGATATTGTCAAAGTTAACCACTCTGTTGGGCCTAGATAGGGAAGAACAGGGCACTGCCAGAAAGGACAAGATCCCATAGCAGGCAGCAGAGGATCACTAACAGAACAGGCTAATTTTCTCTATGACCGAACTGCAGAGAGAGCAAAAAAAGTAGAGATTAAAGCAGAGAATAACATCTTTTACTTTGAATTCCTCAGCAGGTATGGGTATGGCAGAGATAGGTATAAGGTGCAAATGAAGTAAAATGGGCCTTACCCCTCACCAACAGATGGGACATGGCAGGGCTCAGATGTTGCTAATTAGTAGCTCATGTCAGATGACCACCCACCTCCACCCTGTTGTAACTCTCAGCCTGAGATTTAATTCTCACTATCAAACATCTTGATTTTCTACTGAAATCTATTGGACCTTGACTTAAACTATCTCCAGCCCCAGAGAGCTTTGGGTCTTCTTCCCCCCTCTGATTTTCAATTACCAAATTCAACCTAATGGGGAGGATGTTCCAAACCGAGCATCAGGCACAGACACTCAGGACACTCAGCACACACCTCTCCTCTAAAGTTGCCTGCCACTATTTTCTTTTTTTTTTTTTTTTTTTTTTTTGCATTTCAGTAAATTTCTCCATGAGTGTCACTGCTAGTGAGCTACCTTCCTTTTTTTGGTGTTTTACAACAAATACATAGTTATCCAACAACAACTACTGTCCCATTTGGGATTTTGCTCACTATGTAATTACAGAAAGGAGATTTTTCAGTAGAGTTTTGATGAAAGCGTTGTATTCTTTAGATTCAGTAATTCCACTATCCATGCATGCAAAGGCTACTATCTAGGCAAACACTCACATCTGGAAATGCCGGGAAATGCCACACTCTACATCTTCGATGGAGGAGAAGCGATTCCTCTATGCACACAGAATGGCAGCTGACTTCTGTATCGGCAAGAGTTTGCCCACACAGAGCCAGTCGAGCCTGAAAATCTGGCTTTCCCAATGCTGTGCTTAGATACTGCAGCCTGAACATGTTGCATGTATCAAATTTTTTCCATATATAATCTAAGAAAAAACAGTACTAAAGCCCAGTGCGACAGTAAGTGAAGAATAGGTCTAGACACAAGAACAAAAATTAAGATAAAGTCAGTTCTGATTTACTGGTTTTACATTGATTTAAGTGGGGTTAGGCTTCAATACCAGTTACATGTTTTATCAGGAACTAGTTTTATTTGCAGAAAACTGAAATATCTGGAGTGCTTTCCTTCATAGTATTAGCTTACAAAACCACAGTATCATTGAAAACATAAAAACCCAAACCTTCTCCCTAAGAGTTTCAATGAAAGACACTTGCCAAAGGAAAAGGATCATTGTTCCATTGAAAATCTGCATGTTGTTTTCATTATGTGCTTTAAAACCTACTTTCCGTCTTTCTTGGTATCTGGATTAACTGAATTCTGCTATTGACATTCAAAATAGCTCTCCTTTCTTGAAGCAGTCTTTTGTACATTGACACAGTGAATCAGTTTATATTCCTTAATCTTGAGAGATGAAGCCATCCTTACATTAAAATGGAGAGTGCATTAGACGTTGAGTCCTAATGCTGAGCCCTCCAGGTCAAGGGCACTTGGAGATAAGAGACTGGCTTGCAGCGCTCTCTAGCACTCACACACATATAATGGGGAAAAAGTGATGAGGCTCCAGTCCCATTTAATAGATTAATAGCTTCTTGCACCAGAAGGTTATACTTTGATCCTTTAATGCTCTATTAACTAATAATTTTGCCAATATTTCCTGGCTTCTATCTCAATAGCTTATAAACAAATATAAACATAAATACAGTCACTTGTTCATAGGACAAGAGTCCCACTTCTGTTTAGTGGGATTCATGCAGCTTAATAAATAAGATTCCCAGTGCCTGTTGCATATCCACATTTGATATGGTCAGCTGTTAACATGTCCATAAAATGCTACTTCACAGGACCTAGCGCTTAGTTAATTAAAAATTCAGTCTGGCCGAGTTTAAAGCTTTTGTTTTGTTTTGAAGGGTCATGCAGTGAAAACAGCCTGAGAAGCAAAGCTGTAGTGAAATCTGCCACGTACTACAGCCAGTACCAGCATTCATTCTTCCAAAACTTCCCCCGTGCAGGCACACCCAGGTGTATAATACATGGACAGAAGAACATTACTTGAAATTGTCTTTAAGAAACTTGTCTCTGCCCTGTATATCAGTTATTAGGCTACTGTAGATAAGGGCACTTTCTCTTAATTACATTGAAGGTATTCCACTGTGTGACACAAAAAATCTGATTTGTAAGACTGCTGAGAGAAAGGAAATGAGGGAGGGAGAACACAGGGCCCAGTGATGGCAACACGTATCGGGAGCGGTACGATGAGGGTGCCTGGAAGACCTGCCCTCGGGGCTGCTCCAGTTTGATCGAATAACTGAGTGACTTTGTGCGTTTCCATGCCGTACAGTCATTGCAAGCTAATTAGGAATGTGCTGAGAAATCAGCCATTAAACCACACCTCCTGCAGAGTACAGGAACACATTGTTTATTTAAGAAGGGAAACATCCTTCTCTCCATCTCTGCATGGGAAGCGCTACGTGGTTTTAGGTAGAACAACTGCGTGTCTTGATAATTACAGGAGTCCTAGACACACACCATCCACACAGATCTAGAAGATATCCGTACTATAACATAATTCTAGAAATCATTAGTAGTGATTAAAGTACATCCTTTTTCTTTGCAGGGATGCCACAATTCCTTCCAATTAAAAAAGGAAAAAAGAAAAAAAAAAAAAAAAAAAAAAAGATGAGAAAAGCTACAAATGTAGCAGAATTCCATCCATCTCGCCACCAGGGGACACTGTCCTGTCATTTCAAAAGTATGAGGAAACAAATTGTTGCTTTAACGCCAGCAAGTCCAATTTAGATGGATAGATGAACCCTAAATGTGTTCATTGTATGCTTCCTTAGAGCAGAGCCAGTAAATATGACAAACACATGCCCAAAACAACATTAGTGTCTGAGAATTGTCTTTGAGCATTTACATCACATGCACCTACGCATCTCCCAACAACCAAATTAACAACATAAATAAACCTCAGTCTTCCTCAGTACAACATTACCAGAGCAAACTCAATTCTGCCTACATGAGCTAGTACTGTTCCAGTGCTGCTGCTGACAAAGTACAGGGCTGCCTAAAATCTCAACCGCAGCACTGACAGGAGAACAATTTCTGCCACAGCTCTTCTCAAACTGAGCAGCACCTCACGTCTCCAGTCATCTCTCTAAATTCAGTGGAGCTAACTGAGAAGATGACAGCGGTGAACTCGAGCACAGGTAACTGATTCTGTACACCGAGTATTCTCAAGACCCTGTCCACATTTTGTCCATTACTGAATGTGACAAGACAACGAGCTCCCCTTTAACAGACCACCGGAAAATGGATGCAAAAGTAGCTATCCCATACCCAGAGATAGCTGTCACTGATGCTAGAAGATGAAGATATAGTTAAACCTCTTATAGTCAAGATAGCCAGAGAAAGAAATCTGTTTACATTGGGTTTATCTGTTGATGCTGGTAGTTCTTTAAAATATGCAGAGTGAGATTTAGTAAGTCCTTATTGGATAAACATTTCCATTTAGATTAATTTATACATGTTCTCTGATTGCCAAAAGATGAGAATTGCAGAAACATGAGATAGAAGGATGAAAACATAAGCATACAAAACCAGGAGATGGATTTGTGAGGTTTTCTGCTTCAACCAAATAGTTTTGGTTCATAAATTAATGTGCTAAAATAGGTAAACAGATGTCCCTGAACACTTCATCTGTGTCTTGAAGGCTATATACCAGTACTATGCTGAAAAAGGTTGGCATCTATGTTTACAGTGAGATGAAAGTCCCTCTGACAGGTACAGACTTACTTTTTTAATCAGTGACTTAGTTTAATGCAATAATTTTTTGAAGGCATAGGCCTCATTATTCTTGTGTAACTCATACAGTACTAACTTCAATAAACTGAGTGCATACATTCAATGATCCAGGTTATATGAAATCATGAAGTGAATATTCTAAGCAATGTTTTACTCATCATCTTGGGTGGCTCAAGATTCAAAATTTCACTTGTTAAGCTTAAGAGTGCACTTGAATTGCTAAGTACATTGGAAATTGTACTTAGGTCAACTACAAACCCAGGATATTGCTGTCTAGAGCTGAGCATTCTACATTAGAGTAATTTAATAAAAAATAAGCATTAGTTCTGTGTATTCTGTACAACTTAAACATCTGAGCTAGCAATAAAGATCAAATCACCTCTCCCAAGTTAAAACCACTCTCCCTGGCTTATCTTACAGCCCTGTTAGATGGCAGCACCAACAGTCCTTAACTGCACCAGAAACGGTGACCCATTCCTGGCCGATTTCAGTTCTCTGTCTCACCAGGAGAAGTGACCAGTCGTGTTCTCCTTTACTACAATCTCCGCCCCCCCACTGTTTGAATTCAACCTCACTGCGCATTCACCTACCAAAAGCTAAATGAAGTATATTAATTCCAAAATCTAGATAAAGAGTGAAGACTTTGGAAAGACTGGAGAGCAGAGGTTCCTACACCAAATCATTACGAGAAAGTCTTCCAGGTAGTGGTCAATAGCTATCATTCAAAAACACAAAGGAAACAAAGAAGAGGTTGCCACCACTTCCAGCAAAGCTGAGAACATACATTTGCTAGTAAGTTAACAGTTTACACAGAATTTTCTGCGGTGTCTGAGTTTGGGCCATGGAAACTGCCCGGTTTCTGCTGCATCTGCCTGGCCTGAGCCGAAGCAGCAGGTGTGCAGGCGCTGAAGTGCTTCCAAGGGTAATTAAGCACGTCATCTCAGGGTGCAGCTGCGGAGGGGCTGCACATCACCGTCCCCTGGCACTTCTCAGCACTTATCTGTAAGCTGAGGCTCCCCCAGGTCTGCGCTAAGAAGAATGAGCGCTCCTGGATTTACTTCAAGACCAACCAGGTTAACTCAGTCCTTTATAGCGCTGTTCCAGACTCGACTGGAGAAGTCCCCAGCAACCTGATCTAATTAGATCTGCTGCAGGCAGGGACTGGACTCGGTCAACTCCAGAGGTCCCTTCCAAACTAAGTTATTCTACAATCCTGTGATCTTCCACTGTTTAAACTAACCCAAGGGACTGGAAGAAATCAGAGCACGGGTTCATGAAGATGGCATCCCCCAGGAGACACACAGTTAAGTCTCTTAACTGGCATAATGGTTGGAAAAGAGAAAGGCTGTGCAGAGCCTTGGCTACTGCTTTCCCATGTATTGCCAATCCCATCTATAAAACACTTCCATAATGCGATCATACCATTTACAGCACACTTTCACCCCAAATTCTCTGCTTAGTGTGAACATGGAGGCAAAAATGAATATACATTAAACCTCACCTAAAGAGATGAGAACAATACTGTTATCACAGATGTCTCATCTGCCTTGGGAACTCTGAACACTCAGGTAAATAATTTCTACACTGCAGCTATACCACTAATAATCCATACTATCAAATGGTGATGATGATAACTTTGGTAAGAATATGTTCTTCATCATAATAAGAACTAAAGAACAGGAAAATCATTCCTCATAAGATTTGAAAGGAACTTTGCTTTATTGGTGTTTTGGTATGAGAGGGGTATTGTCTTCTCCAGAAGAGTAAGCAGAGATCAGACAAGCCAGGCCTATTTAATATTTTTTGATTTGTAAGACTAGAAAAGAGAAAACTTTGATGGATTTCTGATCCACGCCTTTTCTTTCTGCAGGCAATAAGTACTAAAAATTGGATCTCCTGCTGCGCAGCCCTGACGCTAACAAACATTTTCATTTCTGACATTTCTGTGACACTTTATGCAACTGTCAGAGGGCCTTATTCAACGTATCAATACCCACGCGAGCTTACGTCTGTGAGACGACACTGAACCGTTCCAAACGTCTTTCATATAAATCAGCTAAAGCGCCTTTTTCCAGCGCCTTTTTACGATGCGTTTCACTGAAAGGGGTTGATTAAGTGTTAAAGAATGATTAGCCTGCTTTACAATTATAAAGGATTGCACTTGACAAGATCTGACAGTATCTCAGGCTAATCTCAGAACTGCACAATATTTGTCAAGCTGAAAATATTAAAAAAAAAATTAAAATCACTGAAATTAACAATTTTGTTAAAACATGAGGAACAGAAGCTAAAATTCAGGCCGACATAAAAAAATTAATTGCTTAATGAATTAACACATCTTACCTAGGTGGACCAATACCCCTCAGCCTGCTCAGAGCTATTCCTTAAACGCTCACACCGTAGGTACATTCAGTCATGATGTTATTACTCATATCTGTGATATGGATGTAGGCCAGGATTAGAAAGGCTGATGCAGAACTGGCAAGCTGCACCAGGCTCAACTGAGAATGCCTAATACTGACAATGAAAGTAGAGGAAAGCCAGTCCGTAGTGCATCCATGTGATTGCAAAATACATTCACAGAGGAGAAAATTTGCTCCTTGCTCCTGCAGACCATCAGCTGTGCCCAAACACACACAACCAGGTTACAGCACTCACCTCAAGCATACAGGCACATACACAAAGTAAATGGTTGAAAAGAAGAAATTGTCCTTCTATTTTTTTATTTCCATTGTCATTTACTAAATTAATGCCTTTATCACATTCTTAAAACACTGTGTACAACACAGAACACATTTAAAAGCAGGCTGGGGTAGAGAATATCAGAGAAAGAACAAAAACCGTACTCTCAGAACTTGTCATCTGAAGCCACTAATGGACTTAATGCATTAAACAGACTAACAGAGCCCTTTGATTATAAGCAGCACAATGTTACATCCAAGTTGTTCTCCCTACAATTTGAAATAGTTTGGACTAGAGTGTTGCATAGCTAAAATCCAACTGAACACAAAACCCCCAAACAAATAGGTCTTAGTTAAATGTCTGTCACAAAAGGATAAGACAACAGGCACAAACTAAAATACAAGCAAGTAAAATTCAACAGAAGAATAAAAATATTTACTGTGAGGATGACTGAATGCTGGAACGGATTGCCCAGACTGATAGCAGAGTCCCATCCTTGAAGATACTCAAAACCCAACTGGACGTGACCCTGAGCAACCTGCTCCAGGTGACCCTGCTTGAGCATGGGGGTTGCAGTGGACATGTCCAGAGGTGCCTGCCAACCTCAGCGGTCCTGTGATTCAGTAAGTAAATCTACTGTCTCAAATATTTGTGAGATCAGCTACACAAAAACCCCCAAACGACGGAGGGCTCTAGTTAAATGTAGCGATTATACACCACCATGCTCCGTCATAAAGAGGTAAAGGACGCCGCTGAGCAGCCCTTCATTCTCAGATGAAATCTCCCCTTTCTTAGGAGAAGCGGTAACTGGAGCACCACGTGCCCCGTCGGCACGGCGTGGGCGAGCACAGCTACGCCAATGGAAGCACAGGCTCCACATGGGATGCAGAATCCCATTTCAAACCCCAAGCCGCGCTGCCTACTTCACTCACACCACCTTGGCCTGACACAGCGGGGCTTGGCCTGAGTGATACGGTTTACTTGAAACAACTGGAGAATTTAATCCCATATTTGATGCATTTTGAGCCACATATCTTCTTTATTAAATAAGTAATATTTACATGCCATTCTGTCTATTTTTTATGCTACTTAATATCATGTGTCTGCTTTACATAGAATCCTTTCTAAGCTTGGTAGAATACTTTTTTGGGTGCAAATAATTGAATTATTTCATAAAGTTACCCTGTAAAAGGCACCCTGATCTAAAAGCAGGCCAAGATCAAACACCAAAATGTTTTCCGTTAGTTTCAGTATGCAGATAGTCCTGGAAGGACCACTAAAATCCTTAAAATATTTGTGGAGTTAGGACTATAGAAGATACTCTGCTGAAAGTCCTCCTCAGAATACCAAATGCTTTAGGATTTAATATCATAGGCTGTGATGCCTAGTTACTCAGAACAAAACGCTTTTGTATTCACTGATTCCTGAACACACCAAATCAAAATGAAAACCAGTGAAAAGTAAAATCTCTTACCTAAAGCCAGAAGCCATGCCAGAGATGGGCTGGGCTTCTTATCTGAATCTGTGTAAGACAAAAAAAATCCTGTAGATGCCATCACCCATATAAAAGCCCGACTTCTTCACATATTAAGTTACTAAAATGAAGACTGACAGAACATCCTTGTCAGCTTCATTTAACCAGATGCTGCCTGACAATTTCCACATGGAATTGTGGAACTGCAACTCGAAGAGGACATAAACCCACAAAAAATGAGGAAGAACTTGTCAAGTCAAATAATGCAGGCACAAACCTCATAAAGGAAAATGGGTATATATATTAAATAAACTTTAGCTGCCATGATAACAGAGGCAATCGCTCCAGCCACTGCCTCTGCCAGTTTGACAGCAATGCCATGTCTACATGGGAAATCGTGTTTCAGTGCTTTTGAAATACCTTGAAAAAAACTGGACAATGTAAAAAAAAAACCCATAAAACCTTTCCCTTAAAAACCTTCGCCTTCCACGTAGCTATAGCATTAAGAAAAGGAAATGCCTGTTAAAAGCATGAAAGAAAAAAAAAAAATCAATATTTTCAATTGAGGTCCATCTTCCTGCAATATCCTGGACTGTTCCTAATGTAAACTTTGAAAACAGTGGGGAATATTAATAATTTCTCGGAATTCTGTCAGAGAAAAAAAAAAAGATAGAGCTTCATCAGGAATTATTTTAACTATTTATTTATACGGGAATTATTGGCTGAATACCGTTAGTTCCTCTTTAAAGACCTTACGCTAAAGACAGTATTTTCCCTGTTAGTGTGCAAAACCTGTCAGAATTATTAGCTTCAGAGGTGCAAATATTCCCAACTAATGCCACAGAGCTTCATAAAATTAAGGCTCCAATTGCTCAGCTTGTGCAGGACAGTACTTCATGGTTGATTTCTTGGGGCTTTTTGCCTGTTGCCTTTCCACTTACTTGTGTCTAGGAAGCTTCCTATGATTTAATCTGAATTGGATCAGCACTTTAAACTCACTTAATTAGCACCTTTATCTTTCAGCGCAGCCTAGTTAATCTGAAGAGTGCAATGCTGGGTGTATTTTAGTTCAGACCGGGAGCTCATCCACGCACCGTGCTTCTGCTCACAGCGTACTCTGGTCTCCCAGTGCACAAACTGGACTGCTTGCAGATGAGGCTACACCGAAAGGTCCTCCCCAGGACTACATGCTCCAACCACTCCAGGCCATCTGCCCACAGGACACCCTAAACCCCACATCTAGGGTGAGAGTTGGGTGGTCCTCATCAACTGCTTCACTCAATTGATCCTCTCCTCCTACACAAGTGGCCAACACAGACACAGATGGGGCTCAGAGGGTCCAATCCGTATTATTACCCAGCAAAGAAACATGCTGGGTTTCTGGCTGCCTTCTGGTAGGAATACAGCCACCACCTTTGACATTGAGAGACCCGTCCTGCTGGGAAAAGGTGGCAATGACCAGCCGACAGCTTGCTGTAAAATCAGCCCTCAATCTAAGGAGATCTGAGTCTCACTGCTTACAATGCTATGGATGCTGAAGCCTGTAGTTTAACACGGAGCTTTGTAGCAAGGCTAAAGCAGGTATTCTCTGACCACCTATTACAGGAATAATCAAATGTGTACGAGAAAAGGGCCTAAGCAGGGACTATTTCTCTGAGTCACCAGCAAGAAAACAAACATCCCAAAGATAAGAATTCTTCTTCTTTTTTTAAGCCTGGCAAGAAGTCCTAGCTATGCACCAGCTGTTCATGAAAATGAAGAGACTGCACATCTTCAGCTATAGGCAGGAGAGATTAATAGTAAAAAAAAACCAACCCAAACCAAACAAAAAAACGTAGTTTCTAACCATCAGGAAAATGACGGGAGGAAGAAAAGAAAGCCAAAAGGTGAGAATCCTCTTTTCTTTTTGTCCAAGTCTCCAAAGATATTCATAACTGCTCACACCATTGACAAATGGGTAAAACTTAATTGCTTGCTTACTTGTAAAATATAAAATGGAGTGTGCTGCTACCAGCACTTCGGGATTTGAATAATGATTTGAATAATGTCCATGCCACACATCTATCAAAACCTTATTTTGTAATTTAGTGGGAGAAAGAATGTACTAATAACTAAATAACTAAAATCTTTATCAAATAAAATACAACTAAATGGAAACACACGTAACTACCAAATAATACACAACTAAAATATACAATCAAAAAAAAAAATCTACCTTGGAAAGCCTCTCGATGAGTGAAATCTTGCCGCTGGCATGAGGCCAGGCACCCTCATCACTCCCCATGTCCTTCGGACTCGATTACATGCTGGGTCTCATAACAACTGCACCCTTTCCCCTCGAATTCGCCGCACCCCCGTGATGAAGGAGGGCCTGTGCCAGGCCCAGCTCCTCCGCAGCCGACCGGCTGCCAAACAGCTGAGCCTCCCCCCTGCAGTCCCAGCACGGAGGGGAGCCAACAGCAGAGCCGAGCTGGGGGGGCTGCCAAACCTGCCAGATGCAGGCACTCTCGCAGGTGACTGCGAGATGGGGCCCAGGAAAGTGAGCCTCGTGCCGAACACACCGACACCTGACAACCTACAGCTAATTCAGAGTGTTTCTAGGGGGCCAAAGGAGGATCAGGCAGCCAGCCACCGAAGCTCAAGGGCGCTTAGCTTACTGCACAAAACACCAGCTGCAGGGCTTGCAATTTATTCTCCATTTAGCTACTCCTACTGCAGGGACTTAAAGTAACTCTGAGTACTTGGTGGGAATGCTAAACCCACAGCCTTCTCCTGCCATGTCTGATATGAGGAGCACATGCCAGAAGCTCTGGGGCAGGAGATGCCACCAGCTGGGAGAATGGGGAGTGATGAGTCTTTCTGCAGGTCTTGCACCTACAGGAAAGCCAGATCCTGCAAAACCTCTCCAAAGGAGTTTCTTGTTTTACAGCCAGGTTGAAAATAAAATGAGAGCTGGAGCCAGAATTGGGTAGAGAACTGTAGCCATTTTTCTTACTGTGAATTGCAACCACAAAATCTCTAACATGTAATGGGATGGGAGTTCCCTTGGTGGTAAACGGTGGACATACCATTTCTCCAGAGCTCTTTGTGCCGTCCTCTGAACTCCAAAATCCGTTCCAAGAGAGAAACTGAATACATTAATCTTACTAGAATACATCATGAGTTGTAACCAATAATGGCTATGACATTTAATTGAAGCTTGAAGCCCCAGCCCTGCAAGCATGACCGTGCATCTGAAGTGCATGCCTCTCCACTGCCCTCCTCGGAAGTCTGTTATTCCTATCCCATCAACACACTGCTACCAGGGGACATGTATTAAGTGGAAAACTTCCTTGCTGATGGCAGCTCTTACCCTCCAAAAGCTCAACTGCAACATCATGTCTGAGCAGAGGACATCAGTTTTCCTGTCTGCAGGCTTCTGCATTCATATTCAGAATCCTTGGTCATATCCGAGCAATGTTTTCTCTGCTCAGAGCATATAAGGCTATTGATTTCTCAAAGAAAAGTCGAGATAGTGAGAGATTTAAAAAGAATCTCTATAGCTCACCAGCCCTCTCCACGCACTTATTCATTGCCCAACCACGAGTTCATCATATGAAGACACACCTTGTTAACACAGACTGAAGGGATGTCAACAGATGATCTAGTATGTATTCCAAGGTATATTCAGCTTTCACGAAAGAGATGTAACCCATTCTTACAGATGGAAGCTCCCAAATGATGCATGAGAATCCACTCTAGTGCTTTCCAGTCTTTACTGTTAGAAATTTTTTCACGCCATCTAACATTAAACTTTCTTCCTGCAGTTCAAATTCTTATTCTATCCACCAAGAATACAGGGGGAAAAAAAAAACAACCAAAAAACACAACTCCTCTTTTTTGTCCTAGACTGTTACATTCCTCCCACTACCCAATCCTCTCTGGTTTGTACCTGTACTAAAAGTTACCGTAGTTTGTATACAAATACGTAAAGAATCTGCAATCAGCATTCCCAATCCATTTGAAGACTGCCCTGAAGAGCCATTACACAATTAGTGCATTGGACCCAGCGGCACAGATACTGACACCTGCAGCGTCTCACAGCAGGCATCTCCGATTCCTACGCAGCTGATGAATCAAAAAGGCTTTCTCCAGCTCCTCTTAACATGACCTTTCTCTGCTAAGCGTCAATTGGCTTCACACAGAGGCAGCAGACAGAGAACCCAGGGAAAGCTTCCTATTAATGCAAACTTCCCCCACACGTTCAAAGCCTGCTGCTGAGTACACCCAGCAGTATTTCTTTTATATGTGCCTGGACTTTGGGGACAAATATGCTGTTCTACAGTCCCTCCCTCCACATAAACACATGCAGACTGCTTTTCTCCAATTCAAACTTAAAAATCAACAGAAACCAATTACTGCAGTACTAAGACATGCATTACACCAGATCCTGCTAAAGGCGTCTGGCACCCCCCAGTTATGGTAACCCACACATTAGCCAGCTTTTTAACTTTTCCCAGCACATTTGGCATTTCACCACTGCTGGAGTCAATCACTGCTGCATTCTAGTGCTCCACAAATTGATCCTGTTCTGCTTCCCAAAGCACCCCCCCCGAAAAAGCAGCCTGAATATTCTTATGACCTTCACGCCCAGGGGAGTTTTCCACGTGTCTGAAGCATATGCGCCAATCTCATTACAGTTGCCCAAAAAATTAAAGACAGAGGGAAAGGTATTCTTTACTTCAGATACATAATGCACCAAAATAGGACTGGAGGATGAGAAGTAACAGCCCAGTCTTCCGTTTAGCACATTTCAGCATCCTACAAACCGCAAACCCCAGGAATGCTTACGCCACATTGTTTGCTTACCCGTCACTGCCCTGGCATCACTTTTTCTAAGCAACAAACAATACAGCAGAAAGAATCCAGATACAAACTCTTCAAACTCTACAGCCCCACAAACTCCTATTCACGTGCAAGTAGGTGCAAGGCAGCAAGAGTTGAACAGCAATAAGCCTCTCGGAACTCTAACGTCAATCCCCTATGAGGAAGTTCAGTAATTATCAGACATCTTCCTCCTTTTTTGATTAGACATGAAGAAGCAATCCTAAACTAAAAAGAAAAATATTCATCTACTACTGGGAAGTAGTCCTCACTCAGTTTGTCATGAAAATAAGTGTACAGTCCATACCATTCCTGTTATTTAAGTCAAATTAATAGCTAAAATTAACCTCCTCTGAGTAATAGCTCACAATCTTATTTTGCCTCCCCACCTGGGAACTAGCATTTTCAGGTAATTCTGAATGTAAGGAGTTATCAAAATGTTAGCATAGCCCATGTTTTATGCTTTAGAAAAGAAAATAAATTCCTATTTCTTAGTTGTTTTACTGGCCTTTGCTCAGGTATATGCCAGTATCTGGCCCTGAAACCGACCAGGTCCTTTTTACAAATTCTTAGTGATTTTCTTTATTAAAAATAAGCAGAATGCAGATACGAACACTTCACTTTTCACTGAGTAACCGCATAAGATCTGTGGTACTGTAATAACATTTGCTAATCATTTTCATGTCCCTTTGTTATTCCTTTAAGATTCAGTTTCACACAACTGAATCCTAAGACACATCTTTTTTAATATCACTGTTTCCAAAATGGCAAATGAAATGTTTAACCATCTTGTTTACACCCAAAAGCTTTTGAGAAAGATCAGATAAAATGAAGCCATCTTAGCCCAGCATCAATCTCAAAGCGTTATTAGCTTTGCTTTGTATTTTGTGTTGACACCTTAAATATTACGTGTACAAGTTAAGCAACTTCAAAGCCTTACGGTGCAGGGGTCTGTAATGACCCCAGGTATCAGAGTGACTTCTGCCCTTGGATTATTTTACCAAAGACCAGACAACTGCCACTGACTTCACTGTATCTTCTGCATTAAATACACCTGGACTTTTTATCAAATAATCAACATGAAAGAAGACAGTAAAGCTTGTTTTTCTTTCCCCACTGGGTTTATAAATATTCCACAGGCTACACAATATTTTAAATAATCAAGACTATTTAGCAGTCTAAAATCATGCTAATTAATACAAAGGTACAACGGTCAATTTTCCAAATAAAGGTTTCCCCTTCAAGCACTCTCAGTCTTCATTTAGATGAGATTTGTTGAAGGCTGAATGGCCCATCTTTCAGGTGGCAAAACGGGAGATTTTTGGCTCCAAAAGTTGAGCCAATCATTTGAACACATAAATATGATTTGTTATGTACTGAAACCCTCCCAAGTTTATCTCATATGTGATTGTGGGGAAATTTAGAACATTGTAAGTGTGACTGAACATACTCTGCTACACTGCACATAGTCACAAATAACTTAATTTTGTCAGTATTGCAGCAACATTCCTGTATTATTCACAACTTTCCAAATTTCTTTGTTTCTAGCTTCTTATTCGTAAGTTGTTTAAATCCAATATCCAAGGATCAAATAGCCCTACACACAAAACACCTACTAAATTAGAGTGAAATGCATATTGAATATATGAAGGCCTTTCATAGCTGCAAGCTCTACGTTGGGTCTGGACAATACAAAGGAGAGCAGAACAACCATGGTTTAGGATTTCACTGTGCACATCATGGAAAGCTCACTGTGTTGGCTCCATTAAACATTACTACTCCGAATGAATCTACAATGAAATTAAAAATGGATTTTTACTCATCAGAGGAATGTGTTTCTGGAACAGTCTCTCAAAAACAACAGTTGGGTAAGAATACTAACTGCCGCTCAGATGGAGCTTGCTTTTCTCCAAGGAAGCGCATGGTGTGATTGCTTATAGTGAAGGCAGATAGAAATTCATGTCCCGGAGATTCCCAAGGTTCTCACGCTCTTTTCAAAGAAAAAAAAATACACAAGCAGTAGTAATTATTCAAGTACTTCTGAATACTGCAAGTATTTCAAGAGCCTGTCCATTGAAATGGAGATATCCATAGCACAAGGAAAACTTCAGTTCAGCAGAAGGAAAAAAAAAATACATTAATAAATTCTGTGCAAGAGGAAGAATAGTGCAATATATGAAAAAAAAGTAGTATAAAGCTGTATTAATTTCATTAAAAAGCAAAATACATGATTTTATATAGCCTTAAAAATTCCAATTTATTCACAAACAGACGGAGAATATGCACACTTCGTATGTAAACCACAGGCAACTCTTAGGTGGTTACACGACTGTGCTGCTTCACTGCCACTTCCCTGGTTACTGTATTACTCTTTCAAGTTTCACAGAGTCCTTGCCTCATAAACCAGCGATATGCTTCCAATATATTATACCCATTGTAATCTGCTTATAGGCCTTTATGATTCATGCTCATTTAAAAACAGTTTTCCTACTTGCTTGTATTGACAGGACACAGATTTTGCCGCAGTGCCTTTTACCAGAGGCTTGCTCAGCACTTGGTCTCAATGATCTCTAGATACCACCCTAATAGAGAAAATTATTAAAAGTGAACATTTGACCCTGAGGAGTCTCTGTTCGATCCATTTAAATCTAAATATCACATGTATTGCCTTTCCTGTTCATATGGTACTAAAATCGTAGAAGCTTGTAGATAAAACAGACCTCAGAGAATACTCAAAAGTCTACTCATTTTTTTCTCTTGTTACAGAAAAAAACTTAATTTCTCTCAACAGAGTATTTCTAACTAATGATTCAGGGTTTTTTCCTCTAACTGACATTACACGGGACCATGTTCTCTTATATCCCTTCCACATATAACCGCCTACCTACATACATGTGCAGACGTTCTAACTGCAAAGAAGTATCTCCGATGTAATTGTGAAAAATTACAGTAATAGATTTTCTTCTCCTGTTTCCTCTTTTGCTTCTATGTAAAAAAATAAAATGATATTTGATCTCTTTTCTTGATATTTCATGGTTCAGTTGAATGGGCTGGTTTTGGTTCACAGAGCTAGAAATTCCCATTAACTGATAATAGAGATGGATAGACCAAAACTATTTCAAAAAATCAGGTCAAATTTAGCATTTAGTTTTAAAAGCCTTTCGCCAACTTTTTATTATATTAAGTAATCAAATACTTTTTTTTTGTATTTGCCAAAGGAAATTTGACAACATTTGGCATTAGCATCTATTAAATGAAAATTACAGATATGAAAAGTACTCGTTTTCATTTCAGAGGCCTATATATTTAAAACAGATTGGATAATTCTCAAAAGATTTCAAACATCTAATTTTGGAATAAAACATAACTTGTGGGTTGAGCCAAAAAGAAACTTTTCAAGAATATCTCATTTTGTGGAAGCATCTTCTGTGTTTAGTTGAAGCTGCAAAGTTTTCATCCCAGTTTTTCATACTGCCAGTAAATAAAAACTTTGATCATATGTCTATCATTAGCCTGTCATAGAAAAAATGTAAAAACCCCCTATGTTTTCCCTAAAAAAAGTTTTAATAGAACACTTACTCTTTGTTGTATATGTGATCTTGCTAACGCGTAATGGGCATCTTACACCTACATGCATCTCCATTAGGCACAGGCTGAACAGGGGGTGCTAACCTTTTATCTGCTCCCACAGAGAAGGGCAACATGAGCCTGGCATGCCAAAATAACACGAGTGGAAGGACAACCTTGCTGGATGCTTTATCCAGCCTTCCTTTCCTCTGAGAAAAGCCTTTTGTAGGTACACCATAGATCTGACCCTCTAAAAAGCGGAAAGGAGTGTTCAGCCATTCTGTAGCGTTCCACCACCCTGGGCCTTCAGTGGTTACTACGCACGTGCGAGGGGTCTCCTCATGCAGGGGTGCCCACAGCAGCGTGACTTCTCAGGAAGCTGTGTGCTGAGAAAGTGAAGTTACACAGGAGAGGCGGAAAATGTTAAAAACCATTTCACTTCAGAAGAATGTGACGGCAATACGTTTTGCAATTAGTCATGGAGGTTGCTATTTGTTACAGGAGGGGGAATTAGTTATTGAGAAGGTAGGTATCGCTTTTTCCTGCTCAGAACAAAAATATACAATTGCTCTTATTTTCTTTTCTGAAATGGCTGTCTGTTCTGTGATGACATTTATCTTAATTGTTCTTTAAACTACAGAAAAAAGCTACAATGGCTGGAAGAGAAGAACTGAGCAGGTGGAGAATGCCATTTTCACTGGTTATGCTATCATCAAACACATGAGCAAGTGTGTACCTTTATTAACAGAGATTCAAGAAAATGAAACAAAGGCAAAATTAATTATTAGGATAATTACCAAAAAGGATAATCCATAGCACACTAGTTCTGTATTGCCTTTCACACTTGTGTTTCAAATATTTGCTACAGCATTTTTTGTTATAGTGCGCAGTAATAAAATTGATTTGTCATTCTGCAGGCTAAGAACAGCTTGAGGACTGAGAGCCACCCACCTCCAGAGAGCCATTAAATGAGGAGGGGAACTGCCAATCAAGAGAATTTCCAATGACAGAACAATTTCTGCAGTGGCTTCAGTGATAAGGAAAGACATGTCCAGCAACCCCTAGCCCCCACCAAGAGCCTACGCCTATTTAAAACAAACACCTTTAGACTTACACTCTACAAGAATTTTGAACGCTGCTATTAGCAACTCCACGCTGATTACTGAGCTTCAATTCCATTTCCCTCAAAAATAAAGAACCCAATATTTAAAGACTGTCTGAAGCTAATGAATCACCTGCTTTAAAATAGGATCGCGTACATTCACCTAACCTTGTAAAATCAGAAATTATAACAGATTTCCTGGGGGAAATCAGTTACAAAAAAGTCTCAGGTTATTGTTTATTCCTCCAATATTAATAAAAAGCCATGAGTTAATCTAAAAGCTGTGACAGAAAGAAATCACAAATTTTAAGTCTCAATCTTTCTTTTGTATCATTTCATTTTAATTACAGAAGACTGGAATGCAATTTGCATTGGAGTTCTTGCTTCTCTTTCGACCACTGCAGCATGCACCTGCTTGCAATTCTGCTGCCACGCTAGCAAAAATTCCAACACCACAACTTGTGGCCTTGGCGGGACTGGTCGTCTGCAGGTTCTTCTACTGTCTTTAAGTATGTTTCTCTAAAATGCTCCCAAATTGCCTAAGTTCAGGCATGTGCAGTAGAGGAATAATTATTTGCCATTGAACTTAAATTGTTAAGCACAATGAACCCTCAGCATGCCAGTCTGCGGGCAGTATAACACAAGCTGGGAAGAACTAACCAAGGAGATGGCCTAAGTGACACAGCTGGTAACAACACACTGGAGCAGGGAATGGGTATCAGACACCGAACAAGGAAAATGGAGAAGGAAATCTTGTGCAAATCAACAGGAAGAGACAAGTACTCGGAAAAGAACATGAAAAAAATTCCAGCTGGTTAAGCTGAAAGGCAAAAGGAAAGTGGTGATATGAAGAGAAAAAATCAGGGATGAGTTTGTAAACCTTGCATCTGTCTTTACAGGAGGACTTGTACTTAAACTTTTTTTTTTTTTAAACCAAAGAAAAAAAAGATACAAATACTCCCCAAGACAAGAAAACAATCTTTTCAGTTCACTGAAATATGTCACATCAGATGAATATGGAAGAAGTGTTACCAAACTACTGTTTTAAGGCACCACATCAATTGCTTCTGCTATCACGCTCAGAAGCATGCAACTAAGAACAGGGTGAAATTTCATACTTGGCAGAAACTACCATGATATGACCATTGAACTGGAACAGTCCAATAACCCAGCACTGGAGACACTTGGAGATACAGTCACTTATTCTTTTTGCCATTGCTAAAATCCAGCTCAAACCAGCACACTGAGCTTGGCCTCTGAACGCCAGCTGAGGACACTAAACTCTGCAGCTTTCCAGCTGCACCAGCACCCATGTGCCCAGCCAGCATCCGCTGGGGACCTCACAAGTCAAGACCTCCACAAACCAAACCCTACCAGCCTCAGCTCATGCTGCATTTGGGAAAAAATTCAGTTTTCCCTGTTTGGCTCTGAATGCGAGTCCTACGTTCCCTCCCTCTCCAGCAGCCTGTACTTACAGACCCATACAGGACTACGGGGCGCACCCCTGTGCTTTGTTAATCTTCTCTTCCCTTTCCCAGCCTTTTGGCAAAGGCCCTCTCTCTCCTTCAGCTCATTCCTTTGGGAAGGAGGAAACCATATCACTTCCAGCCACTCCTCACCCCAGACCTGAAAGTATCTGGCAAATTTGCTAAAAGGGGCCATCTACCACAATCCTTTCGGATACCGGCCACCGGGGCAGCCAGGGGAGGGGCTCCCCTCTGCAGCAATTCAAGCTTTACAAGCACTAGTGACAAGAAATCACTCGGAGGAATACACACAGATGGGATAATTCATATTCCAGTGGTGTGTGGGACACCTAGTGCGAAGGATTCAGAGGTGCGCTTGATGAGTCTGTCAGCGAGACTCTCTGCTGGCTAGGAAATGACAAATTTTGTGGCATGGGGAGATGGCAGAGAGCAGAGATACATTCAGTTACCTGAGTTCATTTTACCATGGAGAGATGCAATTTCATATTTATCTTTTATTCACACTACTTGAATAGAAAGGAGAATTAATAAACACTGTATGACTTCTAATTTCTTATTCTTGGCTGACGTGATCATCCATTATCCCTGAGGAAAAAAGGGAGCCAACTGGACTCCATACCAGAACAGGACCTCCTTGCTATTCCCAAACACCCACAGAAGTCACTTGCGCATGGAATAAGGCAACATGTATTTGAAACGTTAGTATTTGGAATACTGAAGACTATGACCACAATATTCACAGCTACAATCTAGTTCACATCAGAGTGAAAAGCATTATGTTGGAACAGCTGTTAAATATTTCAGCGTGAACATTACACGGCATTGCTGCCGTGAGAAGCTGCTCTTCTTTCTTTACTTCAGGGTAATTATTTCGAAGCAGCAAATACCCTGCTGGCAAGGCACACTTGTAACTGAAATGCCAGACCACAAATTGAATAGCAGTCTCTCCAGAGCAGCGACTTTTCTTACTCCCATCCGTAGTATGCATAGCAACAAGAAAAGTGGCTCCTAGACAAGTATTATCTAAGGATCTGAAAGCCTCAGCTTCAGACATCGTGGCACTTATCTGGAATTTCTTCTAAAAGTGTTAGAATACAACCTGCTCCCTAGTCTCTTCAGGAATAATCGTTCAGGACACTTCCTAATCACAGCGTGACGCAGGCTGGGAAGGACCTCAAGGAATCTCTGACCCAATCCTCCCCAGACCCGAAGCAAGAGTAACTCCCACGTTAAATCAGGCTGCTCAGGGTGTCCAGATGAGTTTTATATCCAAAGCTGGTGATCCCACAACGCCTCTGAGCAACCTGTTTTCAGTGTTTCACCACCTTCATTGCGAGTTTTTTTGCCCAATACCTAATCAGAATTTCCTTGATGCAATTTGCAATTTCCACAGCTCCCTTGGACAGTTGACTTCAAAATTTTAGATGCGTAATAAGCTGAAATAAAATGTCAAAGCCAGTAGAACTCCACGGGTTTTAAGTCTGACTGAAATCAACTGGTTTTTTTTTTTCATTTCAATAAAAGGTTATATTAGAGATTTCTGAGAGTTTCCAGACCTCGAGCTTTATCAACAAGCATTAAGAGAAATTAAACCCTATAAAAAGGTCTTTAAATGGTATTTAAAAGACCAATATCCAGATGTATAAATAACATCTACCTAATTATAACCCTAATTGCTAGTTCAAAATTCAGGCTGGATATTACACAAGGTGCTGTCCTGTGTTTGCATTAAGATTTTCTTCCTAATAATTGCTTTGGAAACACCTAGAACAAAAATGTTCTTGAAGTAAATTAGGATTTCACTTTATGGAAATCCAAGGAATTAATAACAGTTAAAAAAAAAAACTGAAAGAGAGAAGTTGTATGTTGGTCTTGTAACAGCTGTAAGAGTATACTGCTCTCAAACCAATGGCTGTCTGGGTTTTTTTCCAGGATTTAACTTAGTTTATAACTTTATGGAATACCAAAACAACATGCCAAAGTATCATACCACCTGTATTTCAAAATAATGGCATCATCATTCCCTGATCCTAATAGAAAACAGGATTCTGGATATACATGCATTACAGATCAATGCTATATAAAAGTAGCATGGAATTAGCTACTTACTGGATGGTTCATATTTCAGTTCACCATTCTGCTCCTATAAATGGAAATACCGCTATGAAAATCAGCCCCAGTTTTGGCAGAAGCATGTTTCTTGTACTCTAGTGCAAGTGACAAGCATGATGACCTAGGAACCAATAGTTCTAAATCTCAGCAAGACTCAACTACAAAGTTAATGTAAACAGAGAGCAGGGAATGGGAATGTAAAGGAAAAGATAATATGCAAAGTAGTGCACAGTCTTTCAACTGAGAACAAAGCAATTGAAATCAGTATGCAGAATTACAGGAAGTTATTGAGGATTCCTCAAAAAAGGGAAGTTTAAGGGCTGGCAGTTCTAAAAGAATCAAGAAATTCACCAAGCAAATTATCCTAAAAAGAGTAAAGAAAGAAAAAAACTGGGCATAAGGCATCAACAAAACCTATGAAGAGTACCAGACCCATTAGGAGAGTTTACACACGTTACAGCATCGAATCAGCACCGGAGGAAACCATCACAGCTTTACAAAGAGGTACACAGTATGTATTACTTCCACCACTGTGAGGAAAAAAATATCTGCAAAAGCTTCTCAAGCACCAGGACCCCAGACTGGCACCAGGAAGGTGTTAAGCTCTTGTAGCCAGGCCAGTACTGGACAGACCAGCATTGCGCGGTTATTTGCACAATGGTCTGCCACTGCACATCTGCCCAGCAGATTGGCTTTGGGACTGGGAAGCTGTCCACCCTCTAGATGAAGATCAGAGTCATGATTCATCTTCCTTTTTTTGTTTCCCCTTGTTGTTTTAATTACAGTTCAACCACTGCTAGAAACTAATTCATTAGGAGTCTTACTTGAGGAATTCCCTCAACATTACGTCCCCTGAAAATAGGGCTACGCTCCATGGGCAAATATATCAGAAGACGACTGATTCCCTCTGAGAGCATCTGTTTGTTGGAGCCTCCTCCTCTGAATCAGTGCAACTCTGATAATTTCCACAGAGCCAAATGGATGAGGATTAGTCTCCATCGGATGCAGTCCTGTTTGCTGATCCCTCCTGGTAATGGAAGAGAAAGGCACTCATAACTGTATGGATGCAACCACAGCTAAGAGATGACTGCCGACAGCTGAGAAATGGCCCGGTCTGACTCATCCATCATTCACACACCTTGCAGCTTGAGTTTTGGCGTGGTGAGCTGGCTCACCTTGAGCCTTAGGGACCAGAGAGTTTCTAAATCAACTTTAGGGAATGATGCAGTCTGGGCCTAAGTATTTAAAATGGAGAAGTAAGGAGGACAGACCCAGACTCGGTCCCAAATCTAATATACAACATAGACAGAATGGCAGACAAAGCTGTCATTCCGTATACCAACAGAAGACATTCTAGACAGAGATTGGTTTTTACTTTTTTTTTTTTTTTTTTTTTTTTTTTGGGGGGGGGGGAGGACGGACGACGACGGGGACACACACTGAATTAACTTCCTAAATGAAAAAATATTTTAAAGTATGGGCATACATAAAAATCTCATCTTCAGTACCATACGTCACCACCCTGTTTTGGTTTCTTCTGTTGCCTGCATTTCCTGTAACTTGCTAAGTAGGAAAACATTACAAGGATCAATCTAGCTTCTCTACCTAATCACGACTTCCTAACGCAGGACAAACAAATCTAGCAGTGTATTTAACAGTCTTTTAAACAAAAATGCTTTCAGAGATCGCTTATTCTGCTTTCTCAGTTTTTGCAGTGATTAAGGATTGATTTGTGCAACTTCTCTTTGTTTGCACATCATTGTCAGTCATGTGAATGAACAGTGAGCTCACGGGCCTGGCCTCTTGAGAAAGCTGCTTTGGATTTTAATAACCACGTAACAGCTCTTTGCGATGACAGAAGTCTTGATGTGGGTCTCCAACCCACCTTTATGCCATGGGAATGGCAGACATGTCTAAATGTTAACTGTCTCACATTATGAAATAATCACAGAGTATTATGGAACTTTACTTCTCAGGATTAACATTCATCTGTAATTTGTAAAATGGTTTGTACTACCAAATTTTTACTGACTTTGTAGAAGCAAGAACTTGATTAAGAAGAGAAAGTCCCTTAGGCTGAGACTGGAGATGTTAAAAACACTGGCCTACACATTCTAATTGAAATTTAGGTACCACACACCTTCCCAGACTCATTGAAAGGAAGGCAGTTACAGCCGTCACATCGACTCCAAGGAGTAGTGAACAGACAGAGGTTACAACAGGAGAAATTTGACCTACAGACTTAAATTAATACCATTTAAATAAAAAAGCAACAAAAGACTTAAAAAAATATTTATAGCGTTCCTGATTTTTCTGTCTCTGAGCAGCTGTGCACATTTTTGGATTCAGCAATGAAAATGTAGTATTGGAAAAACTGTAAAAACTACAAAGCCAGATGACAAATCAGTCACCTCTATGCAGTTATTAAAAAAAAAAAAAAAAAAAGTGCTACTGGTTTCACTGATTAAAATCCTAAAAGTTCTCTACAGATCAAATTTTCCATACTAGCTTCTAAGCTTCTTTTAAATTAGTGGTATTACGCAAATAATGTCCTAAGAGGGCACGCTAATCAAAGCTTTCATGCACTGCTGGCAAAGCGCCCTAGCTTGTGAGTGGACTTCGCCAGGTTTTGCTGCGGTCTTAAAAGGGGAGAATCAAGCATGGGTGCCCAATTCCACTAAGTAATTCCTTTTTTCACACCTGCCAACTGCTCAGGATAACATCTTCCAAGCATTCTAACCTTGTGTAGCCACCACAGATAGTGTTACTGAGCAACAGTAAAGTGGAGGTTTCTATTCTAAAGAGCTAGGGGCATAACCCAGCTCTTCGAGACTACTCCACCTGATTTTGGCAAAACCCATAACTGACAATTCCAACAAATAGCATAAAAACATAATGTTTATCACAACAATTAGTTCACTGGAGGAAATTATGCCACACTCTATTCTTCCCTGCTACCATTTTATTATGAAGGCACCAGGAAACAGAATTAATGAATCTTTAAATGACCCTTCTCCCAGAGATCATATTGACAGTGTGGTCACTGTTGCAAAAAATAACCTTCAGAGAGTCCTGTCAAAGCTATTGACAGTTCTATAAAGTTTTACGAGCACCATGCTGTTTCGTGTTGAGAAAAGAGATAAAGTATTCATCTTGTTAGAGATCATTAATGCCGAGGATGACACTAGCAAATTTCTGCAGAAAGACAAACTGACACCAGCTCATTCACTTTGGGGGACACACACGGACGGACACGATGGCACCACAAACCAGTTCCACATTTTGTCTGGGGAGAACTGCCCAAGTGAAGATTTCTTTTTCCTCTTCAAGCGTCAACAGTTCCTACACAATGACAAGACCAAGAAGAAAGGACAGCCAGAAAGATGGGCTTGGTTTGTGTGTTTGGATTGGGATTAACACACCAGAAGTTTCCTGGCGGGAGGAGAACAATTTGAACTTGAGCAGAGTGGAGATAGACTGGCCCCCCCCGGCAGCTCACTCAATACTTGCACACTCCGGGCCCCAAAGTACATTTCATCAGGGTACCTTACACAAACTCTCCGTGAGGAAGTTTTTATTGTCACACTCAGAAAGCAGCCTAAACCTTGGTCTAATAGACCTGGGGTGAGTACTCCAGTCTCTATGTTAATGGATAAAAAACAAACAGGGAGAAAAGGAGAAAGAGAAATCAGAAAATATTTGGGTTGAGGAACAAGTAAATTATTCTTTGGACTATATCTGAAAGGTGTTGGAAATCATTCACAGCCAACACTAACTCATGCAAAGACAATATATCCAAATTGTGTACTTTTGTATCATGGCCCAGCCTACATTTAAGCAGGTTTTCTCAAGATGAGATTCCTTTATTGATGAAAGTTTTGGACAGGAAAAAAAATATGGAAAAAAAAAAAAATAGCAAGTTTAAGAGTATATGCCCATGCTAATGCTCTTAACCTTAAAAACTACTGAATGATACATTTCTGATGCTTTGCTTTTCTAGATCCCACTGAGTTTTACAGAATATAAACAGAATTAGGTGTATCTATATTTGACTTAGATGTTGCCAATAATTTTAAACTATATCCCTATGAGATGAACGTAAGGTTTAGAATATGCAATCTGTCTGAGTTGCTGTGACGTTTTAAAGGTATCAGCCTATCAGCCTAATAAAATTTTTGGAAAAGCAATGAAACAAAATTGTATATAAAGCTGAAAAAATCATACTAATCTGTATTTGAGAAAATATATGCTGTAGTCAGCATATCCACTAATATCCTATTATTTACATGCAATTGGCAGTAAGTCTTCACCATGTGTGACCCAGTAATTTCATCTACAGCACCACCAAGTAATACTGAGACATCAACCCAGCCAGCATCATATAAATTTAGCTCCTCGTACCACACATTGCAGTAATGTGGTTTGTGAGAATTTGAGAGTTTAAATGGGTATACTTACACACGGGTTTCCCTGAGAAATAGAATCCTGCATATAAAACATGATGGTAAGAAATGATAAGGCTGTGACATGACTCCCAAAAGCAAAGAAAAAAAAAAAATCAGAGTATGGTTCATATAACAGCTGATCCTCAGTAAATCATCAAAGCTTCAAGGGAACTATGTGAATTTACATCAGCTGAAAATGTCGTTCCTTAAGCCTTAAACCCAGCATGCAAAATAAGAGAACAGAGATCTAGCTTGAGAATAAAGTCAATTTTAATGCTGGATTTTTAATTTTAATTTCCTATCTTCTCCACAGGTCAAAATCTTAGTATTATTGCAACTACTGTTCTTTACATAATTGCCTAGAATCCTTTTGACATGTAAGCAAGCATATGGAGACAGCCCATCTCTGAATTGGGAGATTCAAACTCAGAGTGCTTATATATGTGAGAGAAATGCTTTTTGCCATACACTCCGGAGTGCCCCTCACAGCAAGAGGCAGTTTGCTGCTGGCAGCCTTAGTCTTGCATGCTGCTTTCGCCCAGAGGAGCGCTGCTCTACGATTGAGACGCTCATGTCTGATCTAATTTTGATGTCTACCACTTACTATTTGTGTCTGAAAGTTCACCAAATCAAGCACCAACATTAAGAGGCTTTCCTGCAAAAAATACACACCTTTTCTTCTCATGCATTCATTCACCACATAGGAACCGCTTGGGCATTTATACCCTCGGATTCTGTGTTCACACCATCGCAACTGCACGTATCAATGCTTCCATGCGTTGAGTGCGCATCCACTGAAGTCTTTGAACAGGGTTATCTGTTCCTAACACCTCAACTGGAGTATGGAAGTGACAAGAGAATCCGCCCAGCAGTTTCACAAATCCTCTGTACAACAGCCAAATTGCACCACTGCTTAGCAGCATCAAAAGCACGTCATTTTTATAGATCTAGCAGTAGTCCCACCAAACATCAGACTAGCTTTCTGGAGCCAAAAGACTGCTTACTTTGTTGGTATTTGATGACTGAACACACTCCCAAGTGAAAGGGGGAGCACGCTGTCTTCCAAAGCCTGCCTGACAGAGAGCTCTGATCCCAGCGGTGCTTCCCGAGGAGGCAAGGACAGGTTTGTCTGGAATGGGCACCTGTACAGCCCTGTGCGTACGGGAGCCCCTGGACGGCGTAACCTGACATCAGACCCTGGGCATAGGCCAGCCCCTCCCTTCTGGAACTGTGACAATACATTCCCGTATCTGTCAAACGTCACCTGCCTTACGCAGCAGTGCTGTATAGAGCTGTTCACCTGCCTTCAGATGCTTGCTGCTTTGACACTGCTCCTCACAAGAACTGTGGGCTTAGAAACCTGCTGATACTTTTTACCATTTCTTTGTGCTTTCCCCTGTGGAGCTGCCCTCAAACGCAGAGACTGATTTGTGCAGCCAAGTTCTTCCCTAATGGATCAAGTTTCACGTTAAATCAAAGAGGGAAAAGCTTCTTCTCAGATCAGTAAATGCAAGGTGGAAAAAGAAAGAAAAAAATTGCGTCATCGGTTCTACAGTTTGGCCAGGATTTATATTGGGATTTTGGAACCTTTCCTGTAAGGACACACATTACTGGGTATGACCAAAAGAGGTCTCCCTGGAGTTGCTACATCTGGATTTCTTGCCTTGGGTCTTCAGCGGTTGCTGCTGTCCAGGCTGAGTGAAAATCCTCTAGTTTCCAATTTGACAAAAAGGAGGTGCCCTTGCATTTTGGCATTACAGCTGTGTCTACTACACCCACCTTCAGCAAGGAGGCATCCACGCTAGCCACTAGCCATGTTTTGCTGCTGCTTCTCTCTGCTAGAGTACGACGTCATTCTGCAGCAGGCAAGGCAATCCCGCAAACACTTTTGGTGCTACACTGATTATCAGAAAAGTAAAGGATTTTCCAAGGCATACAAATGCATAAGCCAAAGAAATTCATGGGTGCACAAGTCCAACACTGTTCGTTTCCCTTCAAATAGTATTTTGCTTAACCTCTTTTTTTCCTTTTATGGGGGGCAGAGGAGGGGACAATTGTCCCTTTGATCTAGGATCAACATTTGTCATTTAAACAAACACTCCTAGTTTACTGTTGATTTCAAGGTTCACATTCATAATGCAAATTACTCTTTCTATTACTCCATCTATTCTGTTATTTAGCTATTGCTTTTTTTATTTACACATTTGTTTTACATATAAAACTTCCCCTAAGCAATCCCTACAGAAATGACTAAGTCAATTTTTCACTTAGTTGTCTCCTACCGTTTAGGTGACTCAGATTCTGACCACAGATAATCAGGTGAGAATTCTTTCAGCGAAAAATTCTTGTTAGAATATTCCTTCTGTTTCACCTAAACAAGTTCCCAGCTTCCAAGTTTGCAGCTCAGGGACTTCTTGAGCCAGAGGCAGTTTCTAGGTATTTAACTTTTAATACATTTTTCTTCCAAAATCCTATGCAATTTTTCCTTTTACCCACATAAACGCAGGCCAGCGAAGTCACAGGTGACTGTCATGAACCACCTCCTTTTGCCTGTATTAAATCTGCCAGCCTGTTTGCCTTCTGAGACACAAGCAATGATCGCTCCCGACCCACCCTCTTGTGCTGCCCATAACTTACTAACTTCCACTGTACACGCACCGAATTGTCACTTGATCGGCCCAAAGAGCCCAAGACGTACCCACTGTGGACATGGAAGCCATTCTATGATGTTGATTATCCCCACCTCCCTTTTTCTGAACCTCTTATAATCCCACAGAGTCTGAAGTCAAACACCAACCTCACACAGCAGAGGTGCGCTCTGCTTCGGTCTCCATCCTCCCAAATAGCCTCTGATGTTGTTTACATTTTTGATAGACAATCAAGATTGAACTGACATTTCTTTCTAATGCTCTAAAATAATCACGAGCTCTTTCATTTCATTCTAACGTTGTTCTTATAAACTTTGTCTAGCCTGCTTAACTGCTATTAAAAATGCATGCCTGCCCTGCTATTTCCATTATACTTTTGCATAAGAAGATATATGTTAACACTTTTTTGGTTTTGTTCCCAGAAGCAACTTAGGCAACAGTTTAGACTATCAATGATGGCATCCATTAATGTTGCAAACTCTATGCAAATAACTGAGTTATAAGAATCAGTCTGACAAACTTTTATTGCCGCAGGAAAACGTTTTTGACCATTTTTTCTTTAATTTTTCACAGAACAAAAGAAAAAACCCTTTGACTATATTTTCAAATCTTTCTTCCACATTTTGTCACCTTCTCAAAATGCTGCCTCATTCTGCAGCTTGTGATTCAAAACAAGGGACTCTCAATAATTGCAGGGGTTTGTTCTTTTTTGTTTCACTAACTGCTACATTTTACATTTCTGCATGAAGCTTCCCCATCTCTGTTTCACTTTTTAGCACCATTGGTGTCTGAAGCAGAACAGGTTAGTTGTGCATCAACCACATTTATTTTATCTTCTTACCTAATTGTAGTCAGTGCTAATTTGATCATATATACTGTTTTTTCTCTCCTTCCCTCCTCCCTTTCATATTCCCTTGGTTTCTACCATAGTACTATTAACTTCCGGTGTTCAAATCTCATATGACAGATCACAAAAAAATATGATTTTTAAGGAAAAATCCTCATACACTTAAAAAGAGATTGGGATTTCTGGTTTTCCTTCTTCTGCTAAACCTTTTGGGATTATACATTTAAAGCTGTGCCTTTCTCTGCAACCATGAGCCTTGCAGTCTTGCTTATATTTTCTAATGAAAGGCGGGGCTCACATATGATTATATGAAACTAGCAGCCACTAAGGGAAAGAAAAACTATTTTAGAACTTTCTGCAATACAATTTAATGAATGTTAACATTGTATTTGCTGTATTTCTAGGCTTTAAAAAGAACACACAAAAATCAGTATACTCCAGGCTCTGTGGCCATCTGGAGCACTTCTATTTGCAGTCCCAGTGACTGCTCACTTCTCTCTGGAAGAAACTCAGTATCAAGGAAGGAGGACAATTTTGAACTCGTTCATGAAGCTGCATCTACAGTACACCACAGCAAAGTGTAAGAGCCTGACAGTCTACGTGCTTATTTAAGTATATGAGAGTACATTGAGAAAAGTATAGGCTATTCCTAAAGCTCTTCCAAAAGCAAGCAGTACTTTCTTATTTATAAAGTGATTACTGTATAACAGTTATTTTTAGAAGGCCTGAAATAATCTTACTCTTCTAGTCACCAATGCTACCCCCCAATCAGCCTACTAGGTAAGTGCTTCTCACGGTTCACGATTCCCAAAATGGCTTTCAGAATAATAAACTGTCCCTTAACACAGACCTTAAAGGTCAGCAGATAACCGAGCATGCATTACCAAAATACGGGTATTTTAGACGCAGCTACAATCTTTCCTGTAACACGCTATTTATCCCATATGGTGACTGTGACATTTAAAGGTATTTGAAGGCTTTCAGTATAATCATCCGTATTCTCCTCTTCACTACTTTCTGAAGATTTTCTTCTGAGCCAGGAATTTCCCATTCTTGCTTCCTGCCTCTGTGCGAGCATTTAAACATCTCCTAATCCTTCCAGTTAACATCACAAATCTCATCTATCAGAAACATTTTTGCGGACTCAGGAAACCTATAGCAGATCAGCTCATAGTTGGAAGGTTAGCTTTACACTAAAGAATTTTTAATGCTTCAGATGAGATCAATGTGCAAAACAGCGGCATCTCAGATGGTTTATAATAAGCATTTGTGATGTCCTGAAACTATTAGACAATCTCTCCCATGACACTGCACACCGTGTCAGAGTTTTCAGGTAGCCTTCACAGGTTCCCAGCGCTCAACTAAGAGTTTTATCAGATTTGCATGACGGAGCAGCCACATCTAGACCTCATTCATCTGACACCGAGACAAGCAAGAAACCTGCACGCTGCATGCCAAACATGCATGTTGCCATGACTGCACTATAAAGCAGAGCCGTGCTGAGACTGTTCTTCATTCATCAGAGAAAAAAGGACATTTTCCGTAGACTTCAGGGTTCAGGACAGTTTAGAATATCATATCTTTCTGTAGTTCAGTTCCTAGTTAATGAAACATTCCTGTTTTAAAGATATATTTCTTGTAGAACCAGGGTTTTTTTAACAGTACACATATAGAAACATTAACACATAGTTTTATATGTATGTACTTAGCGCTTGTGTGTGATTTAATAAAATACAGGCCTTGATACAGTACTGAACATTGGAGGAATACTAGCGTTCTTGTGTTTCTCTTCAGAACCTTTTTCCATCAGTAAGTTACACTTCAGGAACAGAAGTTCACTCTCTGCAAGAGTGAAGACTCTGAAAGACAAAAAAACCCTCACACAAGTGTCTGTCTGAGGTCACGAGACAATCAGATGTAGAGATTAACTAGGAAGAACTAAAATCCCAGCTATAAATAAAAAGTATCATAGAATAAGATATTAGATTTAAAATATGGCAGATTGTGAGTATTGAAAAAAAGAAAGTGAGGTTAAGTAGTCAGATTTTAAAATAAATAAATAAATAATGCAAGTCGTTTACGTGATGCACGTACGTACCACCCAGGCTCCTTTCTGATGCTGTAATACCAACTAACATTCAGATATAGAGTCCGGTCACCAAAATCATAAGCCCCAGTAAATACAATCATTTTAGTAGGTTTCTGACTTAAACTATTTTGAGTCATTTTCCAGCTTTATCAGAAAAGACTAGTTACCTCTCACTTTCCTTTCTTTGAATCCACAGAGACTCCTGTAATCATTTTATTTCCTTGAAAACTGAGCTCTTTAATAGGCAAAATACCCCAAGATAGCTAAAACTTTGTGAGCTAATAATGCTGAGTCACACTAATGTCTACAACCATATATGATTTGTTGAATGCCATGAGACAATACAGGGAAACGTAGCACAGATTTTATAAAATAAATTTTCCAGAAATAAACCACAGTTTAAAAAGAAAACACTACAGGGAAAGAAAGAGGAGGAAAGGGAGAATGCATGCATGAACAGCAACTGGAATTAGTAGATTAACATGATACTTTGATATTAATAAACTAACCTCTTAATTTTTCAATGTCTATTTCAATGGCTACTCTAAGATTTACATACTTTTATGTTGATGGTTTACTACATTTAAACAGATTCAAGATACATAAAGACACAACTAAAACACAGTCTAAGGTCAAAATACAAAACTGGCTCCATGGCCGCATTTGGTACTGTAAAAAGTAGGGAGAAATAATATTCTTGAGCACAGCTTTTCTATTCAAATAAGGTGTCAGTGGGCACAGGTCAGAATTGCAGAGGAACGTGCCCAGGCTGGGAGGCAGCAGAGGCGGGGGCAGTGGCACAGCCCCAGCTTCAAAGCAGATCCCAAGGGAAGGAAGGAGCAGACCCTCACATCTAGCTTTCTTCACAGCAGCTCTTACCAGCCATGGAGCTGACCTTGGACTCAGCCAACTAAATTCTAACTTTGCCAATTACACTCCTAGAGGGGAAATGTGCTCCGGGTCCCGATGACGACTGAAGAGGTCACTCAACTAAGATGTTTGAGAATTAAATTATTCAGTATATTAAAGAACCCACTGATATCCCCCGTCGTCCATCTGTGTGTGTCGTGCCCCCCCCCCCCCCCTTTTTTTTTTCTGCTCAGTGCAGCTTGTAATAACTAAGGTCTGAGTCACCTTTACAACATTTGCAGTAGGACATATGTAAGCAATTCAATTGTTCCTTGTTATCAAGCATTAAGCCTACCTAACCTCCTCTTTTCTTCTCAGCTCTTTTACTCCTAAAGCTTTTTTGTGGTAAGAAGCTTGTTCTGCGATTTCTGATCCTTCTATTTCAGACTGATAAAACAGACTATAATTTCCTAGTTCAGTGGTCTTCACTGAAATCAAAACCTACTTGGTGACAGTAGTTACCGTTTCTACCTAAATGCAGAGTTCCAGCCTAAAGAAGGCATTTAGTTTTTTTCTTTGAAAACAAGACTCCCATATACAATCCCTTAATCTAGATAATGCTCCACTAGAAAGGTGATGTAATTAAGCATACACAGATTTTATTTACACACACACAAATATGCATGTGTATATGTATAACGTACGCTGACACAAATGTAAGTCATTGAATGGTGTAATTAAATACATTATCATTTCTCCTCTGCAAGGTCACAGACTACTGCCCTACTTTAGGAAAACTGTGCAGCAGGATGAAGGAGTTGCTGACCTTTAATGCCCTGGTTCTGCCCCAAAATGCTACCTGTAAGCTATAGGTGTGACTGTTTCATACATCTCAATTTTACTTCTGGTAAACCTTGAGTAAATAGTTGACAGACAAACATATTTTTGCTTCTTTATGGAAGCCATCTGCGTTTTTTCAGGTGTTCTCACTAGCTTTCATTTCACCCTTTAGTAGTGTACCTAAAGACTGCATGCTTAGGGGAAATTAGCAATGAACTCACTACCCATACATGGGTAAGAGTTACTTGCGCTTGAACTTCACCACCTACATGTTTCAACAGAAAATAGTTTAGGGTTAAAAGATTTTAAGCTGCATTGCCCCCATTTTAAAAGGGGAAAAAAAAAGACGACAAAATTTATGGGTATTTTTCCTTGTTATTTGAAATGTTAGGTATTTAAATATTGGAGTTGAATGTTTTGTCCATGGAGAACTCCACAAACCAAGGCAGTGTTGCTTTTTTTTAGGATCGGTTTTGTCTGGTTTTATTATTTTCATTCTTTCGTACTTGCTTCAGTCTCTACGTTCATACACCAACACCACATGATTGCTCTTTTATTCCCTGCCACCACATTTTCTAATATAATATGGTGTACCACTACTTTTTTTCTGAATGGATTCTCTTCTTCACCATGGGAAGTGTCTTCTTGCCCCCATCGATAAATCGAACTGTTGTCAAGTTTAAAATGATAAGAGTCAAGATTTATCGAGCTCTGAACTGCAGCCTGTTCTTAAACACAAAAGAGGACTGTTGCTGAGTATTTTTTTTTAATAATCTTCTTTCCAATCTCTATCTCATTTTCTGACGAGTTATTTCCTTACACTGAAAGATAATGCATAGTTTAATTAAAGATGGGTATTTTTCCTACACAGAAAAAGTAGATAATGTACTTTGAAAATAGTTCCATATTTCATCATTCATATTAGTGAATGTTCCCACGTAAGGATTGCTGCAGTTAGTACTTGGCGGAATGAAGTTCTCCACAAGCACTCAACTCAGTTCTCTACAGACACAATTTGTGTCCCATCAGACTTTGTGAAAAACAGACCACAGATTGATTATGCTGTGTATGTAAAGGACTCTAAGTGTTGGGAGAATAACTGTAATGCCCACATAGATTAAAAAAAAAAGTATAAAATATTATACTAGAAATGAAAATAAAGATTTAAGTTCAAAAAGAAGTAGCAAATTCAAAAGAAAGGAAGTTATTACTGCAACAAGTTTCTTTTCCATTACACTTTCTTCACCCCTTTATTAAAAAGAAGAGTGACTTAGCTTTGTGTCTGAGATACAAGGGAAGTAAATAAATGCAATCAGAAAACATGACAAATAAAATCACATAAAGTGCTATCATACTCATGTGAAGTTTAACCTTAAATATGAAGCAAATTGCTCAAATGGAAAAAAAATTGAATTAGGGACTTAATAAAAAAAATAAATATGACTGTTATGACTGCTCAAGCAATGTATTACCACTGAACGTGTTGGCAATCAGCTCTCTTAAAACACTAATTTTAAATAGATAACATTAATTTATAAATCAGTGGGTTCAACATTACATCTAATATCCCTCTTGCTCACCATACAGCACACAGTAATTAGAGCTCTTGTGAAATCATGCTTCTAAAAACATCGCTTTGCTAGGCACAATTAGTTGATTGCATCAGAAACTGAAGTAAAAGCTTGTTCACAAAAGCAGTATTTCCAGCAGCCTGATCGCTAGCGCCGCTTGGGAGTTGTACAGATTCAGTACCTGTTAAGATTTAGCCTGCTATTTATAACTTTTACTTCTTAGGGTATGGAAATTGGCCTACATTGGAGAAATTTGGAGACAGGGTTGGCTACCCTACTGCAAACATTGATATACCAGCAGTTTCACACATAAAATCACCAGTAAGGAGAAGAAACTAAATCAAATGCAGGCAGTTCACGTCAGGGCATACAATGCAACACAAAAGTCAAGGATGACGTGCCTTTCTCCAGCTCTGATACCACAGATGTGAAAATCAGTTAACCCCAAGCTGAGGCTGAGGAGATGCAGAAAATTTCACATCATCTCACAGGCACTGAAAAAGTTGATTTTCTTGTTTGCCCTTTATAAAGCCATGACTAAATTAATTTTTAAGATTTTCCCTGAGATACTAGGACGGGAAGTCTGAGGGTTTATACATTCAGGATGAGTTCAGACTCTCTACTGCAAGATGCTGTAATGAAGGAAATACCAGTGTCACCCAACAGCTCAAGTACTATAGTGGTTAGGTTTGATACACCCTTTTCACTAGATCTGCCAGCAAATTTGCCTTGGCTATGACACACGTCTGCAGAATGTAGGACATTTTATTCACAAATTTTTGGCTTTCAAACACAAATTTCATACATTTCCTCACAGGAGAAAGAATTTATTTTCCTGTACATCCTATAGCCACTGGGTAACAACTAGGTATACTGGGCTGGCCCAGCTTGCAGCAGCCTTCCATGTGCTTCTACCACGAGGTATTGTTGGTAGCAGAGTACGGGCACAGCACTCACAACCTTTTGGCTGTCAACTGAGAGATACACAATGGGACGTAGCTGAGGGAGCGTTTTGAATGAAACCATCTCTGTACTGACCTGGAACTGTAATTGTGTAACATCAGGAATAGGTCCAAGGTGCCAATTCCTCATTGTCATTAGAATGGCAATGCTCCTACAAAGCACATTTTAAGCAACTAACAGAAAACTATTGTGGAGCGAGGGCCTCGGTGTGGCTTCCATGGAGCTTTCAGGCTTGTAGGATCAAGCTTTCAGTTCATAAATGAGGAAGCAGCTAATCACAAGAATTAATATTTTGCAATACCTATGCATTATCTGAAGTGATGTTGGGTGTGACTAGGGATCAAATTCTATAAATTTCACAGCCCCTAACTAACAAAGCAGGAAAAGATAAATTTTTAAAAATAAGTTTGTCAGACTGAGATATTAAAAAACGCAAGCATTGAAAAGATTTTTATACTAAATGCCAATCTCTATCAATTGTAAAATAAATCCTCAAAAGTTAACTGATTGCCCAGTTTCTTTAATCAAAAATAAACAAAATGTAATAGGTCTTTGAATTGCTTAACACAGAAACTTTGCATCCAATTTTAAGACAACTAGAGAGAGTGACTTATACATTGAAGCCACGTCCTTGTTATCTTGAAGGAATAAGAAAAACTTATTACAGGCAGTACATACAGGATTTTTTTAAATAGGTTTGATTATGCAAGCCTGTTGGGTTTTAAAAGGAGATGGAAAAGTGCATTTAATACTCCATGCAACCAGTCTGTAATTATACTGGCAGTATTGTGTATGCAGCACATGCAGGAATGCCTCCCCACCAAAACCAAGCGAGCTACATACCTTGCTCATAAAAGTAGGGACGTGAAAAAAGAAAGGAAACAATTTTAGAGAGAAATGGAGCTGTGAGGAACTTCAAAAAAAAAAAAAAAAAAAGAGACGACACCTTTGTCCATGGGTTTGTTTTAAGCGTGCATTACAGCAGTGTGCCATACTGAATGCTTGCCAGTGTGTAAATCTTTGACTCACCTGCCATTCCCCAGCAAGACCAAACCCTAGATTAAAGACAACTCAAGCAAAATTAAGGTATTAAGATGTAAAGCTGACAAAAACCCAAAATGTGTGTGTCTCCTTACTTTAGAGGAATGTGAAAAAAACATTTTAGGATTTTACCACTACTCTCATTTCTGGAGCTGTTTATTTTGGTTTTAGAAAAACACTAGTTGTTCTCAGCTCTGAAAAATCAAACTCATCATTACCACAGAAGCACTGCTATAGATGCACACAGTTGCCACAATCTACCGTCCCACTCAAATTTTCACCAAGAACAGGCTAATAACGCAGCGAAGCTTTGGGTTGTTCAGAATGACCCACCCCTTCCCTTCTGAAACATCACCAGGGGAAATGCAACACACTGTCTTCCTCCCTAGCTCCAGTATTCTGCTTTGGAAACATAAGCAGCTACAAAACCACTCTCTGTAAACAAATACAAAAGGATTAAGATGGTACTGTTGCAGAAACACTCTTCCAAGCAACTAGAGGAAAACCAGAACAGGTTGGCAGCAATTGAGGAGAACACTTCACCCTGTTTGCAACAGATAGCAAACGCCCTGGCAGAGCAGCCAGGGGACCTTGCTGGCCCACACACCCATGGCAGCACTCTCCTAGCTGAACTTCAAGGTTAACACAGCATCATTCCTGAACAAACAACTGGCCTACACTACAGATTTCTGCCAGCAAATCTGTGTCAGTACCTGATGTGAAAATATCCTCTATTCGCAATCCTCAAGGCATAAATGCACCCATAACGATTGAAGATCACCTCTGCTGCTTACGGCTGTATTTCCAAAGAGCTGGTGTAATGACACAAATAGCACAGATCATGTATTTCAGTTTGTCACAGTAGGCTTTGCAATAATATGAAGAAAACTGATTCTGTTTCATTAGCAAAGTGAATACACGAATATAAGTAATCAATGCAATTTTATCAAAGATTAATGTGGTTAGGTCTTAAATAGTGATTAAAGGTACATCTGAGAGGGGGGTATTATTTTAGAGAGAAAAGTTGCATAGATAGCATTTTTAGTATTTAACCTGTACTTCACAAATGTGAATGAAAAACTAGAAAAGAGCAAATGCACACTGATGGCATTTAAGCAGAAGGCCTACTTTATCAGAAAAAAACAACTCTACTAGAAACCTTACCTTCAAGGTAGGTGCTACTCTAACCAAGAAGCCAATTTGAGACCCATCCCTGGTTACTTCCACAAGGAAGAAACTCAATGATAAACAAACCTCTCTGAGGCCAGCCTGCTTACAGTCCATGAATGCACCGAAATGCTGCTCCGCTGAACAGAAAGCAAACAAAAGAACAGTCATCAGCTTCCTTACCATTTCCAAGGTACTTGAGAACTCTCAAGGAGTTCTGCCAACCTCACCATCTCTCTCTGCTGGATTCTCCCTCATCTCATGCTTCTGATTATCCTCTTAAATCTGCAACCTAACAATGTCCCAGATCCCACTGGCTACCACCTGTCAGAGGAAAGCCGTGTTGTTATCAATACAGCAGTCGCTCTTCTCAGCCTACTGTGTTGGTTGGAGGCTTCTATTCCTCAGCCAGCTCACTGCTGAACAATTCTATTCTTCTCTCCATTCAGCAAGAACACATAGCACGCTTCACAGCAGTTGGCATTAAAGTCTGTCCTGATATCAAAGTGCTCTCACTTAGAGCTATTAGTACCTTCCAACTTAAAATAACTCTACTCTAGTAGTTAAAGAAACACACAGGACAAGGATGGCAGTCCTGAAACCTTAACATTTCGTAAATCCAAATGACTAAAACGAAGTTAATGAAAAAATCGACCTAGCTAAGCAACACAAACCAAACCAACTCAAACCAAACAGGCAAAACAACTGCCTACCCCATGCTTTCTTTTCTTATCCCAGGTAAGGATTTGAGGAGCACAGGTTCAGCGCACAGACAAAAGTATCCACTACTGAGAGAGCCTATCCAATCCACCCGCTACTGGCTCCTGGTTGAAGACCAGCATCTTGTTTTCATCTCTCCCATACACAGACATACTGGAAAACTAAGAGCTCTGATCACAATGTCAAAAGGTGTCAAACAGTAATATCCACATCATGCAATCGATGTCTCAAATAAGCCATAATGTTCAAAAGAAATTTCAGAAGAAATTAAAAGGAACTATGTTCAGATTATTCAAATTAATTTATTAATGAAAAAGCTGAAATCAATTTTCAATATCATTATTTTTGTTCTGGTATCAAAATGAACAGAAGATGTGGAACAGGTTTATGCATTTCTTTATCTACATGTTAAACACATCGTCTTAATGGCAGCCTCTTTTGAACTGACTAATTATGATGCAGCAATTTGAGTAGAGGTTTTATGGCACAGACTGCAGCAGGGACCTGCATAGCTCCCCCATGACAAATGGTTCATTGGATTGGTGTGGAATGCAAATACAAGTAAAAGAAGTGTGCTGCTTTTGGCTGAGAGAGAGTTAATTTTCTTCATAGTAGCTCCTATGGGGCTGTGTTTTGGATTTATGCTGGGAACAGCGCTGAGCACCCCAGGATGGGTTCGGCCCTGCTGAGCAGGGCTTGCAGAGAGCCAGGGCCCTTTCTGCCGCTCACCCCACCCCACCAGCCAGGGGATGGGGGACACGAGGAGCCGAGAACCTGCTGCACAGGGAGAAAAGGAGACTGTTGGGGCAGCAGGTGCAGACACTGAGTCCTTGCAGGCAAAGGAACAAAACCTCCTCGGAATCAGCAAGGACTGAAAAACTTTTGCTTTACCTCAGCAAGTCACTGTGTTGGCTGAAATCAAGGACCCATTATGAAGGTCAAGGGCAGTATGAGGCAAGATGCATAGAAACCCTCCATATTTCTTTTCTATTACTTGGAATTTTCTCTAAAAACTACGCATTCAAGTTTTTATTCTATCAAAACCTGACTATATTTAGTATTTAAAAGCATTTCAGTCATCTTTGAGAATCTCACTCTAATGAGAAGGCCTAGGCAGATCCCTGCAAAGCTCTGGCTGACTTTGGGGTGTCAGCACAGCACTACACAGCATCTCAAGTGCATTATGTACACAGGCAACCAGAGCATCCATAGACACCTTCTTCAGTGCCAGGAAAAGCTGAAGCATCACACGACACATGTTATACATGAGTATTAGTAATTCTGATGGTTTTGTTGCAACATGTGAAGGCTAGCACTGCAAAATGGCTTCAGCACCTGCCAAACTACCTGATTTGCACAGGCTCAAAGTATGGGTCTATGGGTGCAACAGAGAGCAATCATCTCTCAAGTTTGACAGACCACTTCATGCTTTATTTCCAAGTCAATTTGTGTGCTGAAGGAGACTCCTTCTCCCAAGCTGACTTCAGGCTGTACCAGCAGGTGACCCTGCGGAACAGTAGAAGATTCCCTCCAAAACTGGAATCCCATAAAAACCTCTCTTGTGCTACCAAGAAGCAGGCCTTGCTGGAAAATGCCATTTCTTATCAAATAGATAACCATAAAGAAATCAGACATTTTAATGACCTCATCTTCATCCAGACTTGCCACTGTCACTACACACACAAGGGTTAGCTGCTTTTTGAGGTCAGTCTAGCCCAAAATAAGATCAAGCTTGCAACTTACAAGCATAGAGGAGAGAAAAAAGGCCATTCTAAATTATACTGAACAATGACACATGGCAGTTCGAGAAACTCCGTAACATAAATTTTCTGAGCAAATATGCATCTTGACAAGAGCAACCATCATATTATTACACAAGCAAATGAGAAATACCTTCATATTCTAGGTATTTGTGTGCAAGTTGATCTCAGTTGTACTTTAGAAGTAAATAATTAATTTACAAGCCAAGTTGAGCAATATAGTCTGCCAAATTGAGCCTGAAGCTTGAAAACCCAAAGTTCTGCAGGAAGAAGCTAGTACCTCTAATTTCCTGCATGACTGGAGACACAAAATTAAGACAAAGTGTTATTTTATTAAGACTCAGAAAACATGCTTTTAAAACTAAGGTGGCTTTTAATTCTTTAGCTTCCACAGCTTTTAGAAACAAACACTTGTTTAAAACATCTCAGTGACGAGGCTTAATAGGCTGAAGGCAATCTGTGTTAATGGTGTCTACTCTGGAACGGAATGGATTTCTTTTCTAGCAGTGCCTTTAGCTTGGAAATAGCTACTACCTCTTTCTCCAACTTATTATAAGTAGTAATTATAGGGACAAGAAATTATCAGTCCCACTTAGATGACATCTTATTTAAACTTAAAACTATTTGTATGCTCTAGGGAGTTTTGCTGTTGTCCTGAATGAAACAATTGTTAGAAACGTAAAGGTTTGGAAATGGCAAACCGTTCCTCCTCTTAATTACACATTTCATGCATTGCTAAACTCCTTAACAAAATGGAGTCAGTATTTTGTGGCTGACACATTATCATATGTGTGGAAAATTAGTGTGTATTCTAGTGAATAAAATGAAAAAGTACCAGGATGAAAACTCCTGATTTAAATAGGTGCTGTTGTAGCAATAATAATACCAGACGATGTATAACAAAAGGTACCAAAAAGGCTTCCTAAGGTTTTTGAAAAACAAACCAAGAAAGCCTCCATTATGTTCTATATTTCCTCAATATAGCATGTTTCAATATACCTTTATCTTTTTGAATGACCAGTTACCTTGAACTGATAGTTTAAAATACACAAAGAAAACCCTTCTAGCTTTCTGCATTATGCAGGCAGGTAAAGCCATGTTTCTCAACGTAAATTCAGGATAGCTATATGGCGACAGGTCTACAGAATGGTCTTGACATTTGACAAGAAAGAATTGGTTTGTGAGAATGATTGCCTTACAGTGGATTTAAAAAAAACTTCTTTAAAAATGTAGAATACTATCACATTTCAGTGCTACATACATATAGACTATTTTCATTTATTTATGTATTACAAACAGAGGGCAATCACTCAATTCATGCCTGCAACTATGATTACAGTAAATCTGAACTCTGCCTCTAGCTGTTACTTTCTTCTACTTTCTCTATGGTTCTTTTTCTTAATGTTACTTGACCATCTTAATATTCTTATAATTATACCATGTGTCTGCACCAAAGCTACAGTTCTATCAAAACCAAAAGAGTGCTGAAAGCATCAATACAGATATATACATAATGAGGCTATTCTTCATCCCACATAGTTACACTCCAGGACAAAAAAGGCTACCACTTTAGAATTGCCATGCTTCTTTCTTTTGGAAGGAGACAACTAAGTATCAAAACATTTTATTTTTTTTTTTTTTTTTTTTACATATTTATTTTTCTGATGACTGTTTCCCTGAACACGACTAATAACAGAACAAGACCACCGCTTTGTTAGTTATGTCCAAACACCTTCCCTGGGCAGCAACTCGCATATTTCACCATCAGTCTCTTAGCATCTTACTATTTGTGCTTGTCTGGTTGTTTATGGCTCCTCGTTGCCCTTGTCGTTAGAATTCTGTTGTCTCTAGATACAGCCATTAGCATAGAACTACCCTAGTTGTGGCTTGTCCCTAGTAACACCATAATGCATAAGTAAAAGCCCAGATGCTGGCCAGCTTGACAAGAACCTGTGTTGACACAACGGCTCCCTTTGTTTCAATGTATTTTACAATGAAATACATTGCTTGAATTTTTTTAACATTAATTTTAAAGTTCAACATCCATCAGTTACAACAATGCTTCATCCGACCTCCCCTCCCATACATTTAGGGCATTTCATTGTTTATCATACTCTAGCAATTGATTGCAACAGTTCTTACTCAATTCTTTTCTTTCCCTCTAAATAGTGTACACTATTTTGCAGCAGGCTGTGTTTACCTTGTTAGTCCCCAACTTTAAAGAGATATACAAGCTCATACCTTTAGGTTCATATTTGTGACAACAGCAGATCAATGTTTGATTTGCCATCTGCCTCGAGTACCTCTTATATCATCATTTCTTCAATTTATATCCATTACAGAACACCTGTCAAATCCGTTACCCAAATTATCCTGTGTCCATGTTGTACCCCCAAACATGTGAAAACGCTACTCGTGCAATCAAACGCAAGTCTTGTTTGAGAAACGCAACATAAAAGAAGATTGATTTTCATCTCGAAAATGTCAAGCTTCTGTCTATAATGCTCAGCTACATTTTTCTGAAACAGCAAAGTTCAAAAAGTGTCATAGACCTGACAGATCTCCGACACTTCATGATAGATATGACAGGTCTACTACTTTACTGCCAGAAATGTCCTCCAACAGAATGAGGCAATCAATGAAGAATAATAAATCTATTCTTTGTACATGCATAAGAGAAGAAACAACACATTTTTTTATATCTTTGGAGACTCCTATTTTAGTAAACTATTACACTAACTTCCTTTAATATTATTACAATAGCAGTTACACAGTTTGATCTTTATCTGGTTTATATGTTCAGTAGTTCTCCAACTAAACTCCTAATATGCATTTTTGTATTATTAAGCTAGCGGAGGAAAAAAATAAATGGAATTTAAAACACACCTTCCTGTGAAAAGACCAAGTTTTTCTTACCATTTTTTCTGGTCCCTCTGTCAGCCAGGAGAATGACAGCTGCTCCAAACACATCTGCTGAATTACGTCCCCATCATCCTAGAAGACATTGTTATTGATTAATACCGCATCAAAATTTTACCTTGAAAATTCCCATATTTGAGATAAATAACAGCAAGTTTGGAAAAGCTAATTTGACAATCATAAATCAAAGCTTTCTAGAGAAAGAATCAGTTTGATTTATAACTAAAGCCTTAAAATGTATTCTACCACCTACCCTTCAAGTAATAGCCTTGACTTCAGCAACAGAGGGAATACACTCCAAAAAATGTATTTTCTGATGTCATTTGACCACAACACTAACAAAACAAGCACAGCTCTATCAGCTTAAAAACACTGATTTAAAATATACTTTTTTAATGGTAACATGAGTACATTCAACATTTTCAGTAAGTAGGGTCAATAAATCTAAAAACTGTTGCATGAATAGATTGGTTGTTACTCATGCATGTGTATGATTCCAAAAACACATCCATGCATCACTATCATAACTCTATTTCTTCCATTATTTTATACATTCCTAAGCACATAGACAATATTTAATGTGGTTACCAAGACAGTTTGAATTAAGCAAAGCACACACACACAGAACAAACAGATACGCGGCTAAAGCTCAGAAAATTTTGAAACTGTGAATTTAACGATACAAGGATTTCCATTTATTCAGATACAACCACAATCATTTAACTTTTCTTATACTGCAGTTGCAAAGAAACAACAGCGGTATGGCAGGGTAGGAATATTATGGCACTCTTATACTCTTGTCTCCCGAAATGCAAAAGCTGCATTTACAAAGAGGCCGAGTAGCACCTGTGTAAGAAGCAAGAAGCAGGGTTTGTTTTGCTTTTGCATAAACATTAAATAAACAAGTATCTAAACAAGACATCTAAGTCAGATGCACACCTGCAACACACCAAAAGTGTTTGCATAAATCTAAATAGCATAAGACTCCTACGTTTAATTTGACATTATATTTTTGAAGCTATTTCTTCATCAACCGCCAAGGATTGAACAGATGCAGTGTGCGGGGGGCATCCAAACAAATTCGCATCTTTATCAACCCACTGATAGCGCATATCGTGTTCCTAGTTCCCCTTTCACACCGATATATGCCTCCTGTTACAAGTGGTCACCTGGGCCCGTGGCCAGCGGCCCTGCCGGCTCCAGCAGCCCCTCGCCTCGGTCTCTCGGAGGTCCTTGATCTCTCCTCCCGCAGAGGCAGGCCAACCCTTCCCCAGATGGCCCCCTCTCCCCCCATCCTCGCACCCCCACATCCACCATTCCCGCCCCCTTCCTCCACCCTCAGGCGCCCCCACACCCGCTGCCCCTCAGCTCCACAGCGGCCGCCCCCAGGGCCCTCACACACTGTGATTGGCTCGCCTCTCCCCAAGGTGCTCCCTGATTGGCTGCCGGGAGGGCCCTCAATTCCAGATTATTCCGGAACCTTCCGGATCGCTACTCCGCCCTCAGCCGCCTCCCTCCTCCTGCAGAGGCCAACCCCCAGCGTGCTGCAGATGGCTCACCACATTTCCCTTTTAAAAGGTAAAAATATAAATAGAAATATAAAATATAAACAGGCCGATCAGCCTGATGGAAAAAAAACAACTGAAAATTTGCCCAAAAAAGGTCCAGACTGCAGATGAATTAGCAACCGCCCCTCACAGCTGCTTTCCCTTCAGCTTTCTGGAGTCTCCCCAAAATGGATTCACCTGAAAAACTGAGCGGAAAAGTTGTCTGCCCTCACATGCAGCCTACTAACGAGAAACCGCAGTGAAGCCCACCTCCACCTGCAAGTAAACGAACAATTTTTACCACAGACAATGTTCACCACCGCCACCGATTTAAATGTGGTAGCGACAGGCCGCAGATCTTCACTTAACCCCCTCATCCGGCGGCAGCTCTCCCTCCTCTGGCTCTGCCCCAGTGCAAAGGGGATTTTGCTATGAGGAATCGGTTACGTGTAGCAAGGCAGGCGATGTATATTGTTGTCCCCCGACACCATTTTGTCCTGATAACTTTGCTAAAATAGATAGCTTGCTGCTGCTGAATAGCCGATCTATAAGCAAAGGGGAATATGAAACGTCAAATGCAGAAAATAAGAACAAAAAGCAGATTTTGTAATTGTGTGTGTGTGAGAACGCAAAGGCATCTCACAAAAAAACAAAAGTTACAACTTTGTGTGTGGCCTCATTATCCCTGACACCTTCTGGCTAGACACAGCTTCTTTCCCAGGGCTCCCGTGAAGGGCACAGAAGTTAACACCTTTTCACAGTCCACACAAGGAAACTGAAGTACAGCAAGATTATGATAAACTGTCAAAGAATTATAAAATGTTCCCATGACAATCACTCTCATCTGTGCATCTCAGAGCTATTTCTAGCAAGCACGGTTTGGGTTGGTTTGTTGGGGTTTTTTAAGTGAAAACAACGATGCAGTATCTGAGGAAAACAAAATTAGAGCTGTGCATCACTGCCCTGTAGTTCTTTCTGGCAATTAACAAAATAATTTCCTAATAAGAAGTGCAGAAGGAAGAGACAAAAGGTAATATGGACATCACTTTCTCTTCAAGCTTGGTAATATTTTTTCATACAATATTTGCTCTGATATCAGCTAAATGCTTTGAAAATGGTTATTGTGTAGGTAACATTTTCAAAGCAATAACTCTAAAATATTGTTATTTTATTTTTCTGGGAGTTTAAATAACATTTTGAATGTACTTTAATTTTTAACACTAGTAAAATAATTTACATTAGTATAATGAGTTGCTTACTATGCCTGAAGCTATTTTGGGATTTTTCATAACTGGCATAACAGTTCACCTAATTATCTCTAATTTTAATGTCATCGTATTTAATTTCTGTTACAAATGTAAGTTTAAATGTTAAATAGATAGCAAGTCTAGAATCAGTACAACTCTTGCTGCATCACGCCATTATTTTCTCATTTTGCCACTGACAATAGCAGGAAAACCAACCTTTTCAAAATTTACACAGAGACGTTAAGCCCTATTAGTAAAGTCACTATTACGTTCATCTTGTGTAATAAAAATAGATTAACTCAAATACTAATAATACAAGTCAGCTGAAATAGAATTTGTTTCATCTTGGATGTGTCCTTACTCTCTGTCTTGCAATCAAAAGGAGCAAAGAATCACATAGCCACTGTACCCCGATGACAGTGGCTTAGTATTTGTCAGTCAGTCTTGACAGAGTAAGTATTTGAAAGTACAAGCTTTGCTGTTCACTTCACAGGAGAAATTGTTCTTCAGCAGAGTGCTAGTTTTGCACATTTTCCTTGTTTTGCTGGAACTCTGAATTGCTACTTTTGTTTCTTCAAAGCAGCTGCATTTATTTACATTTTTAAATAATATGGTTTTCCACTTACAATATGATCTCTGATTACACTGCACATTACACCGAGGTGGGGAGGGAGGAATAAATCCATCCACCACCTATCGCGTGATCTCTGACTAACTTTGCTACTGGTATTCTACTGAGCACAACACTATGAACTGCTGGTAAGGGTGTAATACAAAACCCAAAATCAACATCGATGAGCTAATGACAACAAACTGCACTTGGTGCGTATTCTTAATAACAAACCATGTAAGAGCACAGCAAGTTGTGATTGTGACAACCTAGAGTTCAGCTCTCCTGGAGAGCTTCAAGGTTTCTCACATAGGTGCCTGGGCACACGCTCAGAGGTGCAAGCAGCAGTGTTGTCTCCTCCACAGCTCATCCTGCCTGGTTGACAAGGACAAACAATGCCCAGGTTGAAACGAAGTGACTTAAGCTAGCCTGCTTTGCTGTTCCTTGTTGGGGATATTAAAGGGCTGGAAGGGATTGCCTTCGGAAATAGGAAGGAAACAGAAGTGCAGGAAAATAACAAATTTAACTGATATAGGGACATGTGCGTGGAGTCTACCATCATCCCAAGACATAGGCAGGGGGGTAATCTGCAAACTGGGGCAAAATGTAGAGTCAACTGTGCGGGATTATATTTGGAAAAATAGACCATGGAAGAAACTCTATGAAAACACTCTGTAATGCAAACCAATTCATTCTGAATTGCCATTCTGACTCCAAAACCTATAAAGGCTCACTAGCTTGATTAGTCAAGATTTCTATAAAATCTTTCATTTATTGTTAGCATGACTTCGATTTTCCAACTTGTTCACTGTTCACAAATGTTCTTAACAGAGGAAAAGAGGAAGGAGTATTATCTGCAGAAGAAAAGAAGCAGGGCAGTTTCAGCTGAGATACGCACCTTCAGAGGTCAAACAGAGAAAGTCGAATACCGAAGAAAAGGGAAAATGGCACAGCTATCCTAAGGCAAGCACATTTTCTCCATGCAATTCTCAATGTGACAGTAGGATACTGAAATAGCAAGAGTAACTACACGTTAAGTCATAGGAAGGACCTTTCATTACAATTTAGTCAAGGCACAAGTCTCCTATTCCTATCAGTCACATCCCATTCATGTCTGCTGCCACCCTGATCTCTAACCCTGGACCAGGGACCTTAACCACTAAGGAGCAGATTTATTGTTCCATATAAAGAACGAGCCTGTCATCTGATGAGAATTCAATCCCATAAGTCCACTGCTGTTTTCTGCAGGCATCACCATCAAAACTAAAGTTACCGTAGCTTGTTGCATACCAGATCCCTGCTTTCTGGCTTCCTTGATCTCCCCTGGTTACTCTACAGTTCATGCTTTCAGCTCCACAAGACACAGGAACAGGAGTTCCCTGCTCATTGGGGCATCTCAAATCCCATACCTTGCATTTCAGCCCTGCTCACCTACAGAACTCTCTCTGTAACACTCACTCTTTGCCAATGGGTTTTACTGAACAACGGTTCCCTGGGTGAAAGGAGAGCCTACCTTTGGACAACTGAGAAACACAGATCTCGGGTGTTCTTTCTTGATGCCTTTCAGAAAAATACAAATACCCTAGCTTACACGTGTCTATTTTTAACCCTTACCGCATAACAGAAACATCTTCCAGCCAGCTGATGATCCACTGACCTTATTTCTGTCCATAAATAAGCTGTAGCAATTTAATCACAAAACCGAAGTAACAGAAAACAAACTTACTCTTCAGTATCTGATTTCACAGACTAATAGAGACAACACAACACCATTCCTCCATATACCAGCTGAGTAATTTTTCTTTGATTTCTTTTTTTAAACATCAGAGAGTCGATGACAAAAAACGTATTCGTGGCAGCAGAAGAAAGGCTTTGGCCCACACCAGCTGCTAGTTGTCTTCCAATGATCAGTGAAAGCCTCAAGTTTGTACAACGCAGTGCAGCCCTCCCCTCCAGCATCCAAAAATCAATGCAGTTTTGGGTTACCCAGAGACGATCATCAGGACAAGAGAATCAGATCTAAGTAACAGTTAAATCTCCATGATATTACACTCATTGAAATGCTGCATTCTCTATCTGACGTACTTTATTTTCAATGTACTCTGATTTGAAGGTTAAAAAAACCCACAACACAATAAAACCCCTGAACTCAATCTAAAGTAAATACTAGCTTCTTTTTTTTTTTTGACAAGTTACAGGCTTTCTTCATAGAATCACAGAATAACCTGGGTTGCATGGGACCCACGAGGATCATCAAGACCCACTCCTGACCCCACAGAGGGCAATCTGTGAAAACAAAATTACTGAGAGTTGCAACTTGCATCCTCTGCAGGTTTCCCCTCACGGCTGCGCTCAGCTGAAGTATCAATTAAACCAGTATCTTGACTTAGCTTCTCTCACTACATTTTGACTATTATGAGTCTAAATGCTGCTAAGATTCAGCTCTTAACAATGTGTCATAACAACTCCGGCAGAATTGACACTGACCTTCAACTCAAATTTGTTTGCAACATAGCTGTGTTTTGATAAATTTAAAAAAAAAATATCTGCACAGCTAATTTCTAAAACAAATATAAGGTAGAAGTCATCCATTCTACTGAATATATATAATGAGATTCAATAAAAATAAACTCTATTAAAATGGCTTCTTCTTCAAATGTTTTAAGAAAGGGTTTTCTTCCATGGTGACAGAAAAAGCCAACAAATGCTTAATCAGTTCTGCAGAATAGATGCCTCCATTTCATTATGTGATTTGCCGAAAAGTGGGAAGTGAGTAACAGTTCCTAACTAAAAGCAAAAGTTTTCTTATTAAACTAGGGCAAACCAGATCCAGAGAAGTTTGGCGTAATTTTCACAGTTGTGGTTAATTTCAGCTGCAAAATAAAATTAACATTTTATACTAAAACATCCTGAGAACTTACACTGCAGGTAATGCAGGGACTTCAGAATCATCTTTTTTTTCCTTTAACTACTGCCATTGTTGACCAATGTAAAGTCACCTAAGTATTTAAAATTAAACTAATCACCGAATTAATTCAAGACTATAAATACTGAAACTTTCTTCCTGATGACTAGAAAATATAGTCTATTCTATGTCAACCATGTTCTAGAGAAAAATATATTTGCTTATAGCTACAAATAAGACCATTAAAGCCTTGTAGGAAATAAAATAGTATGGGAATTAAAAACAGCACTCTCCCTAGATCAATGTCACTTTGCAATGATTAGTACAGAGCTTCTTTTTTTTTTTTTTTTGAAGTGTCTACTTAAACTAATGTGATTCTAAAATGTTTTACAAATCACTGAAGGATGACTACCGCTAAAACCCAACAGACTACTTTCCCTCATTGTTCTTAGATTTGTGAAGAACATGTTATTCAGGATGGTCTAAGAGAAGTGAAATTGTAAGGGGGGATAAGGAAGCGTGACATCTTACAATAAAAAAAAAAATAATTCACTGCACATTAAGATTAGAAAAATAAAATAAAATAAAAATATCTCCTTTAAGCACAGCTTATATGGCTTCCTCTTCATCAAGCAAGATATTCTAATACTTGGATAGAAGAAACAGGTCTTGGTAGGGCAGGGGCAGTGACTGAACAAGTCTTTCTAAAAACTCCATGAATATACCTATCCACAAATTAAATAACCAGCTCTTGAGGCAGTAAATAAAATTAATCCCTTCACTGGGTATGAAATACAGAACACTAAGTAATTCAACTCCTAAACAGTAATTACACGACATTGAAAGCGGGACCTGTCAACCCTGAGGATGCAGAGACGGCCCCAGGATGCTGATGCTTCCCCTTGCCACACTGCAAACTGGAGAACTAGCACCGACTTTAAATAAAGATACTGTGACACATGTCCCTGACACGTGGTGGCTTTATAAAGAATTTCTGGCATCTTGAGCCTGAAATGGTTGGGAGCCAAGATAATATCCAAGAGCATATTGAAATCGCCTGAGGAAATTATTCCAGTTCCTGCTTCCCCTGCTAAGGCAAGGATTAATTCTGTCACTCCTACCATGTCAAAATTACCTGGAAGACGGATTCCCAAACTGCATTAGGCTGTACAGTACTAGACAAGTACCAGTTCTATATTATACACAGCCCACCGCAAGGTCACAAGCTCACACAGCAAATCTTGGCAGCTCCCACCACTGTGACTGCAGACGCTGGTACCTAGGCAAGAACACTGAGCAATGCACTGTTGTGTAGCTAATAAACATGAGACTGAGTTTGCAAAGACAGCAGAGCACTGTTGTTTACAGCAACTTTATCCCACACCAACCACCATTCCCTTGCCTGAAACCCTACATTTCTTCTGATCTTTACATCAGTCTTGCACCTCACTACAGCAGTGACGGATCCAGGATACAGTAAGTGGCCATGGATTGATTTCCTGCGCTCTCTTTCCATGTATTATCTGTCCATATAATCAAGGGAGTTCATCATCAGGACAAGATCTGGTCACAGAGAATGATGCCCACCTGAGAAACACCTCAGTAAGGGGTGAGCAGTGGGGCCCTTCAGTAGGTCTCTACCCCAAACAACCTGGGAAGCAGACCCATCCACAGGTCAGGTGGCTAAAAAGCCCCTCAAATCTTAAGTACTCTGCCCTTGGCAGTGAAGCAGGCATGTCAGTGGTATACTCCGGAAAGGAACGCCTCACAGCTCCTCTATTTTCCATTAACTGCCTTTAAGTACTGGATCCAGCAGTGTCTTAAAACTGGTCACTACCATCTTTCTTCTTTGCTCTTATTAATAGCCTCTATTTATCTCTCTGTATTCAGACACAATACAATCAAAAAGTAAACTATGGTATACATAATGGCCATAAAAAATAAGTACAGTTATCACTCTGCTGTACCAAAAAAAACCAACCAGTGGCACAGATAAAAAATAGGTCTAGCAGCATGTCTATTATCAGACTACCTTAAAAATGTTAAAGATCAAGTCTGTCACAAGGTTGACTGAAGGTATTTGTAAAATTCACTGGTATATATACTGATTTTAGAAAACATATTGTACTGCAAGCCCATGTATCTAATCAAGCCTTTGCAAAGGCATCTTCTTTCCTTCAGGGCTTTTCATGTCTAGCCCATATAAAGGATATATATTCCCATAAGCGGCAATGATTTCTGAATGATGCATTCCTAAATGATTTATGTTTTAAGCAGCGTATATAAACTTGACAGGAAGCTCTAAATTGATGAGTATTTCTACCTTGCTCTTGTACTGCTTTTAAAAGAAAACACAACCCTACAAAAGGCACTATTTGCTTGACTTCTTAAAAAAAGTCCCAATCTTGACAGATTACAAGGACTGAAGAATGCCACTGACGTGGTGATAAAAGTTTTTGTTTAAAGCAAACAAAATTACTAGGACGCCTAATACCGAAATGAAGTAGTTAACTGACAGGCTGCTCTCAGTGGCCAACACTATCTCCAAAATCAGTATGTCATTGTTAACAATCACATAACATTAATAACTACAACAATTGTTTTGAGAATAGCTGAATAGAAGTCCACTTAGCCATCACTGCTAAGAGAAGCCATTTTGATGTTCAAAGGTGAATGAAGACACTTACATATTAACATCACAGGGGAAAAACCCACAAACTTGAATTAAGGAAATGATTTATTATTTTTTAAAGAAAATACTTCTCAAAAATTTTCCACAACAGATTTTTTCAGCATTAGCAGCACCTGCAGCCAAAGACAAGTAGTCAAAGTAAGTACCTTGCAATGACTCAGACACAGCAACTTATCTTCTTTAAGCTAATTAAAGGGTTTTTCCTCTGTGCCTGAAGCTATCTAATCATGCAAGAAGTATTCCCCCATCATTAGAGATGACTCTCTGGAATTAATTTTGCAGCATGATGCAGCCTGAATTTAGTACCTGACTTTTTAATAATAATAGTTAGACACAAATCTTCCTAACTTTTCAACATAAATGTTAAAAAGAAGTGATGAAAGGAAGAGGCTAACATGATTATAGATATGGTCCTAAAATCAAATACTTAGACACAAACACTCAAGGATCCCTGAAGGTCCAGATAACATTTGAGGCATATCTGTAAATCACTGAAAATGACAGGTATAAATTTAGATATAAATTTAGATATAAATTTATAGATCTAAACAGCAGTTCTGTTTGTTGCCTTACAACATATCAGTTCCTCCAGCAGAGTAAGTGAATAATGAAATCTGATTATGGCTACAGAAGTGAAGGCTTACCCTACTGCTCTCAAGAAACTTAGCCGTTACCCATCACAAGAAGTTCCTAGCTCATGTGAACACTTGCAAAAGTAATTTCAGACTGTTCCCATTCCCACTACCTAAGCTAAAACTAAAATATCTGCAACAAAGGAGGTCATTCGTAGACAGACAAGCCAAAAAGAGAGGAAGCAGGGAGGATCACTGGAGAAGCTTATACTAGGCAAAAAACTGGGGAACCCCGTTATGATCTGAACTCTGGGGGGTTTTGTGTACATAGCAAAATAAAATGTAACACACAAAAAATGAATAATGAAGAAATTGCAGAAAAAAATGTGGAGACAACAGAGTTATTTTCAAGGCTACCGGAGACTTACGGTGTGATTTTGGGTTATTCCTTTTACCTTAATTGCACTGAGCTACTGAAATAATGTATTTCATTCCAGTTCTAGCCTCTGGTTTAGCCAAGCAAGATTTTGAAAGCCTTTTGTGATTACCAAGTCACCTCAAACCAAAGTTGTTTCTGGATGGGATAGGGTTTTCCTTCCGTTTTTAAACGAGGAGAGCATCAGGGTGAATGTGGACCGGAGTAAAATCAGTACCCATCGCCTGGAGAAACAGCTTCTTTTTGTTTGAATCTGACGTGAAGAGCACCCTTTTCTAACCCAGTAAATAAGGCAGAAGCACATGCAAAAAGCTAATGCCATGGAGGAGTTGTGGGACGTGCGCATTCTGAAGAATGCAGCTTGCTACATTTCTGTGCTAAGCTATTGAAGAATTATGCTTTGTACTGGAAAACAAAGACCTAAATCACAAAGGGAAAATATTTCCTTTGTGTTGCATGCCATTTGCACTCACTGCAGTATACATTAGCCAGCAAACACGTTAGCTGATAAAGCTCTTGGAAGTCATCATCCCACACGCTCAGCTGCCAGGATCCCTTCTAAGATGCTCAATAACAAGTCCTCTGCTTAATGTCATTACGCTCTTCTCCTTAAGCTCTGCTTTCCTTTGCAAAGTAATCAAACCATTCACATTGCTGTACGGTCTCCGAAATAAAGATTTAAGAATGCAAGAAATACTACGTTGCAGTACAGTACCGTTTTGTTGTCCATGTGATTATTCTGAAGCTAATAGCAGAATCTTATTCTAATCAGTGCAGTAGGCTTAAAAAATGACTGAGATTTCACACTCTTTTGTTATTTATAACTGGACTTAAACTGAGCAATTTTGTTTTCACAAAAGACAGACATAATCCAAATGATTAAACAGCTAGAAGTCCATACATATCTAACGTTGCTACCAAACAGGCTATGCAACACTCATGCCTGAGCTAGGATCTGTATATCATTTCGGCAGCTTTATTGTTATTTTTTTTTTAACTCTTGGCAGAAATAGGAACAACTGTAAAAGGCCAAAAATCTTTCAAGAGATCCTTTAATTTCCTTTTTATTCTTCATAATAAAGAGAATAAATATGTCATCTTTTACTATGCTGAATTAGACAAAATGTTTTAGAACACAGTGTTGACTGGTATCACTACAAAGATAGCAGCATATCCATTATCAGTTTCAAAGTTACACATTTTTCTGGAGATTGATTTCTGGAATTACTGGCTATTCCAGGAAAAAAAAAACAAAACTGGTTGCAGACAATACTTAGGTTGCAGACCACATTCCAGTCTGAAAGTTTCTATTTTCTTCTCTGCTGTTTTGAGGAAGGCCTAAGAGAAGCTGTTACCTTCTCCATGCCTCTAAGAAGAGAAAGAGACAAGGCTGTAGGAGATGAAAGAAATTTTCCTGGAATTCCACAATTCAGCTGTGAAGAAGCATCTTTTCCTGGTGTTTTTTTTGAGCTGATGGAGTATTTTCATTGCTGTCATTCTAGAAGAATTGAAACGGGATCATTCTTATTTGATCTTATACTTCTGTCCTCAGCAGTACCGCATGATATGGAACACGTAGGACCTTCCTGTAAAAGCAGAGCGCGCTAAGATCTCCTATTATCCCAACCTGTCTTCTGGTTGATGGCCTCAGAGGGCCCTCCCCATGAGAAACACAAAGGTGTTTTCTCTCTTGATGATTTCAGGACAAGAGCAAAGAGACCACGCAAGACTCCAGGGCTGAATTTATTTCCCTTCTTTTATTTTTAGAAATTACCAACCCAACCATTTCTTTAACTTGGGCATCAGAGCTGCTCTTGCAGGAGCAACGCTCCTGTACCACCAACTGAAGAACCTCCCTATGAAACACAAATGCAGCCCAAAAGAGTTCCAGGCTGATGATGACTGTAACGCTCCTTTTTACTTGGCACCACAACTGAACAAATGCAAAATACTCTGTATACAAGATGTACTTTAGTGCAGCTGCATTGTCTCAGCAAACAATAGAGTGCTTCTTGGAGGACTGCACTCCATTTTCTATTGCTAAAAAACATCTGCTAGGTGAGGTCAGGAGGAGAGGACTCATCACAAAATGTCTGATCTGTTGTGCATACCAGGGCACTTGTGGACCTCTGTCAGCAGCTGGTGCCATCAGGGCATCAAAAGTAGACAATTTGTGGAAATAATGAGATACTAAATGGTAGTAAAATAACAACTGAAAGAAAACTGATTTAGGAACTTTGACCAAAATTAGAGAGGTCAGAGCAGCCTGTACCTTGTCATCAGCAGCACAGTTAGATATATAACAGAGCTCATTCCAGCAAAGGGGACAAGAACAATAAAAGTAGATGCTCAAAAAAAGTGTTGTTGCTTTCAATGTTTGAATAAACTTCTTATCAGATAGGCAAAACCAGGGAGGCCAAAACAGACTTTAGCATTAGAAAATTCTTGGAATAAATTAGCTGAAGCTATTCACATACATGTGACTGGAAACTGACTTTTGAAACTATGTCCAGAAAGCTTGGAAAAATACAGCAGCTATCTTGTTACCTTATGTTTCTGTTACCACTCCACCTATGTTCAGAGCAGCTGCAGGTCTAGAATCCTTCCCAGATTTTCACAAGTCTGTTCTCTCAACAGACCACAAAATCTTCCAGGCTGCCTAAAATGAGAAGCCAAGTGGAAAAGTCAAGCAAGAAGGGCACAAGGAGAGACCAGGCAGCAATGACCTATTCCAAGATGGAGAGACAGCCTCATGGTCTGCTTTTACACTGATACAAAGGAGACGAAAAGGTACAATTAGAACAGTGGGGAGGGAGTGGGGGCTTACAGGGGATGACAAGAAAACAAGAGATGAGACAGAGTCTAATGCAGCGACAAAACCACAGGTCATAGTCATCCTGTAACAAACATGGGGTTATACTTCATCAAAAGGTGTTCCCTACAGGTCACAGGTGAGAAACAGAGACCATGTCAGGGGAAATGTCACCTACCCATGCCATGGACAATCCTGGTTACACAGCCAAACATAGCTTTGGGGATAACTGCAGCAGGAAAACCATGAAGCTTTCACACCACCAGTGCCATGGACCTCACCTTCCCACACTGCTTGCCCACTCTCACGCATTGAGACCTGGGTTAGGATCTTCTTTCTACTTCTTTTACCAACAGCATGTCACTTTAGCTACGTCCAACCTCAGTAGATTCCACTACATAAACAATCTCTTTCTCCTAACCCCTTTTTGGTTTGGTTGAAGTTTGAAGGCACCTAAACATTCACATTGTTAGCAAAATTGCCTTGCCTCAAGTAGGTTATGTTTAATTCTGTCTCTTCTATCTTAATATATAAAAGTTAGAATACACATCCTTCCTCAGAGCAGGCTCTGGTGCTCCTTTACAGAGGGGGAAGGGTCAGTGTTAAGGATAACTGCAGTTATTCAGATCAAGGTAACTCAGTTGCTCAAGAGCAAGAAAATTAAAAAATAAAAACAAAACAAAACAAAGCAAACAAACAAACACACAAAAAAACCACATGAGAACACTTTAGTCTGAGACTATCTAGAGGGAAACACATGCATCTGTGCAAAAACTCTTAGCTTACAAAATGAAGTAATGCAATACAAAAATTATTTAGTAAAACTGTATTTTAGCAAAAGCAATTAAAGTAGTAATTTCAGTGATAATCAGCCATACATGTGAAAAATTTCTAGACAACAAATTAAAAATAATAAACCGTACAAGATATTTGAACTTTTGTCACAGATATGGTTGTGGACTAGGTTTCGATTTAGCCCAGATTAAAATCCAAGAGATACATTTAAAAATAAATTTATTTATTCGGATTAATCATCTGTACTAGTTTAGAATAAGGAATAATTGGCCAGGCAGGAGTTCTGTTAAACAGGATCCAGATCCTACAGAAGATCCATATTCAGGCTGACAGATTATTTTAGATTGCTTTAAAAGCAATTCATCCCCCCAGCCTTGTGACGACACTTTCAGTACCAACGCATTGCTCCTAATGCAAAAAAAAAAAAAAAAAAAAAAAAAAAAAAAAAAAGACCATCTATAAAGCCTGGTTAAATAAAAAGTGCTTGAGCAACCAGGTTTCAGCATTAAGGTCAGACATCAAAGATTTGAAATTTTAGCATAAAAATTCTTGAACAAGAGTGCCAATTTTTCATTTCAGCATTGTAGCCTACTACAGAATTTAAAGAAAGGCTCTTACTGGGGACTATTTTCACCTTAGGTATTAAATCCAGCATACTCCTATTGTGTAATTCCAAAACAGTAAGTAAAAGAAAATTGTACTTAAACAATGAAACTGAACTAAAATTACTATTCCACTTATTTTGCATTTTTACTAAGTACAAAAGACATTGACAGGTTTTCTAGATGCATTAAGCAATGAGTAGTAAAACCATGAAGTTGATTCTGAGTGCATACTCAACTTACAAAAGCACAAATAAAGCTAAAAACGTAAATCCCCAAGAAGTACTGTCAGAAAAAGGATGCTTGTACAACCTTATTTTGGCCCCTTCGGGTACGTTTTCTGCGATGTAAAGCATGACTGCATAATACCTTTACCATGGGATCTCTTCCTCAAAAATTTTACAGGTTGGACGAAACCAGGTTAGCTCGTCAACCTCATGTATTTTCTCCTTTAGAGTGTGAGTCAAGATTTTGTTCACTGCACAACACTGAGGTGGTGCCATGCTAAATTAGACGCTCCCTCCTGAGCTTTTCTGTAGCGTTCGCCACCAGGGCAGCACAGAGCCCGAGCCACACACATTATCTGATCTTCCCAACACAATGGGGAGCTGCTTTCCCCACCACGCACACTACAAGCAGAGCATAGAGGACAATACAAAAAGCACAAAACCAGCAATAAAGATTTCACTGGTTTCAACAGTCAATTAGAAGTGTCCCAGATTTCAAAGCAACTAACTCTAGCATGCTGAATTTACTCACGTTTCGGAGTCTCTACAAGTTGAGAACAATGGAATACAGAAGCTGAAGTAACCGAGGAGTCCGGTTAGGCCAGCTGCCCACCTTCAGTCAGTGGGGCTGCAGCACAGGAGGGAGAGAATCCGTTTTTCTGCTGCAGTGGTTCAGGAGCTTTGAGAGATACACTTTCCTAGGCCTGCTGCATGCACAACGCATGTTGCAATTTCTAGATAAAATGGGCAATAGTCCTATGAAACTGCATGATCTGAATTTGGTCTGCGCATCAGAGCGCCATGTGCTACTGAGTGACGTACATCACCCGTGGGAAAACAGGATATTATTTTTACAATAATGGACTACGTGGTAAGCAACGTGTTAGAACTTTTGAATGCTCTGCTATTCTATCTCAAAAAATTATTTCAGAACATATTCTGAGTTACATTATGTGATTTGTACCACAGGCACTGGAGAAAGGCTAAGTACATATGATCAAACGTCCCATTTTCAGAGGCTGCACCAAATGCTTATAAAAACATTCAGCATAACTGCACTGCGCATTTGTAAGATCAGCCATCATACAAGTGATATTTCCTATCTTCCGAGTTGTGAATTTCATGAAGATTCACTGCATTTCATGAAAATATTTATCCTTATATATATACACACACACATCAGTTACATGTAGCACAATATACACCAAAACAAGAGTGTGCCAGTTCAAAGCACCTCTGAAGAGAGCCTAGCAGTAAGCTAAATTCCCATCCAGGACATGCACGAGGAGCACCGGGGTTTATCACAACGCTGGAGGCAGATCTGCAGAAACATCTCTTCTGGCAAGGCCAAGAAAATGCTGTGCTCAGCTCGTGAGCACTTGCTCTCTGAACCGCTTGCAGCGACAGGCAAGTCCCCACAGCCTGAAGAATATGGTGAATTTGGATGCAGCAGCATCTAAAGTGTCAGTTGTAAATATTCTTGAAGTGTATTGGAATGCTTATTGTGCCAGAGGAAAGTTGAAAACTTTGTGACATCAAGAGTTTATGAAAGCGTGTCTTGTCTTGAAACATTTCACTATCTGATAGAAAAATAGAGATCATTATAGCATACTGAACCCCCTAACTTTGGCTGCTACCTCCCGATTCTGAGTTTCACAGACAGATGACTAGAAATGTCTCATTAGAGCTACAGAGCACTCTGTTCTCAGCTAATGACAGGCAGTGTAAAAATACACAAATACTGTAAGAACAAAAAGTTAACTTTCTGAGTCAAGTCAGCAGAGGCTCAGTCTAATGCATTTTGCGGTAACTTCAAACATCAAATCAGAAAGTGCCTCTGGTATCACAGACCAATTGCTCTCAACTCTGGATTCCTTAAACCCATTACTTATCACTAGAGAGGCAAAGAATCAGCCCAGGGGAGAACAGGACAATACTTCTGAAGGACCACATGCCCCTAATGACCAAGATTAACAGTGACTTTTGGTTAAACAAAGGCGTTCACAGAAAAATTAATTTAAATCTACCACTGAATGAAAAAAAAAAAAAAATCAGTCTTTATGATCAAACTATATGAATGATAAAGTAAAAACTGAGCAGAACAGTGTCAGCTGTTTCTGCATCTTGCACAACAGTTATTTATGGTACTCTACATTTTTTATCATAAAAAACATTCACTCATAACTTAAATGCCATAAACTTATTGTTACTTTACACACATACAGCAAGACATGCCTACTGCGTAAGTGCTTTTACATTTTAATGTCCCATTTTCACAAACTGCTTGCACGTAAGTCATTTTTAAATGCCTTTTTAATAACGAGCTTTTCTACCTCTTTTTGCAAAGTCTGTTTTGCCTGGTTTCAGTTAGAGCTAGAGGACTGCCGAGATCCTGAGGAGCAACACATGCGGTCTTATCTTCAATATGACCTCTTGTCCTGCCTGTGTACCTGAAATTAATCTTTTCTGAGTGTGCAGGAGGTGAAGAGAAGTATACAGAATTAGGGAGGAACACCCAGAGACTGTTTAACAAAATGAGGCACGAATGGGCTTAACTTCTTAAATCTGGCAAAATGAAGGCTAAGAGAAGACCTTGTTACTCTCCATGTACAGCAACTGCGTGAAGGGCAAGCATAAACTAAACTAAGCTAAGCAAAATGAAACCTGTTGGCCAAAGTACAAATGTGTGTGAAAGAGCTGTAAGTAGTCTGAAGCAGTATGTTCAGAACAGCCTCACTGTAGGATACAGAGGAACAAAATTACCTACTCAATTTAAGACCACATTGATTAATGTGCAGAAGGATTATCTGGCACAGCTAGCTGGAAGGGCAGCAGCCTGATGGCCTCTCCAGTCCAAGGGCCTTATGTTGGAACAGCATCTATAGACAAAACTGTGAAAAACCATTAAACGTTTGACACAGCACATTTTGGCAACGTGCAGCAGTACTAACACACGCAAAATGCAATAAGGCAAATGATCTCCGCCAGTGCTGGCGAGCGCTAGCGTGGCCCTCCTGCCTCCAGGACCCGCACGCGTGCTTCCAGAAGAACTGCTGTTCTTCCGTGCAGCGCCACACACCCACACCAGCTTTGGGAAGCCACCTCACCCAGTCACACCACCACATCACGCTTGCCTCCTCCATTTATGTAAAAACAGACACAAGCCAGCATTGCCACAAGGGTGCAGAACCGCTGCGGTGAGGGGCGCAATCCTCAAGATACGCAACAGTTCCACCTCTTCGTGCACACTGACATAACCCATATTTAAAGCATATTGAGGCTAACTGAGAGAAAAAGACTGAAGCTTTAGTCTGCTTCTATTTTGTAGCTGTTATGTTACTGGTTTTCTATAATTTAAACATAGACTGCACTGGTTTTTTACATCAAAATCTAGATATATTAAAAATGAGGAATTCCACCTACATATTAAAGATTCCTGATCAGTCATGAGAGAAGCGCCAGCTGCCAGTGACTAGAAACAACAGCCTGAGTTCCATACTTAGTAAAAAAAAAAAAAAATTCACACCCAATCCTTCTATTTGATAATGACTTGCAGTCTTCAGAGAAGCAATCTCTTTGTATCCAAACTTGGATATTCTTAGAACAAAGTCAGTTATCAAATATCAGACAAAAGAGGATGATGCATCCCTCTCTGTTCCCTGCACACCACCTTCACTCAAGGATAAACCTGAAGACATTTCTGACCTGTACTTACACAGGCTGGTAAATGCAAAGCATTTCACTATACAGCAAATACAGGGAGTCAGCCTTGAGAGCTTTCTCTACTACGCAGCACGGTTCAGGGTTATTGCTGTAAATCCGAGGAAAGCACTCACACTTACACTGGAACCGTAACAGCCCCATGGAGCTGCATTTGGCTCATCAGCCCTGAGGTTTGCTTCCTGATGCCAGTGTGCTCAAGGGAGAATTTAGAAGAAAATAAGTGCATTTTTGCTAGACAGACTATGCAAGTATGTATTGGCTCCAAGAAAATATAAAAGTATGTGAAAAAGAAGAGATCACAAAGAGCTAGAGGCTCACCTTGTACAAAGTGGTAAGTCTAAAATCAGTTCAGTGATAAAACGACTCCACTAGAATCACTGCAACAATATTAATTTGTGTGATGGCCATGGAGTGGTTCAAAATTTACACCTCATTGCTATCCAGCCAAGTAAAACTAAATGCGGAACCTGGCCCAATTAACTTAGAATTGTAAAGACTGAATAAGGATGAATCTTAGGGGCACTAATTACAATCAAAGAGCAAGGCAGAAAAACAAAACAAACACCGCAGCATGAAAATAAGGATGGAAACAGAAACATGTCTAATCTATTAATATTTTAAAAAACCAAACAAACCCACCCCAAAACCAACCAAAAAAAGTCCCCAAACGAGACCTTTTTAAAAGAATTTGTCCAGGTATCATTTCAATTTCAGAAAGCAATTTCAGGACTTTCCTTCTGCAGCATCTCTATTTCCCCTCACCCACCCATTTTCAGTCCTTTCTTTTTGCTTTCTAAACTGCTGATTATTTTTATTCTATTAGATCTAGTAATCTATAAATTCCTTTCCTGCTCACTTGCTGCTTGGACTCTTCCAAAGCTCATGTACCCCAGGAGCAACCGCTAGGGGTACTTTGTACTTATGACTGTACAAGATCTTGCTTCCTGAAAAATCCAGCCATATCTAGACCGTGTTTCGGTGAAGCTTAGTCAGAAAACAGTGCCAGAAAACAGCACCTTATACGCATACTGACTTACATCAAGGTAGCATTGCTAGCATGTGTTTTTTTTTATCGTGAAGATGCAGAACAATCCTACCTTCTCCTTTTTTGGGGGGGGACAGGAAGAGGATTATGGATGTCTTGTTGCCTTATTTGATGATTTATTATAAGTAAGGAGCTTTATAAGGGCAGAGTTCAAGGAAAAAAGAACATAGTATTGACTCAGCTCCTGACTTACAGTTATTGCAACAATTTTAAAAGGCAACACAGGGGTAGGTATCATTTGTTCCCAACATCTATTTCTGTGCCAAAGTAGCAATAGCTTCCATTCATATACAAACCGACAGACCTTCAGCAGCAGAAAATACCATTAGTATACAGTAAAAAAATGCTGTACATAGACCTTTAACACCTCCTCTGAGCATTCAGAAGAGCAAAAGGAGGCAAAAAAGCTTACACAAGTTAGCTGCAACTCTAAAATCCACGTGCCGTTTTCAAGGAACAGGAGCATTATGACTCCAAAGTCAGAGCAGCAGCAAAATGTAACACAGTCAAATACAACGTGTACCACTTCTGGGTGCCTTGTTTTGGGTTGTTTAGGTTTTGTTTTTAATTTTATGCTTGCTTCTAAAGAAGGAATTTAACTTCTATTTAGGGAAAAATGCTCTAAGACCAAGTACTCTGATGAGAATAAAGTACCAGAACTGAAGGTTGAGAAACACCACTATTGCATGCTGTTACAGAGTCTAGAAACAGTTGTTAATTGATGCTCCTCCGTCAGCCTTTTCAGAGCCTGTAATACTGAACTGAAAACGTTTAGTAAAAAGAAATGAAGTATCTGGCAACAGCTTCTGGCTGCTAACCAAAATGCCAGGATGCTTTTTTGGGGAAACGTGCTGGCATGCCTTGCAGGGTTTACTGCTGAGCAGGCTGCCTTTTCCGGGCAGGTCCATGGCAGAAATGGCTGAGCAACATCTTATTTACCTTTTGTTAATCAACAGTTACTGCTTTCAGGACAATTACACCATGCAAAAGTGCCACAATATCATAGCAACTATTTTCAACAGCTCTTGAAAACGCATGGGGATTTGTGGACTGCTTGTGAAGGGTATGGGGAAAATGACTGGGGAACCCAAGTATGTGGCAGCCCATGTACGTGAACCAAAAATACAGAATTACACTCCACAAGAAAATACTTCCATGTCCACAAAGCCAGTGATTTATTAAGATCCAATTCCTGCATTTGGTTGTATTAATTAACTACCAACAAAATATATATAGATATACTGTTGCTGCCAGCTATTTTAATAACACTGCTTTTATTGTTAAGTTAGCAGAGTCCTTAAAATTCAGAACTTTTATTCTTAACTCTGAACTGAAAAAATTCCTAGCACAACATAGTATGTGAGAAAAAAAAAAAAAAGTTAGGACAAATAACTATCAAAACATGTTTCCTTAGAACAGTCTGTCTGCATTAACAAAAGAAACAGTACCAAGAATTAGTATGTGAATAAGGGTTGCAGATTTTGTCACGTGAGAGGGCGGAGATAGCGATGATGGGAGATAATTACTTCTATCATGTATTCTACTTTGAGCTCCCTGCTTAGGTTTAATTCTGAAAATCAAAGTGACAAGTGGAACCAGACATCTCTGGGGTGCCTAAGCCTAAACATACCTAGGTGCAAAATGTGCTTGTTGCATGTAAGAGCAGCTGTAGTAGACCACACAGAAGTTTCATCTTGCTCAGGGGCGTGCCATTAGCCATAATTAGTAATGGACGATTAAGGAAAAAAATTAAGGATAGGGAATAGGAGAGTGATTTTGTCATTATCCATCCTCTAGAGAGAGAGAAATTTAACATAAAGCCTTAAAATTTCTGCTTCAGGAAAAGGACCCTTTGCATGCAGTGCTTGCTTGTTGCTTTTTAACCTCTCCAACATCATTAAACACCGCCTTGACGGTACTGAAGGATCTTAAATCTATAAGTATTTTACTTCAGCTTGCAACTTAACTGCAACTTCAGCATTGGATTCCTCTTTCTTCAGTCTCTGCATCATCCCAAAACCATTCCTCTATGCCCAGAACTGAAGAAACAAGCTTTCCCCAAAAATAGCACTTAAGTTAAAATTAAATTGTACTGGTGAACCTATATAATTTTAAGGATTAGTTTACCGACTCTTTATGAAATGGTGCCATTTCTCTTTCTCAAAAAAATAAAAAAAAAAAGTTTAAAATGTTCAACTCTTAAAGCCAGTTTCCAGCCTTCACACGGCATAGCTTGGCAAGGGCAGCAGGCAGATGCAGAAATTTAGAATGCACTTTTCTACCAGATGTTTCTGGGTCTTTCCTGGTCTCATCAGTGACCTTGCAGGGCAGCTTCACTGCTCCCTCCTTTGGCAACGTTGTGGTCCATGTGGGAGCCTAATGGAGAATCATTTTATTCCCTGGAATTCTTACTTCATGCAAGAAAATGCTTTTCTGTACAACAAGAATACTCTGTGATATTTTTCTAATTTTTCTCCAGCAGCAGCTTAGACATAATAATTTAATATATGTTGTTTAAAACTGCAGTAGTGTCTATTTTATATATACACATACAACTTCTAAGGCAAAAACATGCCACATAACTAAACGATCAATGTAAAGTAAGTTTGGATATGAAATACCCAAAGTTTTAGGGTTTGGGGTTATTCTGAGGATTAAAATTCATGCTTCTCGGCATCATCATGTCTCATTCATTAGCAACTCCACCTGATTTTTACAGCTTCCTGCAAACTTCTGCAGCATGAAAAGGTAAAAATTAAACCACATTTATAAAGTGTGAATTGTATGTTCTAGAATTAGAATATAGTTGTTGACCCCATGAGATTTCTCACCTTGTGATTGTGAATATACTGAAGTAGATCATTGCTTGGACGTTTACTTTCACAGATGTTCTTTTTACTCAAGAGGGTTGTAAAACATACAGTCTTTATTTCCCGGTATTTAAAAAGCTAATTAAATAACCCCTGCAAGTTCTGATCATTTTTATTTCAGAATAAACAATGTTTTCTCCAGGGCAGGCATACTGCTGCTCAACAGTAGAGACGAAATTGAATTTTACTGCCCCAAGGACATTAACAAAAGAACTATTTTTTCCTTATGCCCAAAGCAGCAGCGTGTATTTCTGAGATGACAGTGGACCTTCAGGCTCTGTAGTCTTCAAGAACCTCAGGGTTAAAACCTCCCACACAGGCTTAGCCCAGACTTTTTCATGGCAAACACTCAACCCTCCCTATTCATCTTTGCAGCCTCTCCTGCCTCCTCGGTCCCACAGTGCTGCCCTGTTCAAGGTTCAGCCTCTCAAAGCAACAGCTAACCTATCATTTTTAGGTACAACTCCATTTCTTAAACACAGCAGGCTGTTTTTCCCCAGTGCTTTCTTCAGAAGACGCACCCTTAAGAGGTCATGGAAAAATACACCTAGGTGAAGAAAGCTAGTTTGCTGTGTTGCCTCCAGAACCAAGTGTACTCCTGCACCGTGGAAATCAAGATAATTACATAAATTGTATGCAAAAGCACAACTGAGCCCTAGTAACCTGAAACAAAGCAATGAAGAAATGCCCACTTCAGCAGCTACTGAAAATTATATACTCAAGTATTTAGCTAAGGCAGTGGAGCAGAAAGTCGTTCAATTCCATTGCTACTTTTTGAGCTGCAGCGAGCAGAACTGCCATTAGACCCAGGCATAGCAAGATACATGTCATTCTGGGACTCCAGAAAACATAGAATATTTGTGCTTTTATGGAAAGCAGTGTCAAAAAAAGTCTCTCTTCTCAGCTCCAGAGTGCCCATTTCCTCTACAATTTTCTGGTCTTTATGTCCTGGGATTGTTCAGGATGCCAGCAACATCTGGGTCACCTGACATTTACAGAGTGAAATGAAAGATGTTTTATGTATAATTAACACATTCAAACTTCCTAGTTTCTGGCATTCACATGAGATTAATTATGTATAATATTTAGAGTGCTCAAATTTAAATTCTGAGCAGCTTTTGATTCTCATACTTGAGAGCACTAATGAATCATACTTTCATCCCGTTTGGCTTCTAAGCAGATACAAGTACAAAAATCATGTAAGAATTAAAATGACCCACAATACTAAATCACAAACAGCAGAAGGTGGGAAAGAGATTTAATTTATCACAACGTACTTCACTCTGAAAAATAACAGCAGCTCAAGCAATAAAATTTGTTTTAAAGTTCAGCTATATGAAACTCGTTCCTCATTCATTACACTAGGATGTTTTACTGAAGTCGTGGCACGGAATGTAGAAAACAGGTATTTTCACATTGTATATTTGTGATGCTAAGGCCAGTATTTTACACCCATTGCACATTTACACATTCAAAGGTAATAGTCTATATTTTAACTTAGCTTTCCAGTTAAAATAACCTTGCAAACTCATCCAAGAAATCTACTGTACAGTACTTTTATAAGTTAGCAAAAACACAAAATGAGCAGAGTGCACAGACTGTCACGAACTCCCCGTTCTAGAACGCATTAGGTTCTCCCCACACCGCACCTGTGGCTGCCAGGCACCAGCCCAGGTCAGGTTTAGGAAGCAGAAACACGGCAGTTTCCTACTGCTGTATCACTGGATGGTCCTGCTGCAAAAAGCTTACCATCTACAGAGAAATGAGTAAGATATACAGATTTTCTCTATTTCCAAATCAATACTCATCACTTCGCTTTTTCCTACTTAGATTTTAAAGATCTTTTTTGAAAGAGGGAAATAGATCGGGTGTCTGTGGAATCTCTCTCTGTCCACTCTCTACTATACCTCAATATTTGAGAAGACAAATGCCAGCAAAATAAACACTATAATCCAAAATGTACCCAAAGGAGATGACACGTGAAAATCTGAAAAGCAAACAAATACACAAAAATAAAAGCCTTTTTAATTTTTATTCAAATAAGTATCTTAAAAATGTCAGTCTTGTACATTTCAAGCATTTTTCTTCAATATACTTCTGTTACCTATGTCAATTCCATTCCTGTTCTGTTACAGATGGTGTTTTCTTGAATCCTAACCTTGAAAACTAAATCTACAACTAAAAGGTTTGACTTCTCACCCACCAATTCACAGCACCAAGACACTTCTCATTTAGAAAATCCAAGTTCTCTTAGCACTTCCCCTCACTGTAGCCAATTTTTATCGCAAAGAAGCTAGAGCATAAAGTTTCATGCATTTGAACTGATTAAAAGCTTCATTTCATCATGGTATTTCAACTAGGTTGCCCAGATCCTTTTAATGTTACTACAAAAATAAAGTGGACCGTGTGTAGTGATATTTATACTTTTTAATCCAAATATGTGTCATTAATTCATAACGAAATTTGAACTCTAGCAAAATAAGGAGAGTTAGTCAGAAATTAGTTTTAGAAGAGAAGGTATCCCATGCTGACTTGAGTTCCACACCCTCCCCAGACAAGCCCCTTTACTATCACCTCAGCTATTTACAGAATACTTCCTTCAATCGCTGTCTCCTTTTCTACTTTCCAATACAAGTAAAATTAAAATAAAATAAAATTAGCCTAGGTATAATACTTCTGAGTAAATGCTGCAGGGTACTTAGTCACAGACAGTTCTCTTGTCACGCACACTTAGTGTTTTCATATTAAAATAAATCAGTGACAAGTACGGTCCTCGTGGTAGAGAAATAGAAGTCTTAACCTGCTATTTACCCCAGGAATTATCTTTTTCAATTAGTAAGAACATCTGAAGGTAACTGCATGTTTGTGAAAAGCTGAAAGAAACGCAGGCAAGGAAAAAATTCAGGAACAAAAAATACAAACTTGGTATATGGAGATTTTTCTTTAATAATCATTTAAGAAGTGCCCTACTCGAGTCTGGGCACGTTCCTTCCTCCCTGTAAGGCTTAAAGAACGTACAGAGAAGAAGAGAGTAGGGAAGAAAAGCAATATGCAGTAGAACTAATGCAAGCTAATGAATAATTGTTCCCATCTTATTTGTATTGGTCCCTACAGTCATCTTTCAATTTAAACGACCAAAAAGTGCAATATGTAAGGAGTACATGGAACGCGGAAAAAAAAATATGTTATTCACAGAACTCTAATTTATAAATTTCATGGACAGTTAATCTAAGTTAGAAACTACTTTCAAAATGAAAGATTTTCTGTTTACAGTTGAGTGAAATGCCAGCATAAACATAAAAGAAAATAGAAAAATAAATTGAAAGATCTCCACTTAAACTTTGTCAACATTTGCACAGGCCTGCCTATCTGCACTCACTATTTTATAGGAATAAATCAATGCCAAGTGACAAAACTTATCGTAACTATAGAATTCATGCTAAAAATTCATTTGCATCTTTTTAGCAAAACTTAACCCCTCAAATCTGATATCAAGCTGCTGACCCAACAATATTCACACACCAGGATAAAGGAATTAATTTTATCTTGAAGCAGTTCTTCCATTCCAATTATCTTTCCATTACAAAAACTTTGAAGCATATCACCCTACATAAAGGGATTCCGAATACAAGTAGAAAATTCAATGCATAGGAAAAATATTTGTTTCACTGCTGCTGATACTTACCTCAAGTGCCATCCCCTCTTACTTTTAAACCTCCAAAGTTACTTATGGATTTTTAAAAATAAACTTCAACAATACTTTAAAAATAAATTGTTCCTATATGTTGCCATTTCAGTCATTACTGCTTTAAGATTAACTACAGAATTACACAGTAGAGCCCACCAATACATATCCTGCACGTGAGCAACCCTTAGGTCTTCAAAGAACAAACACTGAGCATCACTAACAAACTAGAGTTTTCTGCATTTCCTATTCACCAGTTACATGAATGCTACGCCAATATTATGACTGATTTGTTATTTTGGGCAGATAAACCTGCTCTGTGTGTCAACAACAGCATTTTAATTGCTATGCCACACACAATATTTAAGTTCAATGACAGGCTGTACAGAACTGTAGTAACTAATTTTATTTACATTACAGGAACTGGTAGTGTAGAGGCTATTCCAGATATCCAGAAAAGGGAAACATATCAAAATGGTTTTATTCTTCAGTCATTTCAGAACCTCAAGAAGTTTTTGTGCTTACTGTGGTTAAAAGGGGATTGAGTGATCGGCAAGTTTGCAGATGCCTGTACTGGGCACGGGTGAGGCTGCCCCTCAAATGCTGGGGGTCAGGGTTGGGCCCCTCCCTCCCAGAAGGACCTGGAGGGGCTGGAGCGTGTCCAGAGAAGGGCAGCGGAGCTGGGGAGGGGTCTGGAGCCCCAGGCTGCTGGGGAGCGGCTGGGGGGGTTCAGCCTGGAGCAGAGGAGGCTGAGGGTTTAGTGTTGGACAGGTACAGTTGGGCTCAATGATCTTAAAGGTCTTTTCCAACCAAATGATTCTATGATTCTAAGCATTCTTTCAATATTATATCTATATAAACCTTATCTCACTCCCACTAAAGGGTATTGAAAGCCATATTTCAATCTATTATAAACGTTTTCCATACAGAAAGGAACATGTAAAAAGCCCTTGTGTTTATCTAATGCTCTGTAATGCACTATCATGAAAGAAACTTGGGGATTCAAGAGCCCATGTTGACCATTTGCTCTTTCACCATTGCTGGCTGAGAACAAAACCATGACGTTACTTTTCTGCTCCAGTATCTGCTGCTCCTGTCAGACCATGTTAGGCACTACTGGGCCAGATCCTCAGCTGTGATAAACAGATGTTATGTCAATTTAGCCCAAATAAGAAGTTAGATACAGATTCTCGTCCTATCTTCAAAACTGCATTTTAAAATTTTGAGGAAGGGTACATAATTTTGCAGAGTTACCTGCACTTAGAATCCTGAATTGCTATATACATTATTTCTTAGTGGTAGTTCAGGTTCTGGTCACCGACCGTACTATGTTACGTAGAGCACTATGTCTAGGAGCTTGACATCAGTCTAGCAGACACACAAATTACCCTGCAATCTCACTGCCTGTTTCATGCAGTCCTCTGCATTTCAAGAATCATTTTGTATCTAATAAAAATATCTAGAAGAAAACTCTTAGTTAGCAGGCACACAGCATGCACATGTCGTCTATGCATAATGCTGACATCATCACTAATGCACTGGGCAGAAGAAACCTTGTGTTGAATTAATCCTTTTCTTTGTGTCTTAGTGATCATCTAGCCCAACCTCCTGCTCAATGCAGTTCAACTTGAATAGGCTGCTCAGGGCCAAGGATGGAGATTCTTCAGCTTGCCTGGGCCCTTTTCCAGTGTTTCACAACTCTTCTGAGAGAAAAAATAATTCCTTACACCTAACTGGAATTTCTTATCTAACCTGCGTCTGTTCTCAGGTGGGAAGAGCCTTGACCACCTCCCCTATACCCCACCACCAGGTGGTTGAAGACCTTTTGTTCCACGAGGCATGTAAAAGGTGCTCTCTTTCCCAGCTTGCTTGAAGTGAATTACACTTCGCTGACTGCCACAAAAAGCCCCACAAACACCAGACCAAAATGCTGGTGGAACACAGCAATGCAACTGTCTAACCACCCTTCATATTCCAACACCATCTCCTGTTTTTCTTAGTCCTTTTTTTATTTTTTTTGAAGAGCAGTGTTCCTGTTTGACACTAAATAAGGCCTAAGAATAATTTAAAGTGACTACAAAACTGACAAAAGAGAAAAAAAACCAAATAAAATGCAAGGGGGATTACAAAACTCAATCAATGGTTAACTAATTCATTTACTGAAATGTCACAAAATTTGCATCTTAAAACTTTATTCACCTGGGTATCACAGAACCTAAATAGAGCATTACACTTCTTAAAGGCTTGAGAGACACATAGCCCCCACATCTTAGAATGCAGCTTCATTTCCTTTCCTATACTCACTTTATACAATTATAAAAATATTTGCAGATAAATAATATTAGTCTTCAAACCAAAAGCCATAGCATCTACTGATACCCAAACCTTTCAATAATCTATTTCTATACCATATAGATGACTCATAACAATCACAAAATAAGTAACACCTGCTCTGCACTGGAGCAGGAATGGCAAGGGACATTTTATAGGTTATCTGGAAGGTTAGTAAGTCTAAAGTGATTAACCGTGAAAGCGACTGGGATAATCATGGACGTTACTTTGAGGCTTTGCCGCTCGAGTCCCAATCCTTCTGTCTGCTTGTGGCAAATCAGGTCCCATAGCACAGAAAGAGGGACAGACTTAGATTAAATGCCAATATGTATTAGCGAGGGTATAAAGTAGATTGCAAATAAAACTCACTATCCTCATATATTCTGTCTAAAGCAATACAGGACTCCTGGAAAGAATGCTTTTCAGATCAAATACACAAAAGCAATTTTCAGGACCAGTAGAGAAAGACAATTTGAAGGTTGAGACTGCTCATGGAGAATGAACTACCCTTTTATTTCTCCTTTTATTTTTAACAAGACAATTCTGCTTAAAGTATGTCTCCTTGTCACAGTCACCACTGTATGGCACAGGCTACTGCTCAGATAGACCCTGACCTCTTCAGACTTTGGAGATCAACTTCCAAAATGTCACAGAGCAATGATCTAGCATGCCTGCCATACAATTTCTGATATTCACAAAGGAGATACTCCATTTTTCAACATCTTTCGTTTCCAGCTAAATGGAGGTTGGCCCATAAAAGGCCACCGAAGTAACCTGAAGTCAAGGTAACGAAATCACAAACTGATCTTACTGAATTGCTGAATGTCAGTAATAACTGACGTTCCATCCACCTCCTCTGAACTGAACAACAGGGACAGCCTTTGTGTAGCAAGTCTTTATTTTCTTTTGTCTGTATTTAAATCGTTCTACTAATTTGACTGAGGTGTTGAAATTAAACATTTTCTTTCCCCATAATCATGGAAAACCAGAATATTTCCAAACACATCATTTGTGGATGTAAACGACACTAAAAACTTTTCTAGAAGATGAGAACAACAGCAGCCCCAAAATAGGTAACGTATTTCAGGCAAAGGCAGAGTAGCAGCTTGTAAGAAAAGCTGGTATTTTTCTTCAAAAGTACAAAAAGGGAGATTATTATTTGTAACAATATAACCTGACAGCCCAAGAAAATGCCTAAGCCATTCCTAGTAGTTGCATGCCAGCATACTAATATAGGTGCTTCCCTCAATAGTGAGATACTTTCTTTAAACCCCATGAAATTTGGACACAGAAAATGGATATAAGTGGATATAGAAAGCCCTGTCAGTATTTTTAATATAATCCCATATATAGCTTTTCAGTTCCCTTATAACTTTTAGAGGAACAGTAAAGGGAAGACACCGTACCGTTGTACTGACCCACAGCTGCTGTGCAACTGCAATTGAGCTCTGCTGTCTAGCGTTAGAATTCATTTTAACCAGTATTGTCCAAGGGACCATGACTATATTTGGAAAATTAAAATGTCATCGAGTTAAGAAAATAGATTAACTTGGTTGCAGAAAAAGTAAATTTAACTATTAAAGTTGATCCTCTCTTTTACCGTATGACCTAAAATCAGACACTATAATTAAAAAAAGTTAAAATGTAATTCCTTAGTGTCATAGTCTGTAAAATAGATCATGTACATATTGGATGACTGCATTTCACTACTACATGCCGAGTTCAAGCAACCAGTTTGCATCAAAACACCAACGTTTTCCAAATACCTTAAAATCAACATAGCTAAAGCGAACGTTACTCATATACAACATGAAAAGGCAATCTGAAAATAAAGTGACAACCCACCCACATCAGTCTCCAAGTGTTGCCATGCACAGGCTCCATGGAATTATGTTCTCCTGAGTGTAGACCACTAAGGCGATCGATTTTGGTTTTGTCTGATTGTTGTAATTATTCAAGTGACAATTTGATGGTGCATTGCTCCTAAAACAATACTTTACTGACAACAACATCTTGATAACAACATTCTGAAGACAAGAACAGCAGGGAGAATAAAATGATGTTTGGCTGATAGGTTTTGTGATTTTTAATATAAAATCCATTATGTTAATTCCATTTCATCATAATCCACACCAGTGATCAAAATGGTTTTAACCTATGCTTCCACTAGGCACTCTGGCTAGCACAGTCAAGTTTCTTCCGCTATTTATTCAGGACCTTCAGAAAATTCACTTGCATACTTGTATTCCTCCAGCTCTGTTGTATTTAGCCCAGTAAGGAAGGAACTGAGAAGCAAATGAAACAACAGACACGTCGTAAACAAAGAAGTAAAACCAAGAAAAGGCAGGAAAAAAATTAGAGTTTTGCCTCAGCTCTACGAGGCACCGAGAAAGAACCATCCCAGAGATGAAACTCTTAGGGCAGCTGGGAGATGAAGCTGCTGAGCAGGCTCCTGCCTGAGGTTTCTTTCACTGAACTGAGCATGAGAAACTATGAGTCAAGACAAGAAAAAACTGCCTGCCATGGCAGAGAACAGTGTGAGAAGCGACAGAAGTGACCGTGACAGGCGCAGGGTGGGAATTCACAGTGGTTAAGGGGGACTGATGCAAGAAACAGCAAAAGTCTGCAGAAATACCATGCTTCAATCTAGCAGCGCTGTGTCAGCGCCCTTCTAGGTCAGACGAGCACCTTTCTAACAGATACCTGTTTATACTGGATCATTTAAATCACTTTGGTGCTGCAGAAGGCAGAAGTAATCCTGTACCTGTGCTGAGGCAGAGGGATCGAGGAAGGGAGGACACTGGCTCGTCCCACCCAGCCAAGTACCATCAAGACGAGGGTGGATGCTATTAACATCAAAAGCAGACCCAAAGGTCAACACATGCAACTTCAGATTTCTTTTACTTGTTGTGGTGTGGCAGATGTTTGTAATTCTTCCACCTACAAATAAACAATATAATAAAACCTATACCCAAATGTTTGTAGCTGTGTGAAATCTTTCCAATTAGTCAGTAATCCACTTTGATTCTCATGAAGCACGTATCCAGACAGAAGCAATCCTCCAAAATGAAGGCATTAGAGCACCAACTCACTGAGATATGGATCTATTAAAAAAAAAAACAATCCAACCCTTTCTGATTTTATGACCTGAGGAACTGACTCACAAAAGATGGAAAAAATAAATAAATAAATAAATAAATATATATATATATATATATATATATAATTCTATCTGAGTCTCTGAAAAATAGAGAATTAAGGGGTATCATTTGCAGGTACTCCAAAAATGACTTCTGCTGCAAGCTTATTTCCAGTTCTGCTCAGTATGAGCTGTTGTAACAGTACGCAACGCACCGCCCCTTCAGCGCAAATCAGCAGCGCTTGACTCCTCGTTCATCCCTCTCCTTGTCCCACACAACCGGGGGCTGAGACCAGGAGGTTAGGAATCAGAGAGATGCATTTGATTAACTTACACAAATCACAACAGTTATTATTTCAAACACATCCTAAGGTCTCCCTTGTTGTCTGTGATGAATTTATCTGTTCTGGTTGCAGGCTGTGCTTTTTTTTTTTATTCGTGCACATTTACAAAACAGTGCCTGATGTTAACTGCAAAACTGAACTAGACAAATAACCAAAAGGGTGGTTGAGTTTTCTCATGTCCGTGAAAACACTCAGTTACCCATGTGCTCCCAGTTGCTGTCAAATTGAGCCTCTGCCAAAATACATGAAGAACGATCAAGAACTGAAAGCAGCACATGGAAATTAAAAACCATTTTAAATTCCTATAGACTTGAGACACTTTATTTTATAGAAGCTTGGTTTAGCCATTCGTATTCAGAAATGAGTAAGGTCAGCCTGGTCTTTTTAAGCACTACATGAAGCATAACAATACTGTACGGTACTGAAAGAAAACCCATCTTGTTTGGCAGATAAATTATGGTAGATTCAATTTCACTTCTTCCATTAGCACAGCACAAAAGCAGAGAAATTTTGTCTGAAATCCACGGGGACAGGAAACAGACAGACAAATTGGGACTGTGAGGTTCTGAGTGGCATGTATACTGCTCTACGTCCTGATATTTATTTCTTAAGTGAAGAAATTACTGAACAAAAAGATAAACATGGTCATTTCAGACCAAGTGACTATTCTGCAGTTATTTTAAATTGGATACTCTTGGGTAAGTTTCTGATTCCACGGGGATACGACATCACTGGGAGATGTATTAAACATGTAAACATACCTCTCCAGATGCATAGGGTACAGAATATTTTATGTTATTTAAAATTGCCCAGACAAAATACTCTTCCTTCTTCAAAATCAAGTCTAGACAGGATATTTATACCAGTAATTGTATTTCCAATGCATCTCACATCAGTTACTGCTTTATCATCACTATATTTAGGATACAAAGTTGGATGCATGTTAAATACTGTAATGACTTTAAATGAAATTCTCCCAAAGATTGCACTCTCCCACTCAAACCCCTGTTCCCCTTTGCCAGAATGGGGCAATAGGTTAAACTTCCCAAAGGGAGGAATATCAATCTTTGGCTGCTGACAAGGAACAGTGAGCTTCATAAAACACCACGTGCTTTGTCTTTACCAGTTCCATCTTTAAAGATGGGTGCACTGAGCTTCAGCTCACACCCAGTCACACAAAAAGCTTGATTTGCCGTATCATTTCCCATTTCTACACCAACGAACTAACTCATGCTCCTAGAGAATACCTACATAATCACCCATATTTTGCCTTCCATTTACACATTTCTTTAGATGCCTGAAGTTAAAAAGTCATGAAAAAACCTTTTGAAGTTAAATCTTCCTTCTGATTAGAAGGGGCTCTTTCTAAGCCTAATGTCTCTCAATGTGCCACACACTGTTTTCAGGCAATTTTGCCAGGCTCTCCAACAGACATTTCTAGGGAAAAGAAAAACCGAAACAAACACCAAGCAAAAACCCTTCTTGTATTGCATTAGTCATCTGCAGGGGAAAACAACACTGCACAAATGCTCTCTGCCCATATGGCATCATAAATATAAGCTGCAGAGTACTGGTTAATACACATACATTTTATACCAATACAGTCCTCCATTATCCTGCTTTCACCTCGCAAATTCTTGCAACGTGAAGATTTAGACTAATACAAAATCTGTGCTTATATATACAAAACCTCGCAACTAATTTTTTTTTTTTTTTCATTTATTTTGCCAGAATTACAATCTTAGCGACAAATCCAGCGATTAGACTGGTCCACTTGGACTTCAGAACTGTGAGCCGGTGTAAGGACAGCAAGGTCCTGATGAGAGCAAGGTGTAAACACGGCTAGGTGTTCCTGAGACAGTAAGTTATTACGGTATTTTGTTATTATACATCCTTAACTTGAAGACAGACATTGATAAATAGCCTCATGTATTTTTAGCAAGGAGTCTTTTGATGAAGTAAAGGGATATGAAAGCACACAATGTTATTCAGTAACTTCCATGCTATACAATATAGGCCACTGACTGCTGCTTTTAACAATTTAACTTTACAATTACAATGAGTCCTTAAAGCCTGGCAGATCGGGTGAAGCCGTATTACTGACGTAGGACTTCAGAGTACAGCAGAGAACCAATAGCAACTGTAAGACAAATTAGGCAAATTAGCAAAATTAAGGAATATTAGCAAATTGGGGAATATTCAGATCAGTTGCTTACAAGTATCAAGATGGCATTCCACAAAATGCAGGTTCATAATCACAACGACGACAATGACCCACTGAAATGTCACATAAATAACACTAGCAAATTTCTGGTAGTAATTTTCTTATCAGATGGACCGGACAAACGCACCTCTCTCAAGCTCTTCCATGTAATGCTTTAGAGAAGGAGCATTTTCAGCACACCGCAGTCAGACACACCAGGAAACCCTTCAGCCGTACTTGCTGAACACAGAGCCCAACAAGCATGAGCTCACGACCCTTATGCATACCACAGAAAACTTTTGGGTTGTAACAGCTTTAAACAGAACCTGTGACATTTCATAGAAGACATCCCAGAGCATTCTGTACATGCTCACAGAGGATACAGTTTCCATGGCCTAGTTCATAATTTTGTTTATCCAAAAGAAACCGCTCCTCCTCATGCTTGGAGCCGATACTGAAAACAAGAGGCAGTATTGAGGCTAGAATGATGCACAGTTACAATTATGAAAGACATTAAGTGAGCAGAATTGAATTCAACAGCCCATTTGATGGTGACAGGATGATCTACAGTAATGGGGAGAGTAGAATTAGACTATTCAGACCAATTAATCTGGACTTCTTGAAGAGGTTACTAAATAAAGTTATTTGACCAAGTGCTGAGTAAGGCCTATCAGACACATTAGCCACAATACAAAAGATTTCCCTTCCATCCTTCATTTTGGATTCTCTGAGTTCTTTCTGAATGAAAGACTTTCTCCTAGCTTTAAAAACTTCAGGCTTCAATGTTCATTCTTCTGAGGAAAAGCAGGGTGACCTTCAACGTGCGCCTCCACTGACACTTAATTAACTGCAGGTAGCAGATCTGAGCACCACTACATCCCTCTTGCCTGTTCACTCCAGTGCTGAACACATTGCTCTATAGACCAGTCTGAGTTTCTATGAGATATGAGGTAATAAGATATAAACAAACAAAAACCCCAACCAACCAAACAAAAAAGATATTCATAGACTTTGCTGTTATGTGAACTGTGAGGACATTGGGCTAAAACATTCTCCTCACATCTTATGGGGATTCTAGTAACAATTCATTGCTCTACATGGTAATGGAAGCAGTTTGCAGAAGCAGATAAAATCACAGCCAGTCATTTCAAAAGAAAATCCACCATACATCTGGGGGCTTGTAGAGGGTAAAAGCAGAAACTGAGTTGAAATAATTCAAGAAAAGTAGATTTTGCAGGATTCTTCAATTACTGAAGTCCTTCAAAACACATCATTGGATCGTTAGTAATAAATATACAATCAACATCTTTTTGTGGATTACTGTGAAATGCTGGTTTCTCTATTATTTTGAAACCTTTTCTCTTCAATCTCTTTAATTTCTTGTCTTGCAGTTCCTTCAGGTGTTCTGCAGTCAGAATCACAGAATCCTTTAGATTGGAAAAGCCCTTTAAGCTCCCCCAGCCCAACCGTTCCCCTACCCCTGCCATCCCACCCCCAAACCCTGGCCCTCAGCACCGCCTCTGCCCGGCTGTTAAATCCCCCCAGGGCTGGGGACTCGACCCCTTCCCTGGGCAGCCCCTTCCAGCCCCTGACAGCCCTTTGGGGAAGGAATTGTTCCCCAGGCCCAACCTCACCCTGCCCTGGCACAACTTAAGGCCGTTGCCCCTCGTCCCATCGCCCCTTCCCTGGGAGCAGAGCCCGACCCCCCCGGCTCCCCCCTCCTCTCAGGCAGTTGTAGGGAGCGATGAGGGCTCCCCTCAGCCTCCTCTGCTCCAGGCTGACCCCCACCAGCTCCCCCAGCCGCTCCCCTGCAGCCTTGGTCTCTAATTACTCAGGACCATTTAGAAAACCAGGTGGAAAGCAAATGACCTGAGCTGAAGTTCACTAATTGAAGTGCTGCTATAAGTCACTCAGAGGCTGCCACCTAATTAAGAGTGGACTTCTGTTTGGAAGGGAAAAGAGGCACAGCGTTGTTTTGTTTCGTTTATGTTACTACTTTACTAAGAATGTTTTATAGCCCTGAGTTGTTTCCATGTTACCCAGATCGTTCTGCATATCAAATCGCAAACAAGTCTTTTTGAAAAGCAGTATTAAAACAATCCCACACACGCACTGAGACTTAATATAGACATTCATCCTGCAGCTACTGCAAAACGCAGCCAGAGATGATGTGCATATCATTAAAGACACTTGTGGAGGGCTTTCACCTCCTTTCTGTTCTCTGCAGAGTAACCCCATCTTGAAATACTGTTCCAACCTTCCAGACACTGAACAGTTCAAAAGGTTTGCACTGAAATAAATATGAGGCATGATGCAGCTCCAGAAATATTTATACACCCTCAATGCAAATAACGATTTTCTGAACAAAAATATCCCAGGATACAAAAGAGTCAGCGCTAGCTTTTGAAGAGTATTTTTTTAAAAGTGAATGTCACTTCTTCACCATCTGAGCTGGAGGAATAACCTATTGCTAGACACAGACTTTGTTCTTAATGTCACTGGAAAGGGATAGTTTCCTACAGGCTGGAGAGACGGGTTGGCAGCAACGTTGTGAAATTTCTCCGCATGAACAGAGGCAACGGTGCGGCAGGCTGCCAGTGAGGCTGTGCAGCCTCCATCACCACAGATTTTCAGGACCCAACCGGATAAAGCCCTGAGCAGCCTGGTCTGACCCCAGAGCTGGCCCTGCTCGTTCCTGAGGTGGACTAGGGCCCTCCTCAGGTCCCTTTCTAGCCAAACCATTCTTACTCCCATCCTCAGTTTCTCACTAATATAGCACTCCTCCCAGAGGCTGGCAAGATGACGAATTCTGTGCTGTGAAGGTCCTCTCTTAAAACTGCTTTCTAGAGAGTCCCTCCAACCTGCCGTCAAAATGACGGTAGCTAAAGAATATGGTTATACAGAGGGGGAAGCTGGACAGTGCCCAAGTGACGATTAAAGGAATGCCTACAATATTTGCAAAAAAGAGTAAGGGAATCTGTAATAGTGGATTGTGCAGTGTGGGTGGCCAATTTTCCTTTGCAGTAAAGACACATGACTTTGTCAGTGGCAATGAAATTATATTTTGTTTACCAGCGTGAGCAGATCATAGCACAGTATGATCATATAAATCTAAACAAGCAGTAACTTAGCACATCTAGCCGGGTCTTTGAAGGCAAGTGACAACTATATACTTATTATCACACCCTTACAATGCAATTAAAAGTACAGAATTAATAGTTAAGAACTTTATCAATTCGACATATCTCACATACTAAATATTCTCACCAAGCACTTGCAACAGAAGCACAAAACAACACACATTTTATCACAGCACCCTGATCCTCAATGAACTATTGTATGATATGATCTCCAGCCATTAGCACAACATTATCTTGTGAGTTTGGCATGAAAGTTATATAGGATTTTAAATCCCTTTTCATATCAAGTTTGCTCCCCTTAGATTTAGGAACAATAAAACCAGCACAGTGCAGAGTTGCCAAGCTTGCCTGTTGCATCTGTAAGAACTAAGAATTTTGAAAAGCCATCTTAAACTGTAAAAATGAATAAATTAAAGGCACAACAGAGTTACATGGCCACAGACATCATCCCTTTTGAAAAAAATATGCAAGGAAAGCTATGAGGTGAATTTCTGGGCCACATTTCTTAGTCTCTGCAGCAAGAGATAAGTGACATGGGTGAGAACACTGCTGGGCATTCTCTATCAAGCCTCTACTATTTACACACCAACATTTGTGGTTCAGAGAATCTCTAGAAGCTTTTTTCCTTGTGTATCACTTCATTTTATTCACAACAACTGCACTGTACCACCACACTTCTGTTGGCAGTTGTAAAACATTGTGGTTTACTCCTATTTATTATATCAAAATTGCATTTATTTCGTTCAAAACCACAACTCGTATCGTGGCATGAGCTGGAACTGTGGGTTAGTGAAGTCTGTGTATGTTTCTTTTTATTTGAGTCTGGGTTAAATTCACAAAATAAAGGTATATTGAATTTTGCATATATAAAAGTACAGTACGGTAAAACAATAAATCCCTAAAGCGCAACTATCAGTTAGGACCATTGCAGTTAAACCCTAACACACACATGTAAACTCTCCTCGGGTATCTAGCTTAGTCAGCAATGCACATTAAATAAAACTACTGCAGTATGCAGACTGATCAAAAAAGTTTGTGCTTACACCTGTGAAGTCCAGGGGAGGGGAAAAAAAAAAAAAAAAACAAAAAAAAAAAACAGCACACTACAGAGCTCAGGAAATTTAGTCCATAAACCACTCCACAGTACAGTACAAGGCTCAAGTGAAGTATGAAAAGATGCAGTCAACTGTGAAAAGATGCAACCTCAGTGATTTGTTAAGTGTGTTAAAAGTGAATTTTAACCATGTTAAAAAAGTGTAAATGCTCCGCGCACAGGCTTGTTTAACACAGGCACAGGGTCAGTTACTGAAGTGCAAAGAGAAAGGATCAGCTATTGTTTAATCTCTAAGAAACATGCAAGTATAATGAGTGAATTACTATTTATGAGCAGCCTTTAAATAAAGTTAACATAGCTCAGGGACCTGCTGTTCAGCACAATCTTTCAAGCTGAGGAAAAATGAATGAAGAAACTCAGTTCAGAAGAGTCCTAAATTTAACAGTAGATACACGCGCTACACTAGCAATGCTCAAAATTCTCAAATTTTCTGTAAGCCGTGGTACCATTCGAATCTCTTGTATATATGTTTAACCTTTTTTAAACAACATCACCAAAATTTTAAAACAAATCCAAAAGACTGGTTGGACACAAAAGGAAAAAGGGAGCACTGAAAGCCACAACATCCTTTACTGTGACCACGGACCACAGTCACATTCCGCCCTAGAAGGAAAGAAGGTCTAAGTACTGAGGTAGGCAGAAACTAGCAAAAGATTCGAAAAATGCAACAGCTTACCTCAAGTAAATAATGACCAATGCAACTGAAAAGACCAGAATCTATCACATTTTTTTGTCCTCTTGCCTTTAAACTTCATCTTTTTCCAGCTACTATTTATTTGTTACTAAAGCTATACAGAAGCAATATATTCAACTTGGCAGTCAAATTCTATTCTTAAGGTTGGAAATACTGCTTGGTAGAGCAATCACAGGGAACGGAGGCAAGAGAAGTAGTTCTGTGAAGACTAAAAGTATTTGTCAAACCCATCATCGGAAAGTCATAAAACTCTAAGCCTTGGTATTTTCCTCTTTCTTCCTCCACCAAGAATTCAAAAACATTTCCAACATTTAAAATGTTATCAAAACTTGCATGCTCTGCAGATGTGAATATAAATAGAGTGGTTAATACTCATCTTGTGGCTATAGCGATAAAGGAAATATGCTGCAGGCAGACAAGAGCTTGCTCTGAATTATTCTGTGAGCCCATCAAAAAGTGCACAAACGATCAGCATAGTTCCATGATTTTGGTGATAGAACTCACCACTCCGCAGAGCTTATTAGATCAGGTTCACAGCCACACTGAGTTTAGTTTTCTGGAGTGCCAAGAGAAGATGTCTTTCCTGAGTATATATACACCAATGCCCCAAAGAGACAACCTATGTGTATCACACACAACCATATATATATGATTATGGTTAGATTGTGCTTAACTATTATAATTTCTCCTTTTTAAATGCTTTACTTTGAAAAGATTTCCCTAGGTACCTAAAGAATTTTTTTTAAGGTGAATAAAAAATGCAGCGATGCCCTTAGCACAGCAGGATCTCTGCTGACAAAATTTCCATTTGAAAGTACTACGAAAGAGAACTTCACCCAGATAATCAAGGTAAATACAAGATGGGTCCAACGCCCCCACTGTGCCATAGCCGTCTGACTGGGAATAAGGCAAAGATCCTATCATCGTTATACTTGCCACAACCATTAATAACTTCAAAGATACCGGGTGTACAGATTTGGGGGTTTGCATCACGAAGGGACTGATAACAAACCCTGCATCTCCCACACATATTCACAGGATAGAGAAGGGAACCTAAGGCAGCACCCGTGATGGCTTCCCGACATCAGCATAAAGCAAACCTCAGCGAGGTGGCCCCTTTCCCCACCTTCCGCTGCCCACCGTGCTCGGTAGTTGTGCTACTTTTCTGCACTCACTCGTCCTCGCTAGAAACAAAGCAGGGCAGCTCTGAATATCATCTTTTAACTCGGGTAACTGTGTTGTCTTAGCTTCAAAAACAGAGGTGAAATGATCAAAAAAGCTTCTGTTTTCATGGCTTCCTCTCATGATCTTTTCCTCATATCAATTCAGACAAAATTTGTTATATGTCTAAGTGCCAAACACTGTTCCGTGCAGGATAAGTAAAACCCCTGCCCTCCAGCTGATGCTTATATCCCATGCAAAGGCCTCATCTAGCCTTGTACTCCAGTCGCCCGTTGCCTTCTGTGTGAGATCTTGGAAACGCAGGAAAATCTACTTTCCTCACAACTTTGCTGGAATTGGATCTTCCCATCACTAAAACTAGGATTTTTTTTTGGACAGAAAGATCTCTTTTTTGAATTACCAAATTCTTTTATGCTGGAAAGATTCCTACAAAACTTGGCAATCAAATCCTATGTCCCTCAAAGCTGAGTATTTTTTAAAATCCACATGTGTTTTCCTCATTTGCCAGGAGCTCTTCCACCTTACCTTTTGGTACCCCACACCACGCAAAGTGTGCAAATAGGATCAGCTGAGGAAGCATCTAGTGAAGATGGAACCTTGAATCACAAGAGCATTTTGCTTCCTCTGTTAAAAATCCATCTCGTTTGGCACATAGTGGTGGACTGATGTGACACTAAAGCAATCTGTGACTACCCCCCATCGCAGTCGCAAGTTGTTCCTATGCTAGTATATTGACATGTCATGATCGATGGTTTTCAGCGTAATCTGAACCTCTTTCAGTGAACTGACAACAAAATTTTACACAGCTCAGCTTTGCCGTCAGGTCTCCCCTACTTAGACTCACATGCAAATTTAGCTTTCTCTCCAAGAACAAAACAAACAAAAACCCCCAAACCCCAAACCCAAGACAAACAAAATATTCCACCCCTGACCCTTCTTCACTCCCTCTGGCAACTCAAATCACAAAACCTGCTCCCAAGCCTATCACAGGGACTTGCCCCGTTCAGCAAAGCTGCGCATCACCATTTAGAGCTGTTTTTATCCATTAGGGAGCACAGGTAATCCCTGCACACCGACACAGCTCCAGGACTGGACTCCCCCCTGGATGCTAACAGCAAAATATCAGACCAGTCCATACAGTTCAGCTCTGATGTGGGCAAGGGCACTGCCCAGCATCTTACAGCACAGGTCTTTCTAAAACCGTACGCAGTGCACCTGAGGTTGAGTGATAATGAGCAAACCCAAACTCTAGTCCTAAATCACATTTTAATTCACATGTTTATTTAATGTAATTATCATCAGGATTAATGTAATCACATATTCAGGATTTAAGATTGAGGTATTCTGGTGTATAAAAAGAATAAGAGAGATGGAAGGAAATAAACCAAACTGCATTCTGCAAGAAAGCAGGGCATCATTTTAATTGTGGAGTGCTATACCAAACTCTAATGGCCTATTCCACCATGTTTCTTAAGGAGCGTATAAAATTTTATATAAATAAATATTTTAAAATTTATGGCACCTTTAGACCAATACACATTTCTTTCTTGCTAAATGGCTTTCCAATACAAGCTGTATCTGTATTAACTGATACTGAAAGAAAAGCCCTACAATACCATCAATTTTCCAATTATTAAACAAAGTCCACAAAACAACCCAGGAAGATGCACAAGATTTTAATTTATAATACATATATATCCTAAATATAGACAGATAATCTATTTTTATGCATCATTCTAAACTTACTGTAATAACTGCACTTCAGGCTCAGGTAATTTAATTTCATATTTTATCAAGAACCTACCATTGGAGTTTTATTTAAATGATAATTATTCTTTTGAAGAACTTGTAAGAGAGGATAATAGAGTTTAGAGAAATTCTTTGCCCAGGTGGGATTTCTTAGGAAGTTTGTAGAAAGCAAATCAATACGTGTTTGCAGATTGAAAATCTGATCACACTCATGCCAGTCCCAAGAGGGAGCTGTGAAATTGTCGTTCCAGTGAAAGGATCTCAGCAGAATTAGTTATCTGTCCCTGAAAATTGCTAAAGGATAGGGGACAGCAGTGGGTGTAGCAAAGGCAGGCAGAATCAATATGACAATGCTGTGTGTTAGTCAGAATAACAGCCCTCTGCCTTGTTTGTGATCTCTGTTAAAAGAAAGGTTAAAGTTTCCTTTAAGCTTCAATAAAATATTTGAACAAGACTGGATGATTATTTGGGGAGGGTCTGAGGAGCTATTGGTAAGTATGATATTGTGATAGGAAGAGTTTCATTTCTCATTCATTAAATCAGATCTGACTTTAGAGAACCAATACTCTGAAAGCTCTTGGATTTACTTCTTCTTCCCCCCCCTCCACTCCCCATTTCTATCGCTAAAACAGCTGCTAGTAGATTAAAAAAAAAAAGAAAAGTAACTGCTCATAAAGACCATTACTTGATACTTCTACAAATAAATGATGCATAGGGGTACAGCTGACCTTATACAGAGACAAAGCTGAAGATCCTCTCAGCGAGAGTCCTTTTCTGGAAGGTTTCAGAGACCCCATTAGAGAAATTCAGAGGTGACCACTATCCTACACCTCCTCCACGGGCACAGGGATATCCAGATGCCGTAATTTCTGAGAGATTTCACCTGTGAGACCACACTCAGCTTGCAGAGGACTCAAAGCCTCATTCTAAAGGAGCCCAGTGTTGAAGAGAGCAGTACGAGCAGCTGCTCTTCCAGCAGCTTCACCTCGGAATAGTGACAGGCAGGAACAGTCACAAATGCAGAATTCCAGAATTTACACCTCTGACCTGGCATCACATTTCTCTTGAACACTTCCTCATCTCTCCTCCTTCTACGCCTACGATGTGAGCATGTTTCATGCACAGTGGAAGCAAAGCATTAGCTAGAACTGAAGCCAAAAATCAAGGACTTACTTGCTTTAAGCCAAATCTCTTCAGTGAATCCAGAAGACAGCACAAAGTCCTACTTAAAAATGGACAGATGACTAACATTATTGTCATGAGAACCAGCAGTAAAAGACTTTAAGGTTTTGTAGTTGATGGGCACTTTTTCTCATTGGGGTAATAATTTGCCCCTTTTTGTGGCATCAGTACTGGATCTTCAACAAGTGAGAGCAGATGCCCAAGTTATAGAGGTCAGATTAAGAGTGAACGCAGAAGGCAGTAGCATGTATAGCTTTCACATACGTGCCAGTACACTGGGTATGGTGCTGCCCAAAGGGCAGTAAAACTATACAGCCTCTCCATTCAGGAATCTCTGATCAATTCTTTAAGAGCAATCCCACCTCCTACTTCTTTACTGTACGTAAATCCCTTTCACAGAGAAATTTGTGCAATCAAAATTCTCTCACAAGAACGCCCTCCAAGGCTAAAACCTAGCTCACACTTGAAGGGAAAGCTCTCAGGGGAATAGAGGTGACAGCTACTACTTAGTAACAGCTTCATGACAACAGCAATGACAGTTTTGTGATAATAATGAAAATAAACATGAAGACGCTTTCTTTTCAGTCTAACCTTGTGCCGAGAGGAACGAAAAATACTTTTTGTGGTCTCAGGAACAGGACATCATTTTGTTTCACGCAAATGAATGATTTCTGCACTGAACAGCAGCCTATGAGTGGCCTGGCCTGAGAAGAACAAATGAAGATGTGAAAGCACAGGGAGAGGAAGGAGCTGTAAGCAGCAGTTAACAACCAAAGCTGCTCCTCAGCGTATCCCACCTGGTTAACCAGCAGGGACGCACGGCCCCTTCCTGCACACAGGACTGCTACGGCAGCTGCAGAACCCGCGTGCTTCAGAATCCCACCCGGAGAGGCCACTTCCCTGGTTGGGATCGCTCCCCTGCGTCGCCTGGCCCATAACGCACCACAGCCCAAGTGAGAAGGCACTCTGTCTCAGCTAGACACTAAGCTGCCTGGTTCCATAATACAGCTCACAAATATCTTAAAAGCTAAACACACCACAAGCACAAATCTTCTTCAAGAGCCTTTCCAGACACTTTCATTAAAATTGATGCCGTTAAGTTGATCTCGGATCCTACGGACTCCTGGTGGGTTTCGGGTCTACCATGCTTTATGATACTCCCAGGAACCAATCTGTCATTCTGTGTAGTTGGAGAAAGATCTAACATTTAATCAGAATTTTCTTCATAGGTCTTTGTCTCTTACTGTGGAAAACAACAAGAGAAATAAGACAATTATTTAAGTAGCTGCTTGGACAAACTTCAGTAAGAACCAGAGTCAAGCTCTAATCAAGCTAATGGGAAGCAGAATGACTGGAAGAACATTAGGGAGGAGGACAAATAAGTGAAACCTGGCTTTTACTTGCAGAAATCAGTAAGCCAATGTGTTTGCAGACAGATGCATCTGCTACCTCACGTAGAATAAATTTGTCTTATCATCAGATGCACATTTTACCTTTCACAGATACACATACTAAGATGGCTTTGTACTGGTGATTATAAGAGCTCCGCTATAAGGCAGTGTTCCTCTAGCACTGAACCAGACTTTGTGACCAAGTGCCAATTTACAAATGCTTTTTAATCTTCTCTGAATTTTATTCTCGGAACTTGGATGAGTTAACCAACAATTGCCTGATATATTTGTAGCCTGTCAGTGTTCTCTGAAAAGAAGAGCCCTAGAAATCAAATCATTTAACTAGCACAAACCTTGGCTTATCCCAGCTTACCTGCTTATTTACTTACTGAGAACTAACTCGGGTACCTGTCAAGGACAGCCCCTATAGACATAAAACTGAAGGCGGCGAAATCATCGAACGCCATCCTCCTTCCTTGGAGCTATTTGCTGGTGGCCACGCAGGGGAAAAAGGGAGCATTGCCAGCACGCAGGGACACCGGTCCCTTGGAGGTACAGAGCTGCTCACAAATAGCTGAATTTATGAAATACTGCAAAAATATGGCTACTGGGAAATACAGTTCCCTTCACAGCCTCAAGCTAGCACCTCAACTAGTAGTGAAAGAAGCACTCTGAGATGACACCCTTCGTGCAACGCCTCTTAGGGTAACAGACCACTCTCCATGCTACAAAAAGGCTCACCCAGGTCACCATAGAGATTTTACCACAAGACTGAGGAACAGACTTTTTTCCCCTTTAGAACTCAGGAAAACTTGTCATATGCTCATACTAAGTTAACTACTAAAACCCTTCTGTTAAGTCTGGAGGTAAAAGAGTGGTAAGAAGGCCTTGAGGATGACTTTTAAAGGTATTTTCCTGAAGAAAATATGGAAATCCTCATCTAAGGAGAAACATGGAAACTACTAAAATTCCTCTTCACATTTCCGAGAGCCCTAAAAATCTCTTATTGCCCTATAAAACCTGCCACAAACCCGTCTCAACTCTGCTCGCTGTTACACTGTATTTAATCTCTCCAACCACCTTCACAATTGCCTTTACACTTTCGCTCCCCAAGACCAGAGAGAGATTTGCCGGAGCAGAATGGAAGACACAGGCCTCCAATCTGGAGCTTTGTGCAACCACGCTCAGCCACAAATCCTTCTGAACTCACAGAGCCTGACCGACAGAAATGAAGTTAATTATAGCGCTGTTTTAACACGAGTATGTAGGTTATGCAACTCGGAAGAATAACTCGGTAACTATTTTAATGGGGGTCATCATTATTCAGGCAGACATTTGAGAGAATGCTCTATGTGGTTTAATCATTTGAAAAGAAAGGTTTCAGCGATCGCAAAAAACGATTTTTATGTTTTCTATAGAACAATGCATCTTTTCTACCATGAAACAGCGAAGACAACAGAAAACATCAGAAAGAAAAAGGAAAGCTCTTCTCATCACCTTTAAGTTCCTGCTGTGCATTGGACATTTGAGCTGAAACGGCCTCTTTTCCCAAAGAAAATTTTAAATGCTCTTCTTAACCAAGCATGCATTAGACTTAATCAATAGGCAGCTAGGGATCAAATCTTCAAAACCAAGCAGCACCCAGCAGCTCTCATTATGACCAGAACATCCAGTTTATCAGATATTCAAGCAACTAGAACAATTTTGGGACTTGAGATTGACCCCTTTCATAGACAAAAGACAAATTGTCTTGTATAAGCATATTTTTTGTCATTGTATCGTGTCCTTCCCATCCCCACCCCCCGCCCCATCCCGGAGAAAAAGCACCCTTGCCTCCTGGACACCAAAAAGATGTTCATAAAACTTCAAATAGATCAAATTCCTTTTGTGATGTTGTTTCAAATCCCCAGCAAGTTGTAAGGTTTTTATTTTACATCAGAATTGCAAGAAACAACGTTTCATTGAGAGGGTCTTCTATTCCCGCTCTGAAAGCACAGGCTCTGAGCAAAAACGCACTTTATGTTGAGGACATGTTTCCCACCTCATGAAAACCCAACTGTGAGAAGTCATACATCACCATAAAAAACCCAACGCCCCCTCCCAGTGCACAGGTGCTGAGAAAAGTCATCACAAAACTTCACTAAAATCTCCAAAGCTTAGGGCCATGCTGATCTGCTGATGCATTTTCACACACGTTTTGCCAGGCCTTCCCCTGAAGTTGCACAGCAGACCACAACCAGAAAAGCAAATAAAGACACCATCTGCCTTCTGTCCGCAGTGAGAACTCCTTCACCAGCAGCCACGCCAGCCAGCCTTATTTACAAGGATATTAACAACAAACCCCCAAAAATCAGTCAGCCTCTGTCAAACATAACACAGAGATAATCAATGCAGGGAAGTCCGTAAGCAAATAATTTAATCTCACAAGTGGTATTTGAGTAGCATACAGTAAACAAGGCACGCTCCACAACCTGATCCAAACAGGCCACACAATAGAGAGACAAAACCAATCCACCCCATGCTAACAAAGGAGGAAAAACAAGGACAACGTGACTGATTATGGAAGACTAACACACATGCAAGAGAAGCACAGCCATACTTCTTGCATCTTCTTACTTGAAACAAGCCTTATTTCATTCCTTTAGATATAAGAGATGCTCATTTTGTGTGTATAGCGAAACCAGACTGAAGTGTGCTAGGACACTACAAGCAATTACAAAACTTGCCTCCTCAAACCACTGCCTCCATGCCCTTTAGAAATGTATTGATAGTGTTTGTGGGCCATTCCAAAGCAGCCCAAGACAGGAATATTCTCCATTAACAGCATTAGTCAAAGACAGTACCCTGACAAAGTACTTCAGTCAAAGTACCCTGACAGCTCTTGGGCCCTTCTGGAACTCCAAGATCAGAACTTTTCAAACTTCTGAAACTAAACACACGCAGCGCACACCAACTCGTAGGTCTGAACTCTCACCCTGCTCAGTTTTGGCACGTACACTCATATTTGGTATCTGCAGAAAGGGCAGGTCGCTCCCGGAGTCAAACAAAACACAATGTATTTTCCTTGTAGAGACCAGCCCTGGTTCGTAGGGATCGATCTCTACTTACCCTAGCGCACCTCCTGCTGCAAAGCAACAACGCGGCTTCCCATCCTCCTCTCCTCCCTCTATGTTACTTTAACCTATCAATCGGTTAAACCAAACCCCACCTACCTCCCCCACCGCTGTAACCATCTGCAGGAACACCTCCCCCCCAACCTCATCTACAGGTTTTAAGAAAGACAAGGTCAAGCTGGGACAAGGTCAAAGAAAGGGTCTGATACTGGTCCAGAAAACCCGTAATAAGAAAACAAAATGAACAAAAAGAAACCAAAACTCTAACTAGGACAAGCACATCTGTCTATTTTCTTTTGAACAGCAATTAAATCGGTTAACAAATTGGATTTTATGGTAGTTTATGGAGACCACCAGAATCAGTGGACTTTATACGATTTACAAACTGACTTAGCTGCTGAGAAAACACTGGCTACTGTTTTTTCCGAAGCAGTCGTGTATGCAAATACATATTGATAATCCAACAAAGTACTCACGGTTTTGTCATGTGTTTAAGGATAGCAGCAAAATTTATCGTTTCGGGAGTACTGAAGATGGGAGAAGAGTTCTGCAGAAACTCCAGTATGTTGGGCACAAAAATCTCTAAGAAAGTTTGACAAAACCTGTTGCTCAGTTTGAGGCTTAAGCTTCTAAAAATGCACCTGACCCCAGCCAGATTCCAACAGTGGTCTACAAGAAATCCCTTGGTTTTCTATAGCGCGCTTCTTCACCGAAAACTTAATGATTAAGAATGTCACTGGGAAGGTTCAACTTTGCAGTATTCCACAGTTGCCAGGTCATAAATGCTCAGTCTGTATGTTAAAATAAAATTACTAATTAATATTAACTTAAAACATCCCTAAGGTGTAAAACCTGACATACTTGGGGGAAAGGCAGCCAAGCCCTACTGGATTTTTAATGACCATACATTGCTGTAATTGGTTCAGGCAACCTGATTACGGCCTTGGGGACACCCATTGGCAGCTCCACTGACCGAGGGTCGCTGGCTGGAATTTGGCAAGCAATTCCTTAACGGGGGAAGGAAGGGGGATTGGAGAGCAGGTTAGAGAGCAGGGGGCCAGAACTGAGACCCGTGACAGGAAAAATCCCCCCGACATCTTCAGACACACCTCCACATGCAACTCTGACATCAGCCACTTCTATGCCTCACTAAAGATTTATGCTTAGAAAGGAGGAAAAATGTAACAGCTTTACGAGTGCTCCAGAAGGTTTTCAGCTTCATTTGGTTTAGATGAAGAAGTTTGTGGTACTAATGTTCTTTTGCCCAATAAAAATTCTCTCTGATACACTACTTCACTTATTTAATGGCTATTTTGATTCAAGTACCAAAAGTTGAAAAAAAAAAATAAAAAATCAAAAATTAAACCATGAGAAAGTACTTTTGCAGCTCCAGTCTTGAGAGAAGGAGAGAAACTTTGTGCATTCCACAATTTAACCTCTATAAGCAGCAGCAACTTCCAGGCAGAGCAGAGCTTTTGACAGGCATTTGCTGTCGCTGCAGATGCTTCGATAGGCACAGCCAGGACTGCGTTAGGTACCAATGCATTTTTAAAAGAGGGAATTGGAGCCAACCATTCCAGGAAGCCAAGGAGATCTCCCCCTGCTGCAACAGGACGGGTGGCTACTGAAGGACGACCCTTTCGCCCTGGGAGGCGCACACTCCCCTGCTACCCTCTCTGCATGATCACATAAAATTCTTTATAAGTGAAAAATAAACCCGATTACCAACGTATCTTTCTGGACAGCACAATGCATATTTGTAACATTATTTTATCTCATTTGAAGGTTCAGGAAATTCAATTTCCCTGGGCTTGAAATCTGTTCCCCTTTCATTCTGCCCAGCAGAAGCACAGAACTGTTTGTTCATTGGGGTGTTTATTATTAGAATGTCTAGCGCAAGAACGGAAAAACATCCAAAAAAGCTCCCAGCTACAGTTTTACTCTGAAGTCACATTGATAGCAGGCAGTATTTAACACATTTGAATGTCATCGAGCTCCTTCGCCATAGAATAGAGGCGGAATGAGTAGGAGTGCTGTTTTCTGAGACATGGGTCTCCAGGCTTCACCCCTGCCCAAAGGATAACTTGTGTACACCGATGTGAGTCCCGTACTGTACCCAGAAATACTTTTCATCTGTGACATTTTTCATCATTTCCTCTGTGTTTTCATAGACATTAAAAAACCAAATGGAATGAGATCTTTATCTAGAGAAAAAAAAGAACTCTGTTTTAATGGCCCTGTAAGAAGCACTGATACATCTGAATCCTGTCACTTCTGGTCAGTAAGCTCATTTCTGTTAGTCACAGCACACCTTTGACCTCAGGGCTGGCTGCACTTGCCTTTCAAAATTTTGTCAGAACATTTTTTTATGGTTTTGTTTTTTTTTTTTTCCTTTTCTAACACCCTCAAAAGGAACCATTCTCCAGAAAGAAAGTTCATATGCCAATTGCTGGCTTCCCTCTTCTGCGCAGCGTAAGCTATGCTGCAGAGCCACTGAAGGCCGACATAAAAGAGAAGCTTCGACTGTCAATTCCCTATAAAGGAACAGGCTGGGTGACCTCAAGAAATGGCAGATTTTCTTCTTCCTGTCCAAAAGAGGAATCATAAATTAATTTCTGTATCTTCCCTCAATTAAAACCAAAAAACATTATGAACTGAAATGTCAGAAATTTGTAAGAGAAGTATCATTTGCCCCATACACCCAGCAGCGATAGCCTCGTTTCACCAGATTACAAAACTCCACCAGTCATTTATTTTGAGTGAATAATACTTCTGGAGGCAGGATGATTAACAAAGCAAGTGAGGGCAATGAGCAAACTAAACAAAAGCGACTATATACCAAGAATCCCCAGCTTAAAGCAACAGGCATCAACAAGTGCAAGCAAAATAGATGGGAAGACAAGTGCTGGACAATCAACACAACTTACAAAGACCAAGCGTTTCTTCCCATGTTGGTGGAAATCAAGAATAGCACAGCAAAGGCAGCTGCTTGAGGGAGGTGATCGTCCCACTCCACACGGCACCGGTGCGGCCCCACCTCAAGTTGTGTGTGCAGTTTTGGGCACCTCAATTATAAGGAGGACATCAAACTATGAGAGCATGTCCAGAGAAGGGTGACCGAGATGGTGAAAGGTCTTGAGGGCCAAGACTTACCAGGAGCAGCTGAGGTCACTTGGCTTGCTCAGCTTGTAGAAGAGAAGGCTGAGGGGGGACCTCATCGCAGCCTACACCTTCCTCAAGGGGGGCAGCGGAGGGGGAGCTGCTGATCCCCTCTCTCTGGTGACCGGCAACAGAACATAAGGAAATGGAACGCAACGGTGCCAGGAGAAGTTCAGACTGGACATCAGGATAAAGTTCTTCACTAAGAGGGTGGTCGGTCACTGGAACAGGCTTCCCCAGGGAAATGGTCGTGGCACCAAGCCCACTGGTGTTCAAGGAGCATCTGGAGGATGCTCTCAGTCAGATGATTTAGTTTTACGTAGTCCTGCATGGAGCAGGGAGTTGAACTCGATGATCCTTAGGGGTCTCTCCCAGCTTGAGATATTCTATGATTCTAAGAATCTCAGCAGGAAAATAGTGTAGGTGGCTCAGAGAAGAGTCATGAACAACACAGTTAAGGTACAAAGGTGCTCCATCTATTGTGGAAGAGGTCACAGTTTGGAGAAGACAAAAAACCCAGCATGACATTGGATATTATAGAGCTGCTCAATTAATGCTTTGTCCTTACAATAACAGCTACGTTACAGAAGACAAGCTCTTAGGAATAAATAGCAGCAGGCATGTCCCTTGAGAGATGGCCTGCCCAGATGTGAATATCTGAAGTACTATTTAAGAACAAACACCTATGTATGATCTTAACCGTGTACCTTATAATGTAAAATTATTCCTTCAAGTATGAGATCATGTTACCAACACATTATAATGCCCTGATGTTTATGCTACATCTCTTGTTTACAGAATCCATTATTTCATTCCCTCTTTGAAAATCCCTATCTGCTCCTAACTTTTTCCTCACTCACAACCCAAAATAAGGTATCTGAAAATGCATACAGACACAAAACTTTTTTTTTTTTTTTTTCTAAAAGTGATGTTCTTACTGTCTTGTGAAGAGTTTTGTCTTTGTTTAGGCGATGACTCAGTTAAATCAAAACTAATTCTCTAAACACGTACATCCATGCACCCATCCTCACAAATGCTCATATATTAAATTTCAAACTTTAAAACTTAAGCCATCACAGCCTTTAAAGCACTGAGCTTTACTCACGCATGTAAAATTTCTTAAATGGAAAGAAAAAAAACGCCTTATTCTTCTTTGCTCTTGTATTGAAACTTTCTAAACAAACAAATAAGGTAAATAAAAACAACAACAAAAAATTCTAGCCATGAAAATAGCCAAGAATTGAAGCAATTGTGACCTTAAATAAAGGCAAGGTTGCCCACTGCTGACGGTTTATATACACATGAACTGACAAAAAGACAAAGAGAGTCAGAAAGACAGAAGGAAGCAACCAGAGCATCACCAGAAAACTCCAGCTTTGGCAGTAAGTTTCTCTTGGGAGACAGGACAAAGCCAATTCTCAGTGCAACCTACTGACTGCCATATATATTGGATAACACATAAGCACGTTTGGAAACACCACCACATCGCAAGTCTGGGTTGTGAATAAGGTATCATTTCCATGTCAACATATTATTAACTCTATTTCTTTGGATGCATTTCTTCCGTAACAACCATAGCGCTTATGTGCACCAACAATTAAACCTCTCTTTCCAAACACACTCAGGACTTATCCTTCTGTGGCTGCCTGTCATTGCCAGTTTGAAACATTTTGCCCTTCTCGTTGCACTGGGTAGGAACATACACTCGTGAGATTACGGCCTAGTATATTTTAAGCCATTTTTTGTGATTCAGTGCTAGCTTGAGAAATTGAATTAAATCCGTCTGCCTTCTCAGTAATGTACAAACCCTGGTTTACTATTTTATCAATCACACGTTTCAAAGACTTTAATTAAGCAAACACTCAATTTGTTCCAGAAAGTCACAGTAAACCCAAAGGAAAGCAAAAGCAAGTGGTTGGATTCCAGAAGAAATCTGGCACAGTCGCATACCATCACTTCATCTCTCCTGACTGTTCACTGAAAAATGAATGGGGCCATTACTACCTGTGATGGTTATAAAGATGTCATTTCCTCCATCTAAAGTGGATGTCAGAATATACGTTGTCTTGATGACAGCAATAAAGAAATAATAATAAAAAAATCACTTCAAGAATAAAAAAGTGATTAAAATTGCTATGAAATTCCCATTACCTCTGGAATTCTGATAAAAATCATGACCTTGGCAATCAGCACATCTGAACCAGAAGCAAGTGAAGTATTAACTAAGCCACTAGTAAAAAGAAACGGACTCTAAAGCCAACAAGAAATCATCAAGAAAAGAAGTGAAGACTGGATTTCACTTACAGATTAACCCCATGGAAGTAGCACACGATTTGGCCTACACTTCCTAAAACCATACACGAAATAAGTTTGGCAGGGACCATCTAACATTTGTCTTGCTAACAGCGATAGGTTTGCTTTCACCACTGTATGTTGTATGGCGTGTTACACTACAATTTTAAGAAAGGAAACCTTTCTGACTAGGATTATTAGAGCCACAGCACCACCTTTCATACTGGTATGACACTGGTCAAACTTACTCTCCTGCCTTACTTGAGCTTGATGCTGGTTTATCTCACCTGCAGACAGTGCTGTAGGCCTCAGTGCTACAGGGCATGGCTGGTGCACACATCTGACCTCTACTGCCTTTTTTCCTCCACAAAAAATATTCTTTTTGTTTCATTCCAATACAAAAACGTCTCTGAAGTTGCCTCTAGAAGATACATAAGCACAGTAAATACGTGCAAATTCTCCTTTGCATAGCGGGTATCGACTCATCTCAGCAACACAAATACGCAGTATTTTTACAGATTTTTCTTTTCCTCTTTTCCCTATTCTTACCACAATATTTTCCTCTAACAACAGATGCAATTCTTCAGGATTTTCATTATTTGCTTTCATGGTAATTTGGTTGTGTAGATGAAAGGTCACTTATTCCAGTAAAACACAAACTTTGCACCTATTGCCTGGCGGAGCGGAGCCTAGCGCGAGCCAAGCACTGAACGTTCTCATTACAAGAACACTCGCCACGAACCTTTCCAAATATGTGACAGTCCGTATGCTTCCCTTGACCACAGGTTCTAGGCAGAAGGAAAAATGAAGAAATAGAGACAGTAAATTACTGCAAAACCTCTTTTGAAGTGCAAGCTGCAATGCAAACTCCACATAGGCAAGTGCCGCCTTTACCCGAATCTCTCCACCTTTATGCTTAGAAGCTCTATATGACCACACAGATACTGCAATAAGGCAACAATTCCAGCGTAAATACAAAGGCAGCAATCCACAAAAGACTTCTGAGAGGCTGTTCTTACCTGTTTATATATTACTCATAGCTGTATTCTACCTTCAGCTTTTTTGTACAATACCAAGAATTGTTGACATTGGCACACCTGTGTATTTTCTTGCATTGAAAACACAGGTAATGGAAAGGGCTTTTTGTGTTCCTTACTTGCCAACAACATTAGAACTGATCTACGCTGCCTGCTGGATCATCACATCCCAGCTTTTCTTGTAGAAAACAACAGTAGAATGCAAAATGTGAGACAGCTAGAGAAGGCATAAGTCACAGCGAATACAAAGTACTAGATATGAAGTACACACGCACACATGTGCGTGGCAACTAATGGCTCTTCACAAACTGGATTGCAAGCTCAAGATGCACAGAATGAGGAATACATCATCCTTTATCTCTTGCTCTGCCAGAACATAACATATTGATCAAATAACACTTTTCTTCTTCAACTTCATCATTACAAGAACAGAATATATCACCAATTTTTACAACTTCTACATTTATAGCAATCCCATGAAATAAAGAGCTGTTCTTCCCATTTTACCGAAGGAGACTGGGGCACAGGGCAGACTGAGAAAACTGTTCATTATAAAACTAAGTTTATGGTTGAGCTGGGAACCGAATGCATTAGTCTAATCTTAGTTCAAGCACATGCTATGTTTAGGAGGCATGGACTGAGAAATAACAAGATCAGCACTGCAATTCTGATTGCATGGATAATTTAAGAACATTTTGTGATAACCTGCTAAGAAGCTGAACTGATAACTTCCATCCACTCGTCAGACTTTCACACCCTCGTCCAGCTTGTCTCCAACAGTTGAGCAGAAGTTATCAATGGACACAAACTGACATAACACTGGCCTGGAGGGAATCGGCCAATTATCAGACCTGATGCGCTTAAAATGCATGCAGTTTTGGACTGCTTTATTCGCCTGCCTCATCCCTTTCTACACTGCCTCTCTCTTCCAAACCACCCTACAGGCAGGCACACGTGTATGACTCCCAGACCACTCCCAGCTCCAAGGCTCTCAAGAAGGTGGCAACTGCCTCTTACTCTGCAGGTCATCCAGAACATTTCTCACCTTGATTAGGTACTCTGGCCTTTATGCTCTGGGCCTGGTGAGGTCCTAAAAGTTTACAAAGTTGGTCTCTTCTCCCTGGTAACAGACAGTAGGACGAGGGGGAACGGTTCGAAGTTGTGCCAGGGCAGGTTTAGGCTAGGCATTAGGAAAAAATTCTTCACCGAAAGGGTTGTCAGGCTCTGGAATGGGCTGCCCAGCGAGGTGGTCGAGTCCTCATCCCTGGAGGTATTTAAAAGAAGGATGGATGAGGTGCTGAGGGACAGGGTTTAGTGGTGGGATGGCAGGGGTAGGTTAACAGTTGGACTTGATGATCTTAAAGGTCTTTTCCAACCAAAGTGATTTTATGATTCTATGAAATTCAAGACAGTAATAAAAAAAAAACCACCAAAAAAACCCCACCACCCACAAACAAATGGATTCAAGACTCTTGCAGTCTGAGTGACTCTAGTGCCTGACTCCTACAGGTGCACTCAAGCGTTTGACTGGGGCGGTGGCACGGCGCTGGGCAGCCTGCGACTTCGGCAGGGTGCAAGGGGTCTGTCAGAAAATGAAGGCTACGTGCCACAGACTCTGCTCTTTTGCGCTCTCTTTTCTCCCCAAAGTGAAGTGACAAAGAGGTTTAGGTTGATGTTCTCAGAGGTTTGTATAAGATCTGGGAACACAGACTTTCCGTATGCAAATGAAGAGCTGTTAGACCTACGATCCTTATCCAGTCAGACAAGGAATCTTAGAAGAAGCCTTAAAGGCTTTTCAAAACAACAGCCATTTCAACACAGCTTGTGAAAGAGAGCATTCCTACTACGCTGAAACAGAGCCATGTGCAGAAGTGTTCTTATTCCCATTTCTCTTGCAATAGGTAATTTGTTTTCAGAAAGTAGTAACACAATGTCTGCTGATACTTCTGAATAAAACCTCATTTTCCATATTCCAACTTGATACCGATTGACCTAAACACAGCATTTACAATCCATACTGATGCACATTTCTTAAGCAATTGGTACCATCTCTTGTAAAGAGCCCTCCTGCAGAACACGCCAAGGCAGCTGTAAGGGCAGCCACAGGATTTACGCCGTTATTGCACATCATGGCTATTTCTTATGTTGACATTCTGCCTGCATTTAAATAGATGGAAAAAATCCTCCCACTTCGGGGACTTCCTTTAAGCTGCCATTTAACTGTCTTTCTGATACACCAAGATGGGTCTGAAGTATACAAATAAAATATTGTCTTATTTATAAAATTAAGTGTAGAGCATATAAGGGTTTTTTGTTTAATTTCATCAAGGAAACAGAATTGGCGATATGGGTGTTATTTGTGCGTGAAAATGCTAAACTGGTCCAAGACTACATCCTAGGACAGATATTTCATCCAGAATGGCCCTGAAACATTTACCAGGAGGCATTCTACCAGTCAGACCTGGAAGGGAAGACTTGCCCTTAAACTAAACAAAGTCTGAGATTTCTGTTTCTTTCTAAAAATATTGACTAGTTCAAAAGTCACGATTTTGTGAAGAGCAGACATCAGACCCACAAGCATCAGAGAAGCTGACGGTTGAGAAAAAACAAAAGCCTGTCTAACATACCTCTGCTAAGTCTCCCTGTGCCGTGCAGCCGGCACCTGGCCCCCCAAGGGACACAACACCATTTGGCAGCCGTCCCTATGGGCAGCCCTCGCCGCTCCTCTGCCCCGCCTGCCCTGCAGCCCACGTTCGGCTGCCAACGTCCACCACGCACTCAAAACCTGGAAGGGAAATGCAGTCCTTGAGATAAGCCCCCAGAAAGCAAACCAGATTCACAGCTCCAACAGCAACGGAGAATTCAGTATTTGTGGAATGAGTTGAAATATAACCTCATTTAGGGCAACTCACATCAGTTTGCAGAGAAGTACCTTCTCCATTTTCCACTGGAAAATTTTGTATTCTATATTAAGTTTCCAAAAGAAAAGGGCTAGAGACACGAGATTCATCAACCTAGCTACAAATTAAAAAAAAACAAAACCAAAACAAAACCATGGAAGGCAACGGTGTATAAAACACCTGCAGTAAGGAACACAATTTCTCCAGAACCTTTGCCATGCAACCTAGTTCTTTCTGAGCTTATGGGGAGGAGCTGTAGCTGGAGAGGCCCCTGTCAAGACCTCTGGCCCTCAAAGAGCAGCGTGCCCAGCCCAGGGGCATGGAGCTGGGCAGAGACTGCAGAAGCTTCCACCCATACCCAAACATGATTTGAGAACGCCTGATACTAACACCAATGAAGGATTTACTATTTCACCAATGTGCAAGGTTCTTATGTCATGTCTGAAAGGTTGTATAAAGCTATCAAAAAGATTAATTCATCCATCAGTAAAGAGCTTTCACCTTTAAGGAGTAAGCAATCATGGGGTTTTTTTGCAATGTCAAACAATAGAGCATGATCCTGATTCTACACGTGTAAATGAGATGAATGACATTTTCTAAATGAGAGTGACTTCCCTGTTGTTCAGGAGAATCAATCTACCTACGTAGGCTTCAGCTTACCTGCAGGTGTATGTCAAACTGCAAACATCAACCTGACATTTGGGATAAACACCGGAAAGCCCTGAGCACAAGGAGGACATGGACCTGTTGGAGCAGGGCCAGAGGAGGGCTACTAAAATGCTCCGAGGGCTGGAGCCCCTCTGCTCTGGGGCCAGGCTGGGAGAGTTGGGGGTGTTCAGCCTGGAGAAGAGGAGGCTGCGGGCAGAGCTGAGTGCGGCCGGGCAGGGCTTCAAGGGAGCCCAGAGGAAAGCGGGGGGACAAGCTTTTTCCAATGCTGCCTAACTTTTTCAAAACACACTGGTGAGGAATTTGGCCAAAAGCTCTCAATACAGAATCCTTCTCAAAAATCCCCGTTGTTTGTTGCCCAATAAGCCATTTTAAACACGAGGATCCACATAAAAGCTGTTCAAACTGGGACAAACACACTAGGTATGTGTGTCCTTACGAGGCGTGGAAAAACTGTAACACTCTGCTCTACAACAGCAAAAAAAATTAGCGCCTTTAAGTGTCTGACAGTCTCCTGAGGCACAGTTTTTGTACAAAAATCCTCTTTTTACCTTAAATCAGACAGGAAGAGGTGGTTACTGCTTTCTCAAGAAGTTTGCTAGTGGATATCCTCACAGACTGCTTTGATTACATCTAACAGACAGCACATGCAGCTCAAGGACTACAGGTAAAATTAGTTTCACAGATTAAAAAAAATTGACATTCTATAGGCTAAGGACAGGTTGTCGCTGAGCGATTTTTTAAAAAATTAATTCTTTATTTATTAATAGTGAAAAACCTACCAACTGAATTAGAAAAAAAATGCCACAAAGGACAACCTGTGGTGTCACCGAAAGGCATTACCCTACATCCACCAACCTTTCGAGGTCTCTAAGGTACCAAGAAGAAACCTCATCTCTAAGCTGGTTCGGGCAATTTGTACGTGGTCATAATATACAGGTGTCCAATGTACATTTCTCAGGCAAAATAACTAAACTAAATAAATCAGAGGCTATCAGGTTGTCCTCCTCTTCTACAAAGAAACATCAGACTATCAAACAAGAATAAGCATCAGGATAATTCCATTAATATTTGTATATGTTATCTTTCTGATTATAGCATACTGTAGTACCTGCAGGGAAGAAAGGCACACAATATCCTTTTGGAGATCTTACGCTACAATAAATTCCTTGCAGTGATTTCAAAACTACTATGGCCCGAGTGCCAGACTTGAAGGCAGGCGTAACATTTCAAAGATTTTTCAACCTGTGAGACGCGTATTTCTAGAATTAGTTGAACCATAAATAAACAAACAAATCTCCAGATATTTATACTCTATGCAAATATGCAGCACAAACGAAAACAAATATACACATAGGTGTATACGTATGTATGTAACCAGAACGAGTATGCGCATGTGATTACACCAACAGAACATGACAGCTAATTAACACCAACTCGCAGATTATCTTCAAGGTGGAAAAATATACTTGGACTAAGCAGTTTATTGCACAGCGGCAATAACCGCCTACGGCTTATGTCACTGCCTATTCCATCACAAACTGACTTTTTAATTACATAATCTCTTGAGATGGCTTCAGGTCTGAATTTTAACATTTATGTCCTGCATAATGAACGGTGTCATTCACAGGAAAACGAGGAAATTTCTTCATAATAGGCCAGGTCACAGCGAGCACAATTACCTTCAGTTAATACGCAGCCAGTATCTTTCCACAATAGTTTTCTTATGCTAAGTACGACTGCTCTTCCGTTGGCAAAAATGGGTAAACAACCTTCCCTCCTAAAGCAAGAGTATTGGTACAAGGTAACAGAAGCATCAATTGCTCCTGATAATTTAGATATCATACAGGAGACCATCAAACTTCAGAGCTATCGGCATCTGATCGCTTTTCATGCAGTATGACATGCTTAATCCATTATTTAAACACCACAGCTGCTTAAATAAAAGCAGGATTTTGAATATTCCCTCCTGCTACTGATTATTTTACACATGCAAAGCAGCGTATTGTCAAACCAACTCACCCACATGGGCTCATTTTTTTCAGCTCAGAAAAAACCCTTCTCTCCCATACAGCTCAAGCAGAACCTGTGGACTTAAACTAAAATTGGCAAGATCGCGTTATTGCGATTCAATCAGAATCTGCCCATTTCAGACTGGATAAGAGTGGATAATTTTCAGCTGTCTGAAAGAGAAAACAATCCTTGAAATATCCAACAGATGAAATCTCTATCGGTTTTTGTAATGCCACTTCATCCGGTTATACTTGACTCTTTCCGCATGACACAGCAAGTTTCCTCAAGGAAAAGATAGAGCGGCTTATTCTGCACGGATTAAAGAACAACAACGAAAAAATACTCCCGCCCCCCCTAAAGTGAGTTGACTGTGTGTCCCCTTTCTAAATGAAGCACATGAGAAAGAACGCACAGCGGGCCCCTCTTGGCTCACCCCATGACTTTCGGGTGGGTGGCACTGCTCACCTGCTCCTTCTCCACCCCTCCTTTCTGAAGCGTGTTCTTATTACCTTCTTACACTGTCCAAGGGAGCCAGAAACAGAGCCCACTAAATAAATTTGCTTCAGAAATTTATATGAGATTTGAAAGTTTAATGCCACTGCCAAAAGATTTTTGGAGCGCTGGGAGAATTAATCTCGCTACTCATTACATTTATTGATTCAAATCAAGCTTCCGGACGTCAGCGTAGGTGCCATTGCTAAGAAATGAGAAGTTTCCAGGAAATCTGTACGTAAATCTAAAGTGATCGCCAGTTTTGGTGAGGGGGGAGGAGAAAAAGAGAGGAAAACCCCAGAGGTGTGTGATCTATACACCTGTAAACGCAGTAGTGTTAGATTATCATCCACTCTTTGGGATGCTTTCTCCAATACAGGTTTTTATAACCAACTAAAGATGAAGCTACATCCCTCAAGCCTCAACAGGGCCAGCGTTCATAACAGTCTTCTCTTTAAATATTTTTTGAATGAAATCAGGGATGAAAGAAGTAATAAGGAGCTTCCAGACCCAAAGGCTGGATTTTTTTTTTTTTTTTGGTTTTTATTTTTTTTAAAGTAGAAGTTGCAACTGGTTGAAGGTAGGAGTTGAGCAGCCGTCTCCAGCCATGAGATCATGCAAATGTAGGAAGAATCTAATTTTGCTGCTACTTCTGACCTCAAGTGTAAGTGACGGCTTTTATTTTGAGGACGGAGGAAAACAGTGCCTGTGAGTTTGGGTACTCATTTACTCCATTTGGTAGAGCAGACCTGAGATTAAAAAAGCATCTGGGAAAAGATCAAAAATAACGCAAGTAATTTTATGCCAAATAACCATAAAAGTATAACAGATCCAAGAGAATCTGGTTCAGCTGTGGAGAGAGGTACTTCTTGGGACACAGATTTTAGGGAAGTGTTACATGAGGACAAAACCTGAGTGCTGAGCATACAGGTGGGGTCTGTTCCACACTGAACATACCCGTGAAGCAACAGGGAACTTTTGCCCCCATAGTTTGCAACTGTAGTCAGGAGGAGAGTGAGAAGGTAAGAGACAGCGAGCGAGAGTTCTCGCAGAACCCATGAACAGTGCTGTAAAATCAATCAAACAGCAACCACAGGTCGTCAGATGCACTGCATTAAATAAGAGTTTCCATACTACTGCCACCACTACAACTGCAACCTCTATTAGCCAGGTCACACCAGAAATGATAGGACAGTAACATGCCAGGAGCGGGCACAGAGATTTTCCACCAACCTAACAGAAGCTTGATACACCCAGAAAAGATTAGAACTTGAAAATCTTCTTGAACTGCAATACAAACACAAACATAAGGAACAAGGATTCCATGCGATGGAACTTTACCTAAGGAATTTATTAGAATTATTTTGTTTCGTGTAACTTCTACTGCAAAGCAAAGTGCTAACCCCAGGTAACGTTAACGCAACACAACCACCCTTCCAGCGCTTGAAGAGTATGACCGAGCATGGCATGAGAAAACCATTTTACTTACATGACTGAATAACAGTATCGACAGCAAATTTATAAGTAGTATATTTATTATAATAATGCTTCATTTTAGGGATTAACATAATTGCTTTTCACCTTTTTTATTTGTCTGTAAAGTTAAGTTCAATGTAAAATATCAATAAATATCAGCCTGTTGAGTTTGAATTTTCTGTTTCCTGTGTCAGTGCTTGACTTTGCAAATGAATGTCATGAGACATGCTGCTAAAACAGCAACATAAAAAGTAGCTAAAACTTTCCAACTGGGTCAATTCTAACCCTGTTTACTCCAGAAAAATAAAGACATTTACTGCTTAAATAATCCCTGGCACATTAACCTATGAAACAACAAATGAACTCGTTAAATTTCATATGCAAACTTTCATTAGCTCACGATGCTGAGGTGTTGCTGCTCTACTCCTGCCAAAATCAGAGTTGACCACTAACAGGTTGTTTGATTACCCCTTGTAACTGAAAGCACAAGTGCAATCATGAAAACATCCCTGGTATTTCTCTTGTCTAAAAGCTAGACCTAACAAGTTCATGGGACAAACCTTAGCAGAAGGAATACCAACTAAGGGAGAGCGTGCTAAAAGATTACTTATAATTTAAAAAAAAAAAAAATCATCTTTGTGTTGTTATTTGTATATATTTAGATACCCTAGAGAGAATCAATAGCATGGAAGTTAATTAATCAGGTTGACTGACAAGGGAAATAGATGTGAATATAGTAATTTATGCACTGGAATTAATTACATCGAGTTTTAGATAATGCCACAAATAAAGCTCAGGTTGTACTACTGAGATTATCAGGAACGCAAACCGTAAATCTTTTATAACATTTAATAACACACATTCCCCACGGAGCAGCGTTAGCAGCCTTTCAGGCAACCACCCGATGAGCAAATACTTAAATGTCACACTTAGAAAATTACTTAACATGAAACACCTACCTTTTGTCAGTGGTTCCAGAAAAAGGTTGTTTTACCAGTGAAATGCAAAATTAGGTCAGCGTTTCAGAACGGTGCCATTCCTAACACTTTATTTCTACCTGGCGTGCTTCTCTGCCCTCTCCCCTTCGACACGCCGTGCCTTCCGCCACCAGATATTGCCCGTTTAAACCACAGCAAGAGGAACGCGCTTTCTAATGCCCGCAGGACAATTCACACTGTCCTCCTAATGGTTTCTCCAGCTGAGTATATCCTTCCCGGCGCCTTCCTCCTCACCTCTAATTCCCAGCTATGATTTTATACACCGCAATCTAAACCACGTAAACAACGCTTTCTATCAGCTTCAAACAGATAAAAGGCTGGAAGGGAATGCTGCCTTCATCTGCTTGGACATCCTCTGCAAACCACAGTTAAGAATGTCTTAGCTAGCCCCATGGTGGTGTTTGTGGAATTCTACATAATTTCAATTTAAAAGCACCACCTAACAGGATAATTGAGCTCATCTTCAAGCTATTTTTCCAATGCTTAATACTTAACTCTCCGTTTCTATTCTGTATTTGTCCAATTTCAGCATTCTACCAAGGATCCTGTTATACTCTTTTCCGTCATTCCAGTCTGCCTCCACTTTTGAAGCATTTTATTCAGGCTCTGCACCTCTACAGTTCTCTTCAATCAGCTGCCAGGTAAGAGTCATCTCCTTGGAAGTTTTTGTTCAATCACCAGAACTGCCCTAACACCAAATCCTAAGTGACCAAACTAAAACAAATTAATGTGCGTGCTTCTTCAGATAACTTTCATAAAGATATGCATTACAGACAAATCACCATTTTATTTTTTTTTTTTTTAAGCGTCTTCCCTGAATGTAACCGATAAACCAAAAATTAAATAAAAAACCCCACAGGAAATCTCACCTTTCAATCCTGGATGGATATGGCTTCCAATAAAAACTCCAGCTGAAGGTACTATATCCCTTCTGCTTCCCTGAGCAATCTTCTTCCACAACGTCCTCGCTTCTGGCGTGCTAGCTGGACCTTATTCGACGTGTGTGCAGAAGAACCCGATGCATTCTCCACAGAGCAGCTCACTTCTTTTCCTCCCTCTCCCCAGTATTCAGCATATTACTTGGAGTGCCGAAGCCGGTCAGAAGCCCACGCGTCAGCTCTGTCAAAGAGAAAGTCGGAATAAGCCCGGGCACACGGACGAGGCACAGGGTGGTCAGCTTCAGGGGTCCCGATCACGCTGCCAGACGGAGGGTAAAAGATCAAACACTGGAATAATTGAGCAGAGCAGTCTGAAGAAATAAGACACTCCATGAATTCAGGTCATTCCTGAAAAACTGTTTCAAAAGCATGCAAACCTTCAGAAAAGGACAGAAAATTCAGGGGTGAAAGCAAGATCTGGTGTCAGATAAGCAACTGTACAGGGTAAGTTGGATACAGAGGAGGTGCTCAGCACAGAGCTCGTGAGCCCCAACCATTCCAAGGGAAGTGCCCTGTAACACCATTTGTTACTCTAAAGAGCAAATAAAGGACTTTTCCCCCATTCTCCCCCAACCAGGTCTCTTCTCTTTCTAGACATTTTAGATCAGCAGTAAGCCATTATGGAAACCCGTGCAAGCTTTCTAGAAAAAGAGTTCTGCCCAGTGCACTGTTTTTCAGAGATAAAAAATAAACAAACCGAAAGCTTTTACTGCTTTTCATTAATTACAGCTTAAAACCTTGTGTTTCTTCAGTAAACCTCCACTGATATTAAACAGCAGTCCAGCAGCATACCTCGGAATACAGAAAGCACAATGGGAACATTTCTTGTGTATTCTCATCAGAACAAAAATGCACTTTCAACAGAGTAAGGACCATTTTGTAGAGACATTTCAAACATATGAAAGAAAATAGAAAGCGCAAAACTTGTTCTGTTTAAATATTATTCTATTTTAATGAAACCGGTAAGAAACAGATGAAAATTATTTCTTCTTATTTCTTAGAAAAATCTGAAAAATAAGCATCTTGAAACAGTAATAGTCTCAACCCAGGGAAAACTAAGCGGAACGTACTCTAATACATTTTTAACATCCAATTAATGCCCAGGGGATGATTTCTACTGAGCCGCCCCGGGTGTGCACCACCGAGCTTCACCCCCGTTCCGCAGGCAAGCGGCACAGCGCCGCACATCTGCGGGCTCAGCAGCCACAACCAGGTGAATTCAAAACCACCAGAAGCGATTACAGCAAAGTCGAGGATGAATTAACACATTCCCAGCCTGCCAAGCGAGGCTAATCACACCTACACATCCTACGGGCTGCGAGTGAAGAACACGTGCGGAATACGCTGAACCAATCGTTACCACAACCTGCAATGTTTCTATACAACACCATCGCCTGAGCAGGATTTCTTTCCGTACCAGGACACCGCCACACGAGGCACGGCTCGGACAGTAAGCAGCAGCCCCCTCCCAGGGCACAACAGTAATGAGTTTTTGCAAGCCTGGGGAGCTGGAACGGGCACAGAAGCCCCAAGCTGAGCAGCAGAGAGCTGAGAGCTGCTGTACAAACGAATGCAGAAGCAGAGGATGAACTGGGCCACTGAGGTTTTTCTTTCCATCACTTTTTTCTTAATGAAGAAGAAAAAAAAAAAAAAAAAATCAATTTGCAACACACTTTTCATAGATAAGTAAGAAAAAGCCCTCATCTAAATGGGCTGAGAAAGAGAAGCATGCAATGCTATGGCTGAAAACCTTAGGAACGCAAGCTATAATGAGTTTTGCTGGTGGGGAAGGAGGGTAGAGCAGTAGAGCTCCTTTAACCACGCAGGAAATCGTGCCTGAAACAAACATTCAGCTTCCAAATTGCTTTAGATCCGTAAGTATGCTAAAACTGCTGTAAACCTTCAGCAGATACTCGGGGATTAGGTCTTTAATTCTTTGTCATAGGGATGAGTTAAGACGCTTGTTTAAGGAGCTGGTGCTGAAGAATAATAATCCCCACTTGTTTGATGCAAAGAAAATTGGAGCCACTTGAACAACACACAACATCCCTCCACCACTGTTTATATGTTCAAAATTCTAATAATCGCGAAGTTCAACAACAGCTCACGAGAGAACTGATCCTACTCCTCAGTATATTCCGCAGCATGTAATACAACTTTTCTAAAGCTTAAACGAAATCACACACAAAAAGATACATTAAAGAACACTTACGAAGTGCAGCCTCACAGTCAAGGTGTTGGCAACACCAGGTTTAGTTACTGGTGCAACCCTCGTTCACCTCTGATGTACGTATTTATCGTGGAGCCACCTGGAACCACGTTCCTTTGCTCCACAAGGCTCCTGCCTTAGGCTCAATACCAAAGGGGGAAGAATAAAAGTCGTGGTACATCCAGAACTTCTGAGTGCTTGAATTCCTAACTTACAGAAATTCTTTGCCGATAGTCTTTGTACAAAATGTGCACGTACAGAGACAGGCATGTATCACCTCTGTGTCAAATGTTTTACAGTTCAAAGAGAAAGATTCTCTCCCCAAAAAAGGCTGACTCTCCAAGACTCACTTTCCATCAAAAATATTCACCAATGTCCTCCTCCGGTTATCAGTGCTACGAAAAAGAAACGCCACCACAAATTGCACAGAACCTTTTTTTCCAGACAAGTGACATTTAGCCCACTGTTCCTTCACATCTCTGGCAATCCTCCACTGCTCCAGTCTGCTATCATTAATAAAAGATTTTTAGGTGAGTAAGAACTCTTAGAAACATGTCAAGGACTGGGGGAGAAAAGCACTATTAGAGAGGAAAATCCATTAAAAAAAAAAAAAAAGAAGACCAAGTCAATTATGATTCTCAAACTGCAGGACTACTAAATGGCCTTATTAAATTGGTCTGTAAGAAGATAAACAAACAGAAGGGGAAGAATTAGGAGAAACTTAGACCTTCCCAGTACTTTTCCTGATACAAAGTATCTGTGCATCTCCTCTAATTCACCAAACATATGAAAAAATTGAGAACCTGTACTACTTTTTCCAGGAACACTGGATTTGGGGCATTTTCTCTATTTCAATCCACACGCAGGCATACTTTTCTTCTGCTTTCCAGAGAAGTATGTGTGTATGCATCTGAGTGAGGGCGGAGAGGCTGCAACACTAAGTCATTTGCTCCAAAAATATCTTCTTCCCTACTTTCATCCACCAGACTTCCCCTCCTGATCCATCTTCTCAATCTTGCTTTGATTCAGCAAGGAAGCGGTCAAGAAAGGCTTTGAATACTCACCCTAGCGCAAGAAATTTGGACAGGAAAGAAAAGAGTAAGAGCAGCCTACAGAAGTCCAACGGCTCAGAAGTTTTCAGAAGCGCGATGGCCAAGGGATCACATCGGTCAAGAGGAGATCCCACATGAGAAACTCAGCCTTTCACAACACAAGGGGTGACACAATTCTGGTACAAAGACAACTACAAAAGGGCTGGCAATCTGCTTCTCCACTGACACACGCGCAGCAGCTATTGGACTGCACATCTGACATGTATTTACTACCTCATTTTAATCATTTTTACTAGCGGTAACTCATTAGCTCATTTCTTTACTACAGTACCTGGTTCTCTAATACAGCAATAGTCTATAAAAGGCTGAAAACCTAAAACCATCCAGATACCTTGTAATGGCAGCAAAACTGAAATCTAAGACTCACCAGCTCTACAGACTCCACCCATGCCCTGGACGGAAGGGGTGTGAGGACATCCAACTCCTCTCTCTTTGGAGAAAATGCTGGTAATTTCTGTCTTCCAGAAACTTGTAGATCCATCCGCTCACCTTCCCAGAGATCTCACCAGAAAGAGTCTCATGTGATCAACTAAATCCAGAAGGCATGATCTCAAGAAAAACACTAAATCTTGCTATACGAGTAAGATGCAAATTACAATGCATGCCCAGGATATAAAGGCCTTCAGTTAATTAATAAGGACTGCTGGAATCATCAGAAGTATCTGAAAAATCAAAGGTGGGGTCATTCTTCCTAATAGGGAGAATAAAAAAAAAAAAAAGAACAAAACCACTTTGCAGCACTGAAGAGGAAAAAAGAAAAAAAAGTAATAAAAGTCATGCCTGTGCTTAACTTACGCACCCTAAGCTTTGCAGACTGCAGTTCCCAAAGCATAAATTAAGTGATGCTGTTGAATGAGAAATACATGGGTTCAGGTACAGTTGGACCCCAGTAAATACAGTAAAAAATGCTTCATTACATATGTTACTAACATTTCACGTATCAATTAGAATAATTTCTAACTAGTGCTTATATTACAAAACTACTACATACATTAACAATTGTCTGAATGCAAATTAGAACTCTAAAATTTAAGGATAAGAATTGCCAAGGTTCATCAAAGAGTATTTCCTAACATCTGGCTAACGGTATACAAAAAAATGTAGTCCAAAAGCAGAAGTTATTTTTCTAATATGAAGTTAACTATTTTAACGAGGATGTTTCCTACGGGAAGACGTACTATAATTTGAGCAATTTTTAAGTAAAAGGTTCATGAATATAAATTACAAAGAACAGCCCTATACTGGTAGAGGCAAATCATCTCATTAAAGCCTGGTGACACTCCTGGATTCAGCTATAACAAAACCATACGCTGCAGTAACCTTTAACTGATACATTTGCTGAGGCATTATCAACTGTAAAAAGGACTGAAATTTTCATAATGCAAATGCCTGAATCTCATTTGGTGAGAAATCCAGGGTTGATTTCAAATCAGAAAAACAAAGCTTTACAGAACGATTTACTGAGAACAGAACGAACAAATGTTATCCTGCTCAGAAACAGAGTGTTAAAATGAAAAATAAACAAAGCCTTTAACTTTAGGAGGGACCCATCCAAACGATTCCCTTAGCCTCCCAAAGGTGCCTGAAAGATACTTGCACACATGCAAAGATGCCAAATGTGATGAGAACAACTGGGCTAATTAACCTTTCAAAAAGGGAAAGATCAAAGTAAACAGGGAAGGAGGCAGAAATGTAAATAAAGTATATGCACAACTCTGCCCACTCACTGCAGCTTCCCAGGTAGATCCTTGTTTCCATGCACTTTCATGACCCGTGGGCAGCCAACCCTGCCCACTCGTCGCTAGTCCTCGGGAAGCTCTCGCACCTTCTCTCTGTTTGCAGGCAGCTGGCTTCACCAAGTGAAGAGGAGGAGAACTGGGGCCCCTCCTGGTGCCAAGAAGCATGCCCTATCTCCAGCTGAGAGCCATCCCAGTCCTAGGAAGCATCGTTTAGGGTAGCATGATTTGGGAAAGGTATGAAAGGTGGAGACTGACCAGATCTACACCACCAGCTCTGAAGAGGTCTTCAGTTTGAGCTCCAACACAAAGGTCTGAGACCCAAGCTCCTGAGCAAACCTTATCCAAGGCTTCAAAGTGCAACCTGCCTCCATCTGACACGATACTGGCATTGGCGATGCAGCTCTGAAGATGGAACAAAGTAATGTTCAGGGTCATAAGGAGAACCTGGGTGATGATATCCAAATCAAGCGAGTAGCAGCTACACAAAAAGAAACATTTTCAAGGAGCAGAGCTTTCGGACTCCATTCTTCTATCTCCTATTTGTTCTCCTCTTGGGGTGTATGTTCTGGCAAGAAACCGTCCTCCCAGAATGCTGCCTGCATCTCATTACTAATACATCTGCTTCACGCCAAGTCTTTCTTCATCTTAATGTAAAATTCTTCATTAACAGGAAAATGCCAAAAGATCTATTTTTCTTTAGAGGTGAGCCAAATCTGCATATGACTTCTTAATTAACATTATTCATTTATACCAACTACAGATTCCAGTTTCTCCCCACCATGATATACGCTTCTTCATCAACACTGCACCACAGACACTTAACTCCCCGAACAGTTCAAAAAGGAATATATCTATTTGATTAAGGTTTGACTTACAGTCCAAAAAACACAACAAAAAACCCCCCACCAAACAAAAAAGCCCACAACAATAGCTGTAATAGCCATATTTTCAGTCAATACAGCTAAAATAGTTATCTAGGGCTGGTGTATGTTGAAATAAGCTCGTTAATAGTTGCCAAAACGGAGATGACGTTGCACTGGGGGTTGCAGAAAGGGAGCAGCTACCGCAGCAAACAGCAGCGGGCGGCAGCTGAGACCAGGCAGACCCGTGACGTGGTTTCTTCCACTTAACACCAAGTCTAGAGGCAAGTTTTGTAACTACAGCCATGATCTACTCCCTGAAGCGCAATACTGGTCACGGGCCTGCTACACACAGGAATCATCTTCCTAACTTCCACGCTTCTAAAAACAAATATTATCAGCAAGATTTTCATCAGGAAGATTCTGAAATTCCTCAAAGCACATCCTATGTTATGAAACCACCTACGTGAGGTAACGGTTCAAATTCTGGCCCTGGCAAAGATTTGAAAACCAGGCCTGTACTGGAAGCTTTTGAAGGTTTTTATTGAAAACTACTGTTCTCGTAATTGCACAACCAAAAGACATCCTCAGCAAAACAGCAATAGGAAAAAACCAAACTAGAAAGTAAAGAAAACAAGACAGTGGGTATCAGCAGGACTTCGGCAAAGCTCTCAAACATCAGCCTGGCCATCTGGCTTGGCACAGGAGACGCACACAACAGGTAGGCTGTCACTTAATCCCACCTCTTGCCACCAATCTCTTCCAGTGCCACCAAGACATATATAAAATTACAGTGTATTGAAATATATAATCCATAGGAGTATTAAAATCGTACTGTGCTTTTATGTTGCCTTGAGGCAGGTGTTAAAGCAGACCCCAATAATCCCATGAGCCGATGTATTTAAGAAGTCTTAAAGTGATGAAGAAAGCTTTCTACAACCCACTTTTCTTCAGGATCTGCAGTCCTGTTGCTGTTCCTATGCGTGTGATAGGAGACATTACAAAAAAGTGAGATGCCCCACGTCTGCTTGAAGTGATCTGTCACAGACGTGTCCTTCAGATAGAGCAGGTAATGCCACTACCAACTTATCAAGGTCTTCGTAGTCCTTAAATGTTTAATGACAGTGGTTTTGCTCTAGACTAGTAGGGTACAGTTTAAAAATAAGTAACTTAATAGGCTGACTGGGTTGGTTAAGGCAGGGGAAAAAGATTTTCAGATGTAACTGGTTTTCAACACATTCTACATCTGAGCAACTGCTCGTATTTTCATCTAAGTCCATCGTAAAACATGGGGTTTATGTTTAAAAATTTCCGACATTTCTTTGCAGAACACTGAAATGCCTTACAGGACAAGCTTTGAGACACCGCTGAGGTAAGCCGAGTCCTAGCCACATTTTACAGGCAAACTCAAATCACGAGCTGTGGAGCCACATAGGCTTCCAAAGCGACATAACCAGCTCGCGTCTCCTCCTGCCACTCAACAGAATCGCTTTCTGAGAACCGCGCATTAGACGTCCCACAGATTTTCTGCTTCACAAATAGCAATAAATTGCAGTGTTTCCAAAGAGCACACACAGAGACAGGGGATGGCTTATATACATAAATATATATACGATTGTTTTGTTATGCTACCTGACCATCTGAAAAAACACCAAGACAAGTAAAAATTAAGTTTTCAAGAACAGCATGAAATGCACCACAAGTATATTCAGTATTTTCTCTGGCTTCCTCGTTAAATGTATTGCCTGACAGATTTGGTGTTCCACATATAACACAAACCACCAACATTACGTCAGCTAAAGTTTCTATGGAGATCTCGAAGTTGGACTCCACAATTTTTATGGTACTCTACTTGAATTTCAACTTTAGCATCGTTAGTATGTTCTTCGCTGCATATTTTGTTCAGAAAAAAAAAAGATTTACCCTGAAGCCATGATGAAATAAATATATCACATTTCAAAACAAACCCCAGAATATTTAACCTCTCGCAAGCTCACATAAAGTTGCCCATAATATGTTTCAATATTGAAAGTTCTCATCCAAGTTGCAATGAATCAAAACAAACATTGCAATCTTCTGTAGGAAAACTTTTTTTCCCCCCCATCGAGAAATTTTGTGCAAAAAGTTTCAAGTTGCTAAGTTTAGCAGCCAGTGCTAACAAGTATGCAAAGTATTAAAGATGAAGTACTATCTTCCTACGTTTATTCCAAGGGACAACGGGAGCTACGCCACCTCCCGTCTCTCGGCCGAGTGAGTGAGGGCTGGTAAATGGAGCAGAGGCACCGCCAACACCAAGCACGGACAACTGAGGATGCGATGCCTCTTCACAAGGTTGTTCTCTTTAATCTGACAGTTCTTTGACTTCCACACTTTTTATTCAGAGCAACAACACAGGTGGGAGCTGCTTAAAGAACCAAACCTTTCTATTAGTCCACGTTCCTGGTTTATCATACACGTTTTTGACAATACTTGTGTTCAGTCAGATCGCGAACACTTCAGAGTCAACTGGGTGCAAAGAAACAGATGGTATACATGATATCTAACTTGAATTTTACTGAGAAAACCTTTCTGAAAACAATAATAAAAATAAAGATTATTGAAATCACCCTTAATCAGGAGTGGTAACCTAGAGTTTCTCAATAGTTGTGACTGTACCAGCAATTAATATATTCTCTAATGGGTCTATTCACCAGGTTGAGAGAATCTAAAAATATACCAGTGCTAAGAATGACGACTTCTCCATCTGCTGCTCAGACAGCTTTTCTGCTCACTGTCTTCAGGGAATCCTCTGCCTGGTGCCTCCACATTTCAGATTCAAAAAGAGATTTCAAATAATTTTCTGGCATTTCTCCGGTATTAACTATGACTAAGTCAATTCAGCAGAGAAATGCCAGATTTCATATAGCTCCTGAGTGGGTGGGATTGACAGTACTTTGCTAAAGCCCCTCCCTCTCCCTGCTTTTATTACAAATAATTTTTATACACATTCCCCGAACAAAATTTGATTTTGTCAACATATCCAGTAGGCTTACAATACAGCTATTGTTGCTGGAAATGTCAGTACTTCAAATGTGATTCTTGATGTAGCTCTCATAGGATATTGAGAAATAGCCAAGTAAATTTATTCTTTGTATCTAAATGTCAGTTTAGGTATAAAAAAAAATTAAATATCATGAATAGAAGAAGTATGTGCACCGTATATCTAATGTGACGACTTGGATAAGAAACAAAATTAATCTCTTTCGTATGAGAGTACCTAACAGCGGAGGATGTCAACAGCCCCTCTATGAACAGAAATGTATAATACCGATAAGAATAATTTCACAAGACCCTTTATTGTAATCACAAAACCTAAAACCACGATGAAATCAAGACATTAAGAGTTTAAAATATACTAAACCAGAAGCTATTATATCCCTAGCATACTGGATATTTTAAAGGAAGACATAATCACTAAGTAAAAATTTATCTTACATCAATAACAACCGCATTCTTACGAGCCAGACAGTTTTCAGCAACTCTCCATCAAAGTCCCTCCACCAAAATCAACGATGCCTCCATTTATGGAAACTGAAAAAATATTGGGGGAAAGAAAGGGTCTCTGCGTGGATAAATAATTGGTTATAAAGATAGGAAACAGAAGGTAGGATTCAACGGTGAAAGTTTTGACGTGGGAGTCACCTCACCAGGGGAGCCCTGCCGACAGCCCAGCCAGGAGCTGTGCTGTTCAATGTATTCGTAATTCATCCTGGAAAGGAGTGACTGGGAAGGTGACATTCTGTGGGTGATACTGAGGGAGTAAAGATGAGGACCACCTGCGAAGCTCTGCAGATGGACCTTCCATATTTCAGTGACCGAGCAATCAAAATGATAGATGGAATGCAACAGGAATAAATGCAGAGTGAGGTACCTAGGGAAAAAGAAATCCTGCTTTACATACAAAATGATGGACTCTGTACCGAATATTAACGTGCAGGAATGATAAAGTGGGGCTGCAACTATTAGTTTTATGACAAAATTGGCTCAGGCTCCTTGACAGTCAAATAAAAACTGAAATAATTAGAGAAAGAATAGAAAACAACAGGAAAAAATAGAACATGATTCTGTATAAAACCCAGAGTGATGACGACTTGCAGATAATTCTGATTCCCCCACCTCAGAAAGGATACGAGCGACTTATAAAGGGTTCAAGGAAGGGTAAGAAAGCTGAGGCCTTTCAGTCAGGGAAGAGAGATGATCTGGAAGAGGGATGACGGAGGTCTAGCAAATCCAGAGCAAGATGGAAAGGGTGAAATCCCAGCCTGGTGCTCGCTGTCCCTCTCAGGATCAGAGCCAGAGGGACAAGGGTCCAAAACAAACAAAAGGTTTCCTACGTGGCCCATAATTTGGCTGGGGAACTTTACTCCAAAATACCAGATTACATGGGTCTAAGAGGAAACTCAAAAAGTTACGTGGGACAAAGACCCTCTGACTGTACTTCTGGCTCCCCAGCTGCCTGAGCGCGGGGAAGCTGCGAGAATTTTCTGAGGAATTTTTATTACATGCTTGCTCTGAACTCATACTGCCACACAGGTATCTGCTTTCCAAGTGAAGAACCCTAAAAATGATGGAAAAGCACAAAAATCAAGCAGCAACCAAGAACAACAGAGAAAAATCCTCCATATCTTGATCTTAAAACGGCTCTGAGCCAACCACAGCACTCAGTAGGAAATGTGGGTCTATAAACACTGTGAATGTAAGAAGAAAAAAAAAAAAAAGTAGAGATCACACCCAGCCTTGCAGTTTTCCTTGGCCAGCCTCAACCACTGGAGAAAGCATGAACTGGAAAGCTGGTTTGTGACTCCGCTGGTGACTTCCACCACCACCCAGGGCAGCAGGATCCACTCGGATGCTCCAGACTGATGCTGTCCGACTCCTGCAAGCCCGAGCCCTGCTCTTTAAGCTCTGCCAACCACCGTGCCTGATTTCTGCTCCCAAAAAAAAACCCCAACCTTGCTCCAATCTTCACCCAAATGCAGTGTAAGCTCCTTTTGGACTGGCATATCCCCTCATTCTTTTTGTCAATTGAAATAATTCCCTGTTCACTTCAGTAATCCCTGGACCAGAACATCTTCACCCAAGTCAGGGACAACAGGATGGTATACACCTGTATATACACGCACAAGCACATGAAAAAGAATAAATACTGAGTACATGTGAAACAGGAACAGGTTATCTGGGGATGTAGGTTCTTCCCTTTCAGGATACTAGGCTCTCAAAGCTCAGCATCCGAATTCTAGGCTCATCCGAGACTAGAGGTCTAATTAATTTGCTGAAGGTTATACCACCAGCTTTGGCAGAGATCAGGATCAGACTCCAGTCCTGTGTACTATTTCAACTGCAAAGTATCATCTCCACAACCAGATTTATTTTTCTTGGTTCCACTCTACTATAAATAACAAACCTTCCTCTAGAAGGCCTGAAAGCCCACTACGTGCTCCAGCCAAACCACTCGTAATTATTGGGTCATCTGATTACGCTTGCCCCTTTGTGTATCTGAGCACCTCTGTGTCAGAGATGGTATTAAAGCATTTACAAAATAGGTAAATAATTTATTTTCACATCTGAACAGAGTTCACTCTGGTCATTTGCTGTTTCACATTGCATATTATGATTTGCAATCGCTCACCAAAATGACACCATGTTGCCACTTTCCATACAAATGTCTGAAGGGCCAAGAAGATCACGTTATAAGTAGGATTTCTATTTAATAGCAAATATTCTTGTTTGGACATGAATATCCTGTGCCTGCATGAATACAAATACCCACAGAATGAAAAGTTGTTCTCTGAATACTTGCTAAAACAAAACCACCATCACGGATGCTTGCAAGGAGCCTGAGCATGACTGATAAGAAAGCAATATAAATCTCCGGCATACATTTGCCAACTCAATTCCAAAACATTCAGCTGATTCGAACTGTAGATTACTGATTTTCTCCCACCATCCACATTTTCATCTTCCACTAAAAATATCCCTTTACACAGACCAGCAAAGAAGCAGTCCAGGACGCCCAAACTTTAATAAATCACAGACATTGATTTAATCTCACATAAATGAAGCTTCCCACAGTCCTTTTAAAATAAACAAGGAGGACACAGAGGCCTGCACATAATCACTAAATTACAAAGAACAGATGTGAAACATTACAAGGAAATGCTCATGCTGGCAAGGAGAAAACACTATAAAACAGCACGCACTGTACCAAGCCAGATTGGCTTCTAAATGACTCATACTTATGAGATTACAAACAACGAGGAACAAAAATAAAAGAGTTCATTTGACTGGGCCTAATACACTTTAGTTACTTTAAGTTAACTCTGCTAATTGTGCCATTTCTTTCCCTCGTACTTTTCCTTTTGACATCTTGGTTGAAATGCCTTGACGGAGGGCAAATTGCTACAAAACCCACAGGGTTCACATCTAGGCATTTACCTACCGAGAATTTCTTATGAGTGCAAGCATTCCCTCCAAAATACACATTCACCTCTCCCCATCGCCTGTCCAGCACCTTACTACACCAAGTATGCATGTGATGAATTTTTTCCTCCATTTTACAAATCAGTTCTCCGAAGTTTTTATGCCATTCATCCCACGTGTTACAGGGCCTGTTTCTCAACCTTCTTCTCGAACAGGAGTCGCCTCATGCCGCGTTACCCAAGGGGGCTGTTCAGGGCAACCCCCTCAATCACCAAGCCATAAGGAGCCATTCGGGATAATAGAGATGAAGAGCCACTGTGCAGCACAGGCTGATGAAAGCTAAAATCATAGAATCATAGAATCACAGAATGTTTGGGTTGGGAGGGACCACTAGAGGTCATCGAGTCCAACCCCCCTGCAGTCAGCAGGGACACTGCTAACTAGATCAGGCTGCTCAGAGCCCCATCCAACCTGGCCTTGGATGTTTCCAGGGATGGGGCCTCCGCCCCCTCTCTGGGCAACCTGTTCCAGTGTTTTACCACCCTCACTGGAAAGAATTTCTTCCTTATATCTAGCCTAAACCTACCCTGCTTCAGTTTAAAACCATCCCCCCTTGTCCTGTCCCAGCTGGCCCTGCTAAAAAGATTTTCCCCATCTTTCCTATAGGCCCCCTTTAGGTACTGAAAGGCCGTAATCAGGTCTCCCCGCAGCCTTCTTTTCTCCAGGCTGAACAACCCCAACTCTGCAATGCAAATGGCAATCGAAATTCAGCGTACTCCGATTAAGATCTCTTGACAATTCTGGTATTTTTTTGGAACTGGCTTTTTAATGATGGTGCCGACACCACCTGCCTCTCACACACACGTTTTCTATTCACATGCCTATCCTATAAGCATTCCTTCGTGTTTCAAGTAACTTTATGGTTTATTGTCCAGGGACAATTTAATCTCCCTGCCTACTACTGTACGCTGGAAAACGCCATCCTTGCTTGCAACACTAATATCTCCGGTATTCACATGTGAGTCATGTCAAGGAAATTCAGATTCCCCTCCTCTTCTCCTTAAACAATGATCTCAATCCATTTTATACTTCCAAAAGTCACTAAAATGCCACTGCCACCAACATCCTCTGTCATTTGATACGGAGTCAGACAACTGGAGTGCCAGGACCACATCGCTCCTACACTTTCTGCCTGGCTGACTTAAACTTGTAATATTCTTGCCTACCTAAGGGCTTGAATCCTTAAATACTGCTCAAGTAACAAAAACTTGAAAACAGTGTGTGGTCATAGAAAAAGAAGGGGGGGGCAGGGGAGGAAGACAAAAACTGTGGGTCAAGAAGACACGACACCACGTGGAAGGAAGAAAGGAAAGTTAAGAAGGGGCTCACTTATCACTGTTTGATCCAAAAAAGGGAGGACTTTGGTGTAGACAACACACTGCACCTTACACTAAGGTGCAATGCTGAAGGGCTAAGTAATACTGAGAGGAGAGGAAGGGCCTCAATGATCCCATGACTTGGGTTGCAAGAAACAAAAAAGAACTTTACCTTTGCATGAACGATATCTCAGCATGGTTCACTGCTGAGCACGCAGCTTGACGGTAATCTGGGCACAAACATGGTATGGCCAGATTGCTGCCAAGCTCTCCGTTATGCCAGTGAGGAAGCTTGTTTTGTCTCCTACAAATAGAACCTTTCTACCTGGTATTTCTCTATCACAAGTACTTCAACATGCTCATGTTATTTTCTGTTCCTGTTCTAACCACATGAAAATGAACACCTTTACTACTTGGTAGAAGGGACCCAAGCAAGACCAGCACAGTCAGTTTAAAGAGAATCATTATAACAAAGATGGAGCGTGTTGGGAAATTTCTACCGGCTCAACTACTGATGAATGGATCAAACTTTGTTTTCATATTTCTTCTAGAGATACCTGTATGCATGGTTAAAGCAGAAGTTCTTATTACAACCATCCTGGATTAAGTTCTCAATAGCACAGGGCACAGATTTTATTCCTATTATCCACTGGGAGGGGGAAAGAGGGAGGCAGTAAACATCTGAATTTCTTAAGATTTCCACTGATGGAGAAAGTAGCACATCCTCCAGTAAACTCTGTCAGCAATTATTTGAACATCAACGTTAAAAATTCAGGCTTTATTTGCAAACTGAGTTTCTTTAGTTATAGTTCCCATTCTACAGGCCTTCTTACGCCTTCATCTCCAGACTGAAGAGTCCTTTAGCATCACATAATCTCTAAGTACTTATACTGACAGAAGTTGCATTAAAACACTTCATGTCCTTTTTTTCTTTGAACTAAATGGACAATTCAGTTTTCTCTTGCTGCAAAATCAAGCATCCTCAAATCATTTCTGCGGCTCTTTCCTGCACCAACTCTCTTATTTCTTTACAATGTTGACACCCAAAGCAGATTCACCAGCCTAGGAATGATCTTGCCACTACTTCATATGGAAACACCACCACTCCCAAGGCCAGGCTGATGCTGCCCTATATTTATTATTATTATAATTATCCATGTAAGTCTCCTCTTAAGACCACTAGAGAAAACATGGACAAATTTAACTGGTTGCAGCCTTTGGCCTGATTATCTAAAATGTGTCAGGCTCTTAACAGATGATTATGTTTCTGACTCTTCGTAAGAAAGAGCGGTGAAGCTGCTAATCCTGCAGAATGCAGCTGAGAGCTGGAGAAATATTCCCTCCACGAACCTGAGGAAGCAGCAATGGGAGAGACAGGCTTCAGAAAGTGATTGAGAGGAAAGAGCAGCCAGAAACAGAAGCTGAAGGTAGGTACAGAAACTGTTTTGTTTAATGGTGTAATCACATTTATATTGAAGAATAAAACCCACCATCTCAGAGCGAGCCCAATTATGGCACTTGCAAGAAACTCTGCTGACTTATATTGCAGAAATGCAAACTTAGCTCCTCCTAATCCAAATATTTATATTCATAATCCAATTTTGACAGAGTTGTTAAAATACATTATTCGTCTTCAAATTTCTAAGAAATGTTGAAGTAAAATGGCAAGAAAGAATACAAAAAAGCAGGCTCACAGCTGTGGTGAACGTTGAAGCTCAATTTTAATGTCAAGATTTTTATTTTGTTCAGGCTAATGGAGCCTGAGCATTTCACATTTCAGTGCTTCTGCCCCTACCTTCACATCTAACCTGAATAAAGAAGGCAGAGGATCGTGGTACCACCTGTATTATTGAAGGCACGTTTTCACTATTAGCAGAAATGCACTGTGGCATTAAAATTAAGACTTCACACCAAGACGGTAAGTTTCCAAAAATCATTCTTTTAATCTTTCCCGTCCACTTGACACAAAACCAAAACCAAACTAGAATCACTATTAGAACAGTAGTACCAGAACATTCTACTTGTAAGAGGAGAAGAATCAATGTACAAACACCAGAGAGCAGTGGAAAGCATTAAAAAATAAAGGGGAAAAAAAGTTTTTAAAGTGCTCTTCACACACAAAGTTTTCTACAAAAAGGTCTAAAGAGAAATAATTTTCATGTCTCAGAGTATTTATTTTCCCACAGAAGGAGAACAAATATTTACAGTCATTGGGGTTCTGCAGCACACTGGAATCATTATGCATCCAGCAAAGCAGGAGACGACAGGAACAAGTAGGAATTGTGTTCATCAAGGCCGTGCACACGAGCTCCATGCAATTCTTCTATAAGGCATAAGAAACGTAGTGATTGAGACAGCAAATTGTTAATAAATACCCCTTTTCATTATTAGATACCAGCAAGAATTACAAAGCCACTCATGACATTACCCAGGGTGAGCCCTAAAGGTCTCATACGAGCATTCCTGAAGCAGAAAACAGATGCAACCTTGGTTTTGCTGGAATACCCTGTGGTGTTTCAAAGAAAAGGCTCGCAAACCACCTGGCAGAGCCAACATCTGCCTGATCTATCTGGAAAGTACCCCCAATAAGGGACATTTCCCTTCAGGCCGACTAGAAATCAGTGCAAAGAACCGTACAATCAGTCAAACTGGCTCAGTTCTGTTACATTCACAGACAGAAATGCCCCGTGTGTCCACTTTATCCATCTTTTCGTGCTCTAGAGTCTGGAATGGTTTCAGGAAAAGATCAGTGATTTGGCTGATCACGGGAATTTTGGGAGAAATAACGGCTAATCCCCCACAGAGCTAGAGGAGCACCCGGTACAGATCCCTCACGCTAGCAACACATTTAACGCTGGGGATTTGGGTGAGACTGGTCTCTAGCAGCGTTACTCTGCCAACCATCAACATCCATCTCACCAAACATGGAGCTTAAGCCCAAACCCTGCCTTTAAGGCATTAAGGAAAGCACTGTCTTACCCCTTTCAGACGTTTTCAGAGCAGTGATGGGCAGGGCCCTTTGGACAGTCCAGGAAGAACGGACGGACATACATCTGTCAGCCCAGCATCAAGCCTCCCTGGCACAGAAAACCACACATCCTTCTCAGTGACCCGCTCCGAGGCCTAAGAGAAAAACGTTTCAGCTCCTCTGCCAGAGCAGTTGTCTTTTCAGAAGTTAACAGTGAGCTTTTTGCTGGAATATGTGAAATAATCACAGTTACCCTTTGCCGAGGGCAGTCGTCACAGTCTGAAACACAGCCTCCCTGTGAATTAGGTGGTAATTAGATTCTTCTTTGCTTATTTATGTTCTTCTCTATTTATTTATGTTAGAACATTGCCAGCATGAGTAATTCAACAGGGTTTGAACAGTGGAGTCAGACAGAATAAGAACTACCAGCTAGAAATAATAGGTAGAAGAGACCGACGTGTTTCAGCTCCAGGACAAGACTATTCTTAGATCAAGCCCGTGCATCCCCAAACGATACACCAGCCGAGCATCTGTGACAAGCGCCGCACTGGGGGGCAAGAAAGCAAGCATGAAGCTTTTACGTTTGCACTTGACCAGTCACAATATTAATTCTTGTATAACTAGGGGCAGAAGCAGCCTTTTATCCACACAGAGCCCATGCCGGGGGGTAACAGGCAGGTGGCCTTAGAGCTCCAGATAGGAGCCGCCCCTTCTCACTGGATCTTTTTGCTGTCAACCAGGCATTCGAGAGGCCAAACTGCCCCAAGCAGGCTTCGGCTAGGAACAAGTCAAATTTTCCATAAAGTCTATTGCTCACAGTGACTTAAAGTGTTATTTCTCTCCCTTCACCCAGGGGAAAAAAAGAAAAGGATGAACCCTACCTGTGCTCCTGCCTCCTGCCCCACCACCAGATCTGGACACAGGCACGAGCTCCCCACGTCCTCTCGCCTGCGCTATAACTCCCTCGCAATTTTGGGGCTAGTTACAGCTCCGTGACGTTTCTGAAGTTACACCATTCCAAGTTATCTTCCCTAAGAAAAGTCTTAGAAGATGGAAAGAATACGTGAAGAAGAGAGTTTGATGGTGGGCCAAGCATTCCGAATACCCCAATAATCAATGCTGCAGCCAATCCTGCCCAGCTGAACGGTGCGTGTCTATCTGCCAGATCAGGAGTGGGGCCCAGCCACAGCACGGATCCCGTTCACGCCACCACGGAGAGAGACACATTAAGGAGGAAAGGATTTGAAGTTGTTTATGTCCTGGTTATTTCTTTTCTGATAGGAAGGATGCTCAGGTTAGATAGCCACAAAAAAAGGTTCAGGATTTCCGACAAAACTGAAAAGGTGATAAAAATGTTTAACCAAGACTAAGAAACAGCAGAATTAACAGTGAGGAAGAGAAGACTAAAGCACGCTTCCTTTTATTTCTACAATGAATGGGAGCACAGAGAAACACACAACTTGTGGTATGGGCTACTAAAATAAAAAAAAAAGTTGTTCTTAGCTACAATCCTGCATTTCCTATGGCTCACTGCTACATACCCAAAACAGAGTAATTTTTTCGTAACAAACATTACTTTTCAGAACTGAGGAACAGGTCCCCAGCAAGTACAAAACCAGACCTGAGGATCTATTCCAGGCTTTAGCCCAGGCTTGGACAGAATGAAGGCTGAATAGCTCTGTTAATAACAGTAACGAACCTTTCCATCATGAATGCTATGAACCAATGAAAAGTAGTTTCAAGTATTTAATACTCGCTGGAAAAACCCCCCAAAGTTCATTAACAAAATGTTCATCACCACATAATGCTCTGCAATATCAGCTATTAATAAAAATAAATTATGTTTACACCAGGAATTTCTTGCAATGTTTTAAACATATACATCCAACTCCCAATTACTTTCAGCACAGGACTTTACAATTTTGTCATGAGGGTGGGGGTTTTGGGGAGGTTTGGTGGTGGTGGTTGGGTTTTGGGGTTTTTTTTTTGGTTGGTTGGTTGGGGGTTTTTTAAGCTTCAAATGGGAACACAGATATCCACACTTTTGGAGAGCAAAGAGTCCATCTGAAGGATTCTGTAATTCTACGGCTACTAGAAACTCTTTGAAAGAAACAGTTTTCGCAGACTGATCTGAATTTAGCTAGGATAGCAACCACAGAAATTGCAGATGTTCTAGAATGAAATTCAAAGTGCCACCAAGACCTGCTGCTGAGAAAAAGCTACAATCTAAACCAGCTCTGTGTCACATAACATTCTGTATACACGGTCTTCATTCTTTATTATTATTATTCTTTGCTAAAGTGGACAGCTATTGATATGAAAATCAAACACACATGCAAAGACTACCATCAAATAATAAAAAAAAAAAAAAAAAGCCTGTCTAGTGTCCATTCCCACCTCACAGAATGTTTCAAGACTTCCTAGTTGTGAGAAGCTTCTGGAGAAAGATCTGCACCCTTCCTTGCTAATCAGCAAATTAAAATGCATTTTTCTGATGTATTCTCATTACTAGAATGTATGATTTCTTTAGCTGGAGATCTCTCCAAACTTACTGAAATTGGTCTCAGCAGTGAACAGAGCATTCACAGCTGCACATGTTGATAACAGAAAATTCCAGACAATTAAGATATTTAAATTTACCTCTAATTTTTTAAGTCACTTCAGGCAACAGCAATGGCACATCTGAAAATAGATTTGAAAGACACCTTTCCTCTTGGTGCCATAACCATTCCCACAAAGCAGGGCATTACTCCAGCAGCCAAGTCTGCCCTGGGGTTGGAGTGAGGTTTACCTGGGGCCGATTCCAGCTCCCTTCCACCTTTCTCGTGCACCGGCCAGGCAACAGCGTCCTGTACTCGTTGGGTCTCCTTCAACTCCACTGCAGAAGCTACTGCTCAGTAAGTACCCGCAGCCCTCCCCGGGCACACTGTTGGGCTTCGAACAATGTTTGTGGTTATTCCCCACCACGCTGATGGAACGGAGCTTTCCCTGACATCTGGAAGACACACAGCTTTAAGATGGGCTGCTTCGCTTCGCTGCTGGCGGCGCAGACAGCATTTGGTTGAAGAACCATCTTCAACTGTGTCAGGTCTAAGGGACCTGGCTTCTGCACACAATAGTGCCACTGAATTACAGCAGCTCCAAGATTAATTTTTGCATGCAATCATTGACAGCAAGCAATGCTGACAGTTACTCAGTGTAGCCTGTGGGGAAAATTTCTCTTGGGCAGGAACTCCAGACATCGCTGAAAAATCTGAAACGCTGCACACAGCATGGAAATACTGAACTTGCCTCTCTTTCTGCAAACAGACCAAAAGGAATTAGAAAGGCTCTACTGGTGGGAAACAACAGGTTGTGATATACAATGCCACAGGACACTAGATAGTGGAAAAAGAAATCTGCTGTTTGCTTTCATTACTTGAAGACCAGTAAGTCACTGAAGAGAAAAAGTGCCGAGAATTTTAGTATTGCGTTTGTCCACAGTGGAACTTTTCGTTAAAATAAATAAGAACCCAGAACAGGTAAGGCAATGAGGAAGCCAACAGAGCCATCACCTAAACATGGTTCTCCAACAACTCACTCCAGGAAAGCTAACCAGATAGAATTAAGGCTACGGATATTAAAAAAAAATAATTAAAAAAAAAAGAAAACAAAAAAGAAAAAAGGCCACCATAGGCTTTTGACTTGATCAAGACTGGAAGCCTGGTGGCAAGCAACAGAAGGGCAGAGCAATCCCATCTAAGTGTGCTGTATAACTGTCCTGTTGTTAAAATTCAGAAGACAAAATGTATTATTTACTATGGAAAAATGTGACCCTAAGGGATTCCTCAAAAAACCGAACAAAATAAAAGGGCTTCTCCAGAAGGAGATCTGTCATTCACTACATGCTGCTCTCTGAAATTCTTTCCGGCTGAGAATTCCTATAAAAATGATCCAACATGATTTTTTTGTCACTTATCATTACAAGAAAATAACTTCATTTTTCAAATACGCTAGCACAATTCTTCCCATCTTTGTTTCAACATCCACAGATTCAGCAAACTGAAGTTTTCAGCAGCACGCATTCAGCACAGAAAGCAAAATCTTCCAATAAAAACAGACATCTAATGGTGAAAATTGCGTGCAAAGGTGCGAGAGACTTTTGCCAATAAAAATGGCAAAACCCCAACAACCAGCAGTCAAAATGCTGTGGCCTAACAGGTGTCTAAGAGATCACAAATCTCAGAGGCGTACTTTGTTATTGGAGCCATCGACGCTTGGAGAGGCACGACGCTTTCACAAGGAGGGATCCTTCCCCCACGTGGTTTTTACCTCTGTTCAGGTAACGGTGCAGGCTGAAAGCCCGGCTCCCCCACCGCAATCCCAAACTCCCGCTGCCTGGGGCACGGGCAAGCAGTGGGGCAGCAGCATTGCTGTCTCCCGGAGGTGATTACCGCGGGTACAGCTACGGAGGCAGTAAAGACTTCTGTGGTTGCGCATTTATGACCTGTGAAGTTGGAATTAACTTCATGTCCCACGGAAACATTTATATGAACCTCCCTGGCTTAACAAAGCATTTAACATAGAGAACTTACGCTGGCCAAAAGAGTAAATTACGCTTGTTAACTTTGCCTCGGGGATCCATAAGGTCGGGCACACATTCTGAGCCTCTTTCTTCCTCAGTAAAGAGCAGTTCTTGCAGCAGCAGATCAAGGGAGGGAGATCTGTAATCCAGCACTAAGGTAACTAAGCTTGAGATCCACAGGCAGAGGTAAAAAGATGGCACAAGTATTTTATTTCAGTATTGGTACTTACGAGCAAAGATAACTTGCAACTTCACCAAGCAGAGACTAATGGGATGTAAGCCACCAGTTTAGACCAGTGGTTCTGATGCCGTGGTACTGCAGGACCTTTCTCCCCCCTCTCAATCATTGACTGAAGGAAGAGCATCAACCACGAGGCCGTCAAACCGATTCCCAGCCAGGCACTTCTGGCTACCGAAATCACTCCCTTAACCCGGCTCGGCATGTCTGCAGGCCTCCTTCTGTACACGGGTCATGCACATGAAGGAGATTCTGAACCATTCAAAGCGGGGGCTTTCCTCTCTCCCCGTGAACAGCTCTGTAAGGCACCAGAGCACCTGCACTAAGGCCTCTTCTTTCACCTTTCTTTTTCCCCCTCCCGTTCAGGGCGAGTACGTAGCTGTACCCCGAACAGACTGAGAAGGCAGCTTCAACCTACGCACAAACCGCACTTCTATATACATGCAGCAAGAAGTCTTAAACAGAAAGGATAAGACAAAGCCTTATCTCTTCCCTCCCCCTCCGAAGCCTTGAGGACATCATCAAGTGGAAATATTTCAGGAGAAGACAAAAAGATGAAGGGATGACTGCTTAAAATGGGGACAGTTACAGAATGTGAAAACACCTTTCAAAGAGCTACCCAGGGACAGTCCTCTGCCCAGAACCCAAGCATTTCTGTGCCTACCCCAGCGCACCTCTGGCCTGATACTCTGCTTTCTGCAAAGGGGGGCTGATTTCCCTTCCTAAACAGATCATACTGAAAAAAAAGCACATTCAACTTGTGGCTGCAACCCAACAGAACCTGGAAGGCACAGCCTAATAACCTACAATTTTGCCATTACTGGTAGACACCACAAACTTCTCTTCATCCTAACAGTGCAGGGTTTCAGGACTTGCCAAAATAAGGGAGCGATATTAACACTGAGAAAAATATTTTTCCTAGAGCATTTAGCGTGACATTTGACAATGAGTTACATGACACTAAACCAGCTGCATGTATAAGAGTGAAAACAGTCAAGGACTGAACGCTAAAATCAGCTGGGACTCTAATAACATCATCCTTTACCCAGATGCCTTTTCTCATAAAAGTCAGTACATCAGTTTTTGAAATTTCTGCCTTTCCGTCAATTCTGGTTGGAACCATTCAAGGTATTCAAAACCTGTTAGCATGAGGGAGAGAAATGAAAACACGTAAGCACACACAAGAGGCTGCATGATCACATGAGCCCTATCTCCACAAATAAATTAAACTGGGAACACAAGGGAAGAAAACCAGAAAGACCACAGGGGAAAGCAATTGGACAGAAATTCTTATTGCAGCAGTTTAGTTATGAATCGAGTGAGCGCAAGTCCTGTTGAAGCCCAAGACACACGCTACGTATTTATTTGAAATGGAGCCTATACATCTTAAAGAGGGTATTTGAATGTTTCATTTTGCCACAGCGCACTCCAAAAAACAATTACCCTTTTCTGGGGTCACATCCCAATGAACCTACACCACGGTATGAACTGTCAGGTTACATCAATTACATAAAGAATGTATCAAGAAGTTTGACAATAACAGAGCAGATTTCTATGCCTCAACAATTACCTGAATGTTCAGCTGAAGATTTTTCTGAAGTTTTATTGTCCAAATTTTCATGTCGAATAACCTATAACACAGAATATAGTTCTATAGCATAGAACTGAGGATTCAAAAGAAAACTGCAAGTCAAAATAATTGCATGGCTTAGTACAAGGCTAAGCACATCAGCACAGCAACAACGAGCAGCAGTCAGACTTCCCCGCTCCAGCCAAAATAAATTATCTCCTTTTGCAGCTCTCAAATGGAAGACAAACTCCTCTTTCAGAGGCAAACGGGACGCGTTGCAGCAGCACAAACTGGTGGGCTGCCTTCAGTCTGCTATGGCTTCCCAGCATGCCGAAGCCACGAAGGAGGGAACGTCCAATGAAGCCAGAATTGAGACTTCACAGGAGCAGTGCTGATTCCCTCAACTACGGGCTATATGCAAAATATATTTAAGAAAGATACATATTTATTTACACAAATACAAAGCTCTTTATGTAAAGATGCCAAATCACAGCTGGGAAACGCTGGGCTGTATGGGAAGCAGCCACAGACTGCCAGGAGTCAGAGGAGCTTTTACCTTAAAGAAATTCATCACCTTATCGCGAGCGGCCCCCTTCTGCAGAGGGTGAAAATAAATAGTAAGTATTAGAAATGAAAAAAAAAAAAAAAGTATTATTAAATCCTAAAACTCATAACAGCTAACTTTCTTTCGAGACAAATGTCTCCCTTCCTCACCCCCAAGAAAAAAAAGAAAACCTCAAAATATTCAGATTGAAGAAAAAACGAAAAAGAAAACAAAGGGAAATAAAACCTAAATGTCTTAATCATGGATCTTTTCCATAGACCTCAGGAGAAACGGCATGAAACGTAACACTGCTTTTTGCTGTTAGTTTTCCCCTTTCTTCATGCCTCACTAAGTACATATGCACACCATGTTTTATTAAAAAAAAAAAACACAAACAAAAAACCCCAAAAACCCCAAAACCACAAACCTGCTGAGTTTCCAGGAGCATTTTATACTCCAGTCTTACCGGTTTCTGCAATGCTTCATATGAGAAGGACCATAGTTTATGAAAAAGGCCCCTAGGGGTTTCCACTGACTCATACTGCCTGCTCCTTAGCAATAATCATCATCATCATCTTTAAACATCCCCGCCTACAAAGAACGAGGAAAGCCTACCAGCCCGCTTCAAGGGCACATAATAAGCAAAGCAGGTGGAAAAGTGAGACTTGCAAAAGAGACCAAGCACATTTCCAGCCATTTCCCGTTGTTAGACAAGGTATTGGTTCAGCAAACAGCTTCTGAAACATACTTTAAAAAAAAATAATATTCCAAATATTCCACTGAAACCATAAATAATTGACAGTATCTTTCTACATACAAATGTCCTATTAACATATTTAACAAAGAGCAAACAAAAAGCAGGATAAAGGGAGCAATCGTTAGGATGACAATTGCTAAATCACAGAAGGTGGCGTGTAAGTTTGTGTTAACCCTAATGCCGACTGAAGACTGAATAACGGAGATTGTCATTCAAAACGCCATGGGAGCCCAAATTTACCTGAAGTCTTTTAGAGGGCTGGGTAAGACAGTACCGAAATGCAGCAACGAACCAGACAAACGCATCAAAGCCATGTGCAAGAATCACCAGGAGGGAAAGGGCTGTGCTGGGTTTCTGTAGCAGAGCTGGTGATGAACATCAGGCTTTCAGGTTTTACAACCTTTTCCAAGGTAAAATTGTAAACCCTCTGGACCTTTCCAGTGTGTCCCTTTTTATCATGCAACCTTTTTTTTTTTTTCTCCTTAATTTTAAGAGTATGAATCCACTAGTGCAGGAGAACGTACTTAATTATATATTACTTAATTATATATTGCCAATTCTGGGTAGTGTGGGTCTCACAGGCTGCAATCGCCTAGTTTTCCCTCAGAAAAATCTCAGTTTATAAGTGAGGTTAAAGAGCAAACTTAGCATACTGGACAGAACAATAATAATAATTACTAATCCTTTCCACAGTCTAGGAAACTGTCTCTGACACTGGTATCGGCTCTAGATCCAATACCAAGGACTGACACCTAGTACATCAGATTTTCCTCTGGAGGAATTGGACAGCAGCTTTACTGATCTGATTAGAAACTAAGTTTTAGGAGTAGTTTAAGCCCTTCAGACAGAAAAAGTTATCTGAAAAATTGGGGACTTCTTGGCTCATAATTATCTCAATTTTCACATCCTCATTCCAAGACAGTTCTTTGGGACAACTCTGCTGTCAGATCTTTGTTAGCGGTTTTTCTTTGGCTCTGTGAACTTTTTAATTTTCTAAAGTACAATATTTTTCTCCTCTATCTTGCCATTACGACTTTTTAAAATAGAAACAGGGAAGATATAAATATGTATAGTAAGTATAGGAATGATGTTGTGTAAGAGACTTTTCCTAGATACAATTTTTTATCTTAACCTCTTAAGCTGTCTACAGAACAACCTGGGGCTCTCAGTTCAGAATGCGCCCTTCATGGCACCCCTCCAACAAAAACATCAGAGCTTCAGCTCCCCTCCGTGTCTCGTCCAAGGCTTGAATAAATCAGAGGGGAAGAGCTTGGGCTGCCAGGCCTGCCTGAGGCTGTTCCGGAGTGGAAGCAATGAGGAGGAACACAAACCTTAGAGGCAGTCCTGGGCCTGAAAAGGCCTGGAAACCAAAAGGGAGACCAAAAAAAAAAAAAAAAAATCATTCACACTGCAAGAATATGGAGGAAACCTTCCAAATCAGCCATGAATTTGAGGAGAAAAAGAAATTAATTGGTTTGGGGAGAGGCACAAGGAAAAGATCAACCAGTGCTTTCCCTCTACAGACTCTGCCAGGATCCCCCTTCTTTCCTCTCGTGAAGGGGGCAAGGACCCCCACCTTTAAAACCCACACACAAATTCACCCCAACAACATTCCTATCACCCACTTTGAACACAGGGCGCAATACCCAGAGGAGAATGCACAAACACCCCAGCGAACTTAGCACCAAGGTTTCGTGGAAGCACGCTGCACCTCCCAAAGCCAAGGGCTGCCGCTATTCCCAGTCTTCTTCCAAACTGGTCCAAGTCCCCACTCATACTGGAAAAGGTTTGCAGACTCCATCTTTCTCCCACCTCCCTCCCAATAACTTCAAAGATTCATTTTAGGTGACAAAGTGGCCCGATTTCAATTCTTCCTTACTATTTTCATTTTCACAGTCTTTCTGCACGAGCTGGCTGAACTTCAGCCCTGCAGCCCCCCTGCCCTTCCCCAGCAGCCGAATCTCTAACCTTTGAGAGACCTCTAACCTTTGAGAGACAGGGGTTTGGACCAGTGCAGAGCTCAAGAGATTCAATTGCTCTCGCTGGGCTTCAGTAAATGCTTTTAGGTACAAGCCCATAAAATTTCTTTCTTGACGTGCACCGCATCCTGGTCCGAACATGCATTATATCCTAGAGTTCTCCCACCTCCATTCCATTTGAAATAAATGACAAAGCCTGCAGACTGGTAATGTCCTTTACTATTACAGTGGAGAAAACCCCTGCTATTTTCTTTTAATTTAAAGGCTTGTTTCCTTTCTGCTGGCACGTTTTAGGACTCCAGGGATGCATAGAACTTACTCCCAATTTCAGCTATGGTACCAACGTCTGGCAAAGATAGAGCTTTCATTCAATGCATGGTTACAACCTGCTCTTCCTGGCTGGTTGTTTTTCCTAATTTTAAGTTAATAAGGAAGCGTTCTGTGCTCACTTAACAAACATATTTGTTTTAAGGTTTGGATTTATATTTTGGTAGTTTCCCTTTTCAACTTATGACCAGGGCTTAGCTATCACAACACCTTACTCCTTTTTGATTCATATTTTCTTTAAAGATTATACTGGTGTACATTTATAGGCAACATATTATATATGATAAAGGTGATATATTTATAGGCAAAACCACTGTGTCAATATTACTAACGGTTAAAGAATAAGGATGGGGAAAAAGAACATACATTTTTCAGCTAGTTTGGATTACAGGGCTGCGACTGGAACGTGCCAGTCAAAAATGGAACATGTTGGGCATGTGACTGCAATTCTAAGCTACACTGAGTAAAGGAAATTATTTTACTTTCAGGTAAAGATTCACATGCTATTTTTTCCCCTTCCTTAGTAAGGACATTCTCTTGTAAAGCACTATACTTTTTGCGGGGTTTTTTTGTGTGTTCATTTTAAACAGAGAGGAGAAAGACTCAGAAACCCAATGGACTTTATTCTTCGGTTCAGGAAGTGTTGGTGAGCTGTGGTTTTCATGACAACACATATTATATCAACACTAAAAAAAAAAAAAAGAAAAAAAAAAAGAGTAAAACAATTTCTTCACAGCAACTTCCTCCGCAACAACCAATATAATTAAACCATTATTTTCATCAAGCTCATACTTTTCAGGTTCCCCAATTTTGCACTGTGAAAAAAAATTCCAAACTACTAAAAAAAGCATGTTTGTAAGAAAAGAAGATTTGATTGTGAAAGACACTTCCCCATTTAAGTGTTGCTGTGATTGTATAAAAAGCAAAAGGATCAGATTGCTGGTTTGGGCTGGGGCAGAGTTCATTTTCTTCACAGCAGCTCCCATGGGGCCGGGGTTGGGATCGGGGCTGGGAACAGCGCTCAGCACCCCGGGATGGGTTCGTCCCTGCCGAGCAGGGCTTGCACAGAGCCCAGGCCCTTTCTGCCGCTCACCCCACCCCACCAGCCAGGGGATGGGGGGCACACGGCCGGGCCAGCTGACCCCGCCTGCCCCCAGGGGTACCCCCCACCCCACGGCGTCCTGCTGAGCACACAGAGCTGGGGGAAGGAGGAGGGAGGGGGGACGTTGGGAGCCATGGTGTTTGCCTGCCCCAGTCACCGTTGGGCGTGATGGAGCCCGGCTGTCCTGGGGGGGGCTGAGCACCCCCTGTCATGGCAAGCAGGGAAGGAATCCCTGGCCTTGCTTTGCTTGTACGCACAGCTTTTGCCTTACCTATTAAGCTGTCTTTACCTCAACCCATGAGTTTCCTCACTTTTACCCTGCTGATTCTCTGCCCCATCCCACCAGAGGGAGAGTGAGCAAGTGGCTGGGGGGGCTAAGTTGCCAGCTGGGGTTAAACCACAACAAGATGACATCTCTGTGTTTAATTAATTTATTTTCCTGCCATGTACTCTTTTAAGTCAACGTCAAACACCTAAAAAGGCAAAAGAAACTGGTGTTGGAGCTTACTGTACTACTCAAGCATAAATGTCACTGCCACGCACACCCTGTAGTATCAGCTCGACTATTAAGGTTAGCAATTACAACTCTTTACAACTAAGACCAAAAACATTCATCTGGACCAATACCTAGTAAACCTAATCAATGCTGAAGACCTCTTTCTACAAATATTCAACACATGCCGCTCCCCTGAATTCCATCTCTCTAGTTGCCAACAGCTTTCCTACTGTTTTTCTTGCAGCGTTGAAAAAGGGATGCAGATGTCTCATTATCATACCTAAATTTCTAAATTTTTGCACCTTCAAAACATACAGTGTCTGAAGCCATTATTCTTCTTTTAAAAATAAGCTAATTTGAAGTGTTTCAAAAGAGTTATACCCTCAAAATTAGTCAGTCAAATAACACTGGCGAGATCCATTATATTATTCTTAATTATAATCTTAAACGTCTTTGACAGCTTTCTGCAAAAAACAAGTAAACCTACCCAGGGTTAGCAAAGGCTGCCAGTATCAGACTCCCTCTAGGGTTACGGAGAAGGAGCAGATGTGAGAACTGGTCTCAAAAAAAATTCATTACAGATGAAAAAAACCTTAAAGAGCAAATAGACACGGTGAGTAACAAGTGAGCAGGGCCAGATGCCATTCACCTGGGGATCATAAAAATCTTGGAGATAGAAAAGCTGGATTACAAACCAGGAGTTAAACCACTCACTTCGAACCAGGCTCTGGATGCACTGGCAGGAGGCGATTAACAAGCGACCAAGGTATTAAAAAAGCGTTCAGAGGAGAGTCTGGGCAAGTACAGATGAGCAGGTCTGAGCTGAGGTTGGGCAAACCATCCAAAGCTGTTGCAAAGAGCAGAAATAGTGGGGAGATGAGTAACCACGACATACAGGAAAAAGTCAACGCAGCTTTTATAAGGTGAAGATGCATCTCTCAAACCTCCTGGACTCTCCTGGTGGTTGACAGAGTCTACTTCATTCTTCTGAAGGTTTCAGCAAGGTCTTCTGGCCAAGACTCCTACAAAAACTGTGCTACCGTAACATGCGAGGAAAGGCCCCTGCTCATCCCACCAACCAACTTGGTTAGCAGGTGAGAAAAATAAAAGGTAGGAATAAGTGGCCATTGGAGCATTTCAGGATCTGTGCACAGGTTTGTGACACGCAACGGCTCCTAAGATAAGCCGGAAAGGGAGCAGGATGGTGGGATGACAAAGTCTGCACTAAAATAAAGTTTTGGTTTACACGTTCTTGGAGCTGAACCATGGAAAATACCCTCAAGTTTCTACTCAAACCTTCGAAGAGACCAGCAATGGGGAAAATTACTGGACAGCTGTGGCAGGTGGACAGTGGCACTGGCATATGATGGAAAGGGAGAGGAGCACCCATTTGGCAGAAGAAAATTCAAAGTTTCAACTGTTTTTCTCCATAAATCTTTCTGCTTTACTCGCTGTCAGACATTCATGCTGTTATAGTCATGGAATCCTGAAATCCATCCCTAACTAGCTGCAGAAACAGCTGAATGATAAGAACAAGACTGTCACATACTAAGTAAAATCTCAGAAAAATAGTTTGGATTTTATAACGGAGAACAGCATTAATAACCTCTAGCCCAGTGAGATTTAAAAATTAATTCTTCTCAAATAAAATATCAGTTTCTACCTTCAAATAAGAGTATTTTTTAACCTTTAATAGCCTATTTGAAGGGGAATTTAAAAAGCACTTTCACTCAGCGCATCTCCCTGTTAAGAGTGAGAATGTTTCACTTTGTACCTCAATACAGAAAAAACCCTATGAAGTTCATACAAAATCTTGGGTGCTCTAGTATTTCTAGAACGCAGGCATCCTGCCCTTGTTTTTAAGTTGTTTTTTAAGCTTGCCGTTTTGAAAGCTACCCTAAGGCACGGGGCAGTAAGATCCAACAGCATTCGTTGTGCAACTTTCAGATTTAGGTTCTAAGCTACCAACAAGATGACAATAATTTCTTTCAGTCTGTAAAATGTGTGTGTTTTATTCTCCTCATATAATGAATCTGAAGTAAAATTTTTACTTCAGGATGAAGCTACCCACCGCATCTCTGGAATACTGGATTTTTGCTGCCAAAATTCAAGACCTAGCATCAGAATAAAACCCATGTATACTTCTGGCTTTATTTTGCAGTTTTACGTTCTACAGCCTTTATTAAAATACCAGCAATCAAACCAAGAAAGGCTATTTGCTGGTGAGCAACGCTGTTCAAGATTTATACCTTCAAACAGCAGATGTCTACGTGCCCTGCCATGCAAGACCAGGAACGTTCCTGTCCTGTAACCATTTAGGTTGCACGTATGCTTCTCAGCAGAATCATATACACCCTCTCCTTTGGCTTAACCATCTGCTTTCTCTTGGTAGACCACACATCACCTTGTCTCAGAAGGGAAGAGGAATACCGCACAGCCAAAGCACGTTAACCTCCATTAGCTGCTTCCTCTGAAGACATCCCTTTCTCCTGCCCTCTTCGCCTTGGAGACTCTGACTTCTCTAGCAAAACAAACCAAGTATTTCTCACATTCCAGAAAAAGTGCTCCATCAGCTAGAAAACCATGGCATTCCATTGGCATGTGTATTTTTCAGTTCCTATAAAAATACTGCTCCAGTCCCTATCCCCAGATAAACCCATGCCTAAACACTCCTGACGCCCAGCCCTTCCAGGCTAAAAGGCAAAAGGAACTCAACACACGGCGCAATGCTGAGCACAGTAGCGGATGCTACAGCTAATCTGAATAACATCAGCAAATTTTACAAGTATATAAATATAAATTTCCACTGCCGTAAAATAAAAAAAAGCTGAGACTTATTTGCACCTTTACCAAATGCCTAAACTCCATCAAAAAGAGGCTGGTATGATTTTTTCATTTATGATAAATTAACACAAAGGTAACGCAGAGGTAAAATATTAACAGAGCAGCAATAAGATACTGATAACCCTCTCGGATTCTAAGGTCAACTAATGTTTGCAACTCCGTCCTGCTGACATGCAGCAGCACAAGCACCTTAACCTCACAGGACACCTAAGAATAAAACGTTGGTCTTAAAGATGAGTCAAATTGCACCCTAGAAAAAAAAGCACTCTAAACAACAGACTGCCAACACAACCTGCAGAGACTCAGTTCTGACCTGCAGCCTTTCCTCTATTTTTATTGTGAAACTTTGCTTTGAGGGAATAAACCCATCCCTAATCCTATCCCCAGCAAGAGAAAAATGGGATGCACAAGCATGGGTCCACATTCATGTGCTTATGGCAATCAGAGTAAAATAAACACGTAAAATAAGCTCTTTTGAAAAGAAGGCATAAAATAGTAACCCACAATACATTCCCACCCCCCCAATTTGTATCCAAAAGTAAGTGCCATGAATTAATTGGTATTAACAAATGAAGAACCTGCTATAAGCAAGCATATTGAACACTGGGCACCATCACCTCCAGAAAACGCCTTGAAGAGCATAAGAAACACAATTCAACCCAACTGTATAAAACCCGACACCACAAAATCTGATATCCCAACTGCTTAACTCTGTGTTCCTGTCCGTAAGTCTAACATTAAGCTTTCACTCCTAACCTGTATTTTGTTCCGAGATGAGGTTATTTAGCATCTGGAATCTTTGACAGAAAGAAACAGGAGGAGGAAAAAGTTGCCCACTTGCAATGCTGGGCAACACCGAAGAGCGGTATTTTCATACGAGTCTTTACCTCAGACAGAACTTTATATATCCCTACTGCAGTTCAGCTGAGTCTGAGTTCCTCTGTTGGATCTAGTGATCATGCCGGTGCCGGATGAATAAATCAGCTTATCAACGTGATGGAAAAATCATCTGCTAAAAAACCCACCAAAAGATAAAAGCAAATTGGTTAGCCTTGTTAGACGAGCCCCTGAGAGTCAGCCCAGAGAAGGGGCACGGGACCCTGGGGCAGGGTAGGAGAGAACAGGACGGCTCCTTTTGGAGCATTCTGCCCACTGATCACGTTAGATACAACCTGCAACCACATCCTGCAAGCAGCAAGAGAGAACAGTACAAGCAGAGAGGCATCAAACCAAAAGTCTAAGGTATAAAACAGGTAACAAGTAGCATGGGATGTACAATGGGAAATGACAGCATCTGAAGTACTGCACAAGTCGAGACAAAGGGAAGTACTAATGACTGCTTAATGGGGAAGATAAATAATCCCTTATGCAAGTCTAAAACGCTCAGACCTTTTTAGTGCCATTCTTCACAAATATTAGACGTTACCAGGTATTTAAGGCCAGTTAACCAGGGTTTAGAAGCTCACGTCCCAAAAGTTGGGGAAAGAAACAGCTAAAGAATGTTAAATTTATTAAGATTTTTAAGATTTATTCAAATCAGCAGGGCTAGGTAGAAATTACTTTTATCTTAGGAACTAGCAGAAGCAAACCCCATCTTGACAGACAACTCAATGTCCCCAAGGACTAATGAAGGACAAATCTAGGACTTCAAAAATGGGAGGAAGGAGGACTCGAGGAATTAGAGATCAGTAGTCTTAACTTTGCTACCCAGGAAGGTACAAGAACATATTATTAATCAATTTACAGGCACCTAGGGGATAATAAATGGATAGCAAACAGCCAGCATGAATTTGTCAAGTACAAATCATGTCAACCCAACCTAATTTCCACCTCTGACAGAGTAACTAGATTAGCGCATAAATATGAAATGTCTTCACTCAGGCTTCTACCAGCAACATACGTTTTCTTCAGAAAAAGTGAACAAAGTTTTGCAATTAGGTAAAAGGCACAGGGGTAGTTTTTAAAATGTTCTCTTTCAACCTGAAGGATGTTTCAAGTACAGTTCTGAAGAGATACGTCCTGTGTTCTTTAATATCTTCACTAATGATTTAGAAGATGAATTATAGAGTAGACTCACAAAAATATGCAGATGACTGTGATGAAAAGGGTAAAAATAACTCTGGAGAACAAGATCAAAATTTGAAGCTATCTTTAGAAACTGGAAGAAAAGACCAAAAATCTTATCCAAACAAGCCAATAATCTAGACAGAAGTGACATCAGAAGCAAGAACACATATTGGGGACCCCATGGCAAGGAGACCACGCTGCACGAAGAGGATCAGGACTTTCTATAAGCAGCAGATCTCAGCTCTGGGCAAACCCCCGCAGGAACGCTGTGCACGGTAAGCACAAGCGCAGCCTCCACTTCGTACTCACAAGCCCTCATCTACAACACGCATCCAGATGATGTGACTGCATTATAAAAGATGACATGGATTAATTGGAAAAGTTCAGAGGAACACAACCAGAACAATAATTGAAGAGCATACAAAAAAGAGCTGAAAGAACTGAGTTTGTTTCTTCTTAAAAACCTAAGAAAATCTCACAGCAATTATGGCACTTAAGTCTTCAACAACATAAAGCTTATTATGAAGAGGAGGAAAATCAGCCCCAGTCCTGACTCTTTGGGGAAAGAACAGGCAGGCACAGGCTCCATTTTCAGGAGAGAGATCTGAGGTTGGAGTTCAGGCAAAACTTTCTGTGCACAAGGCCAGCGCAGCCCCGGTCCGAGGCACCTGGGGAGTTTGTGCATCTCTTCCTTAAGAGCAAATTTAGGCAAACATCTGCCAGAGCACTTGTTCCTGCTTCCGAACAGGGAGACAAGCAGTGATGAACTCCCAAAGAGACTTCCAGCCTTAAACAGAGATAACTCCCTCTGACAAAAGAGCTCCCGGTTTCAAGAAAGAGAATACATCAGATTAACGTTTTCAGGTGACTCACTTGGTTTCAGAGGATAAACCAGTTATGCCCCAGTTTGCCAAGATATTCATGAGCTGGTAACACAAAGCAGAACCACAAAGATACAATCAGCTTCTCCATCATTGGAAATGCCTGTCTTGACCAAAACTTTTATTTCAGCTTGTAAGCTGTAATAATATAAATGTGCATTCCAATAGAAATGTACAGAAGACCCATAAATAAAGGAACAGAAGTAGCTACAATGTTTTTTTCCTTTTAATTCTGTTAACTATGCTAAAACACAAGTTCTAGAGAGGATCTGAAGTTACTGTTATCCGTTAGAGTATGTTCAAGGTTTCAGGTTATTTTAACCCATTGTAGGAACTCACTTAGCTTGCTGCTGTTCAAATGCATCATTTCTCCTCCCTTTTTCTCCGAAGTTCTCATGGCACACTTTATTTTGAGATATCATTAGAAAATACTGCATTTTGAAAATTAACATCACCTTGAGAGTTCAGCTATTAAAAAAAAAAAAAAAAAGAGAACTTGATTAACCAGCTCTTTCCTCAGTCTCAACCAGTTTGGTAAGGCCCAATTTCTAGGGCACTGATGGGCACCCATGCAGCCTGGCTGACTGCTGGTGTTATCTTCAGATGAGAACACAGATGTAGTGTAATTTGATTTGGGTCAGAACAGGAGCTTTCAACTCTGCAGTTTTTAATCCATGGACTTTTATTAAGGAACTTCTTTCCTCTCTGAATGCAGGACATACTATTGATTTGGTTATACGCAGATGTAGTCTGACAGAGTACCTCTTTCTGTAAGCTATTTTCATAGTTTCCACATTAATCTTCACTTTTTAAATGCTGAAGAATTGTAGCTGCAGCATTAATTCCTTTTAGAGTAATCTAAAATGTCAAGGTAATTACTAAATATAAAATAAAAACATCAAGGGTCTGGGTTTTTTCATTCTGAATTATTTTGGGGTCTGCTTTTCTTTGTTTGCCATTTTATGTTTAATCTTTCAATACAAAAGTTGCTTCTTAAGGACATTTCAAAGAACTAAATTTTCTTTTTTTTTTTTGATACTTGGTGACTCAAAGCAGTTGCAGCTATTGGGTAAAGTGCTAAGTTTACCCGGACAGATTACTATTACTAATGGCACTAATGGAAATTATAATTTTCTTGCCATCCCTAATTCAGCTCTAATGCATTGCTTAAGTAGATGGACTTGTATCAACTTTTTTGTTCTTCCTTTCTGAAAAGGTAAGGACGTCTTCAATTGAGTATCATTAAGTCCAGGAAGAAATTGCCGTTAGAACATAAGCACTGACTTAATTTAACAGTCTTGGTTTCCAGCACAATGGTTAACACAATTCCTCTATGAGCCTCCCTGGCTCAAAAGAGGAGAGAACTCCCAGGAAGGCCTCCCCCACCCTCAGAGGTACCGAGACTCAAGAGGTTTCTTTAAAACAGAATGACGACTCCAGAGCGCTGTTATTTTTAACCCCAATTATTCATTCGTGATTACAGTCCTTGCTTTCAGACCTGCTTGTAGCGTGAAGCAGAAGGAAACCAAGCTAGACCCATCCGCACTGACGCCAGGCACTGTTCAGGGAGGTTCATTAACGGACCTGGGCAACGTAGCGGTGCCTCAGCTCAAGCTGGGGTCACGCTCAGTTAAACGCTAAATGTTAAATACACGCTTCCTTCCCACCCAGCACTTCCCAAATTGCTCCATCACGGACCCAACACCAGGGGTGTTGTGGTTTAACCCGAAACGTGCTCGCTTCACAGCCTCACCCAACAGTTCAGTCACCAGCAACAGGAGCGAACAGAAGGTGACTTCACGCTAAGCAAACAGCCCATGGGAACTTGTTACCCCACAGTGCTTCACTTGCCTAAGTTGGTGTCCTCGGTGAGGCGAGTGCTTCAAGCAAACAGGCAGGAGAAAAAGTAGACATGGGAAGCACTAAGAAAATTGCCAGCTGGAAGAAAAAGGTTTGGATGAGAGAGATGGATGAAGTTTCAGACCAGTTCACACATTCCGAAAACAGTTTGCTCATCCTGTTACGCTAAAATAAATAAATAAATAAATAAATAAAAATAACAGTGCTTTTCAACATCAGCCTTACTAGGCAAGAGATATATTCTTCCGTCACGGGTCTGCTTTCTGGGGCAAGTTTAAGCAAGCAAAATGCCTGGGACTGAGCCAGTCTGTGACCCTCCGTCGCCGACAGCACCAGCAGCCTGTGACGCTTGCCCTGCTGCTGCCCTTGGCTGCCACATCCTTCAGGTTCCGACCGCTGGGTGCAGGGTGGGTGAACACCACCCAGCTTGCCACCGCACCGGGCAGCAACGGGATCACAGAAAAGCAGCTCACGTTAGAACAGGTCAGGTAGGGCTTCGTTAACAACTTCAGGCTACTCCAAAAAATACCCTATCCGTATGAAGAGATTTCCTTACATAAATTCAATGGAATTTAATGTGATTTAAAGAGAAAAAGAACGAAAATACCAGTTTAAAGAAAAAAAAAACACCAGCAAGTTAATGTATTCCATTTAATTTAGCATGCTAATTAGCAAATTACAAGCAGATGCAAATTTAGGGACTATATTTAAAGAAGATAAACTACTTGTTTCGATGCGATGATAATACAATGATTTTCATCTACCCATTCATTAGTTGTCATGGTTTTAATTTGTTTGCTTTGTTACGTTTAATTTGTTAGCTCTGCTAGTTGTTGCTGCATTTCATCTCCACTTCAAACAGTTGAAATTTTAACCTTTGAGAACGACGACTGCAATGCAGAACAAAGCCTTGGTTTTTATTGCCACTTGAGAATATTTGAAACTACATTTTTAGGTTTAAGTTACTGAAAAATTCCTGGCTGGACTTCTTAAGAGTACGAAGGTACAGGCTCCAGAGCATGTCAGGATCCCTGTTAAATAAACCCAATATTGTAATTGATAGGAAGCCACACCACTACCTAGAATATTGTTTACATTAAAGAGTTTAATGTGGGAGCTTAAGATTTAAGAGCTTGACTTCTCTGACTCCTTTCACAACCGTTCATCCTCTCTTGCAAAGACAAAGCAGTCTTTTAAAATGGGGAACTATAAAGAGTTTTGTTTTCAATAAACCTCCCCGATATACAGCCATATAAACCCAGAGGCGCAGAACATGTATCAGTAAAATTATTTCCCAACACATATATGCAGCTACGCTTCGGACTGACCTGTCTTAGTATCAGCCAAGTGGGCGGGTGGACGACTGGCCCCACCCCACAAACTGGCAGACCTTCTTCCCCGTGCTCAGAGCCTGGGTATCTCCGAGGAGGAAACCTGGGGACCAAAATCTCGGACCCGTACACAGAGCTCCTGCCTTGCTTGTTGAATTTGGGCTCCCACCAGTCACCATACATTCAGTTCAGTGATATGTTTTTCAGGCTCTCAACTTTTGACAGTCATCACATTTCCTAAATGCATCATTTATCAATACATACTGACACACTCGGGGGGGGGACGGGGGGACACACGACAGGACAGATACAACGCACACAAACATTTACAGAAACGTATTACAGAAAAACACTCCAGACAGAATGATGGAAGTAAGTTAGCCTTGCTGGAGCAAGCCCTTTCTTGTTTTCTATTTAGGGAACAGAAAACATCACTCATTTCTCCCTTCCCTTGACTCCTGTCTAGCTCTGGGAGCTACATCACATAAATAAAGCATCAGTTAGCCAGTATAATAAGAAGCTAAAGAAACATTAGCTCCAAAAGCCAAGACTGTGATTGCAGCTTCAGTTCAAAGACGATGTCAGCTCTCTAATTCACATGTTACTGAGTTCATCTGGTCCCCAGGTGTAACTTCAGGTGCCAACCATGTGGGCAGGGAGAATATTGACTCATTTGGACAGAGCAAGGGCAGTAAAGAGCAAACTGAAAGATGCCCTGAGGGGAGGAAGACAAAGGCCATCTTACGGTTTTACACCAAACTGTAAAAAATTACTGAGCCTGGGTCCTGTAATTAACTCTAACATCCACCCCCCAGTGCGGACCATGAATCATTTGTCACCTTGCACTCATCACCTCGGCTTGGCAGGATCACTGTCCATGCACCAAAGCTTTTCACCAGAGCAGATCCTTGGAAACCAAATGAGACACAGGTAAATGCATGAATCTCTTAAAACATACACAAAATTTTCTAAAAGCAGCTAAGATCACAGGGCCCATAACTGAAAGCTCAAGACATAACACTAAGTGTGAAAACATCTGCCAGAAGTTTTTATCAGTGTCAAACCTTTGCATATATTTTGTATGCTGCTTCTCTTCAGACGTTGGGCAAATAAGAAATTAAAAAAACAACTGCTTTATGGCTTGCAGTCTATTCCAGATAAAAATTCAAGTCCCAGACATAAAAAGAGGAATCCATCCACGTTGGACAAGTGACAGAGGCAAAATAGGCAATGATTTACAGTAGCAAAGCACCAGCAAGAAAAGTGAGAACACTGAATAAGCTGAGTATTGATAAACACATCGTAGAGCCCATCAGCGCTCCCCAACTCCAAAATCAGTACTGGTGTTGAAAAATACCCACCAACAAAATCGTATGTATTTGTTTAAAGATGGCAACACAAATAGTGATTTTGTCCAGCAGAAGTATTAAGGCAAAAGAGTTGCTGAAGGGCAAATATCCATCATGAGGCTTCACCACCACATCAGATGTTGGCAGGGAGAACCGTGTAACCAATCTCCAGGAGATACAGCAGAAACAAATAATTTTCCAAAGAACAGGAGTATAATGTATACTAAAAAACAAACCAGACTTAGCATCCTGATGGTATTCCACCATACAGAAGACTACCAAACTGTTGGGGAGAAATCTGGCTGAGTACTGAGAATAAAGAGTAAACTGGAAAGACAAATACATTCTTCTCAGTCCTGATTACTGAGAGATAACTGAAGAGAGCAAGGAAAAAGCAGAAAACAGAAAATAAAGAAATAAGTACCAACGTGGGAACTACTTCTTTCAATCCTCACATGAGTGCAGACCAGCACTTCTGATTCACTGCAGAGGCACCTTCATACCTCATGGACACCTTGCATTTTAGCTCAGTGCACACTATGAATGCCCCATCCCTTTGACCAAGAACGTTAATCCTGATGTTCTCCAGGGTCGACTCTACCTTACATTTCCCTATTCTCTACAGAGACCACTGCCATATCCTACCCAGTCTTCAGGCTCCTTCTCATTCACATCCTTACTTCTAGCACTGTTTTTTTAAATCACAAAACAAAGGAACCTGTGACGGCCAAATTAGTTCTGTTTAATACATTCCTAAGTACATAACAAGGCAATCTTACTACCACCAGTTTCCCCACCAAAACTTAGATTCTTAGCCCAGAATGAAAGTTGTTTGTGGATAGAACAGCACTAGTATTTGCTTAGTTGAACTTCTAGTATGCTATGAGCCACTGTATTTGTAATATGCATAGCTTTCAGAAACAGCAAGTCCGAAGGGGAAAGTATAGGTGATGCGCAGAACATCTATAACGGGCAGCCAGAACATTGAACGTAAGCGTTAGTTATCAATCCAAAGACATTTAGTCGGCTTCCTTGGCATCTTATTTTCCAGCAGGATGGCATTAGTGGCAATGGACAGATGCATGGCTGCTACACAACCTTCCTCCAAGAGTTATCTGCCTCACTGTCACTTGATAAAATTAATGTTGTTATGAATATGCATGGAGTCATGCTGTTCTACTGCCAAGGAACCCAGCGATATTAAAGGCACAGCATAAATCACTGACTGTAGAAGAACAGCGAGATCAGCACCCCTGTTGGTGAATCACCTCAGTGTAACTGAAACAGAGAGACCCCAGGGGCACGTGGGCACCTTGGGTTTCTCATGCAGTCTCTGCCACCAAAGGCGTTTCCCAAACACAACACCCTCCTCCCCAGTGCTGCAGAGTTACCAGAGATGAGACTCGTTAAAGGGAGAAGCCTCACACCAGTCCTGTAAGGCATCGTTCTTCCTACTGGATATGCCTTGGCAGATGCTCTCTTTGGGGCTAGACCACATCCCATCCCACCCATCGCAGTCCACATTTTCAAGCTCTATAGGCAGAAGTGGTTTTAGTGGCTTTGAGCACACACAACACACAGCTTTTGCTTTTAATAGAGCAAATAATTATTTCTCATGCTTGCCCAGCAAAAGCAGAAAGTCAGTAAACGGTTATGGTCCCTTCCATCCCCTGCAGTCGAACACACACCCTACACCCAACACGCTGCTCTTGCAAATGTGTAACCCCCCCAAATATCACCCCTCGGAGCAAAGGCCTCGGTGCTTCCTACCCAATAAGCCAACTATTTACTATCTTGGGGGCTTCTTCAATAACACCATTTGAAATGCAAAGAAAACAGTTCTTTTACTGAAGCATCAAAGGAATCTTTAAGACCACAAGAGCTCCACCTTTCCTTCAAGCTAACGCACATTTAACTGAGCTATAGATTCATTTATTAATCAGCTGGCAATGCCTTAGCAGACGTACGCCATCTTTCTCAGCTCTGGTAAAGCACTGACCGGTTTTAATCAGCTCTCAAATGGCTGGCATGAGAAAGAAGTGTGTCAGATACCATTTTACTTCTAGAAAGCTGATGGGGAAAAAAAAATAAAAAAAATCATCTTTTCAACTCAAAGGCCAGAAGATTCAGCAGGAAGTCAGGGGTGGGTTTTTTCACCCTTTTCTTGTTTTGTGCAAAAATAGTCTGATCACACCTTCCTTATAGCTGTCATTTTTCCTACTGCATAATGCTATGGTTGTATCCATGAGCTCGACATCTGTGTGTCTCATCTGCCACTATGCTCTCTGAATTGCCTACGTAAGCTTGAAAGAAAAATAAATATCCGTATTAATGATGGGTCTGGTACCAAGAAAGACTTTCTCATCTCTTCATTTAACACAGACAGTTGTTGATTTGACAGTCAAAGTCATTAGGAAAAAAAGGGATGTATTTTTCATTTTGCATCTTTTGGGTCCTGCCTGCTCCCCGCTGCCGTTCCCGAGCAGAGCTGGAGGCTCCGCTGCCATCACCTCAGTTAAGCACTCGCAAATCCACGGCGCTCGGGCGAGCCCCCAGCAGCGCTCCCCGCTCCGCACAATGGACTCGCAGCTCTAAGGAAACATTGCCACGTCGCCCGAAAGAACAGGCCCCTGGTTGCTAAATGAGTAAATCCTTCGTCAAGGCATTCTGCGACATGATCAACTATGAATGGGCAAAAGAAAGAAAATGCTTAGGTTTTTTTTTTTTCTTTTAAATGAGGCTGTATCTACACACAGAATGATTACTGCCTTGCTCTGAACACTATTTCAAATCGTTTGACTAAGACACCATAGAACAGACTGTTAGAAGAAGGCACAACTTCTCCGATTAATTCACCATTATTTCTTTGCCAGATTCTGTCATCACTTCTCATTAAAAATCATTTTATTCCACGGCTGTCCCATTGACTTATAAAGTACCCCAGAATGTAAGAACCTGGCACAGCATGCCTTTTTCAGACAAAAATACAACTGCTGGAATTCAACCATTTAATTTTCAACCCTTTTAGTAGGCTAAGTGTATTATCTATCAAAAGGATACTACCAGAAATAGTATACTATGGCCATTGGAGACAGAAAGGGACAATGACATCGATCACACTCAGGCTAGCAAACACTGGAAACCGTGGCAGGCAGCACAGGTTTGACATGGCTTTCGCTGGGCTAATAAGAAGCGAGATGAGGGGAAAATGTCAGAGGGGGCTTTCCGAAGACAGAAATGAGTCGGTGCCTTCCACTGGCAAAAGGTTAGAGAAGCACCTTAATTACAATGCAGGCAAGAGATGCAACTTTTACCTTAGTAAGATGATTTGAGTTCCGTCCTGTTACTTCATACAGGTTAAGATAATTTTACCATGGCAATAAAGAAGGGCTAATAAAAGCAGCATTCTGCCACAGCATGGTGACCCTGCAACATGGGTGCAGATATTCTTACCTGAAAATGCTTCAAAGCTTTCACTGAAAGTTAGTCTCCAAGTTTAAATACACGAGATATTCTGTCCCAGAAAGCAAATTCCCCATTACTGTTCTTAAGTGAATGTTTCACTCTAAGTACAGACTCTTTCAAAGTTCATCTAGCACCAACATAACCTCCAATCACAGATATGGGAAATTTGTGTAGTAGTATCAATCTAATATCTGTATTGCATTGTCCTTGTTTTCTTTTAATTTAATTACTATGCAATTTAAAAATGCACAGAATTTTAATTTTGTACAAAAAAGAGTTACTCTTTGGTGCAGGCTCCCTGGATGGTTTTAAATCCCATCATTTAAATCCCATCTGGAGGTCAAACCTGACTAGAACGTAGTATTCCAATCAAAGCAAAATGAGCAAACACAGCAGGAAGTTTTGAATGATTTTGCAGCAGCGGGTTTAAATAACGCCATCCCAAACCAGCCAACTAAACATGATGGGTCAGAGTGTTGCAGCATTCCTGTTAAGCTGCCAAAGTTATCTTGTGGTCGTCTGCGTCTTGAGAGGGCAATCCAAACAGCGGTACCAGCGGCTTTACAGTTTAAACCATCATCAAAGTTGACTTGCTGCAAGTTAAATTTCTGGGAGGGGGGAAGCAAAGAAAACCAGACAACCCCAAGCACGCCGCCTCCTCCCAAAATACTCTTGAATGGTGCGAAGGGGCAACTCTCTGCGGTGGAGGCCAGGGCTGGACGCGCTCCCAGGTAACTGCAGACAGCCCATCCCCAGCCACACGCTGCGGGCACAGGGCCAGGACGTGACAGGACCAGAAACTGTCGACAGCCGTGGCTCCGCCAGGGAAATGCTCAGGGCGCACTCAGCCGAAAATGCAGCAGAGCTCGAGGAAACAACTGCTGCTTCATAATTTTCAGCTGCTTTCAAAAGTTGGGAGAGGAGCTCAGCCACTGTCACCTTTAACTCCACCGCCCGATCCTCAAGGCAGCCACCGGCTCACTTGTTCTTGTTTGTTCCAGTAGTTATCACCCTTCTCCCCAAAAAACGGCCAAAAGCCTTTTCCCCAAACGTGCCTGTGGCACTAAGCACCAGCCTTCAGAACAAGGCAGCGATGGAAGAGAAGGAAGCCACTTTGCCTTCCCTCCGGCAAACTCTCCACTGCACTGAAATCCCATTTTCATCTCTGTAACAGCAGAATTTGGCCCTACAATTATGTGCACTGGAGTTTTAGCTCTATCAGTAGGAGTGACTGGAGCCACAAAAAGGTAGAGGTCAGATCCAGAAAGGGCAAGTAGCAACAGACAACTGCACTCCCAGATATAACCAAAGAGCTAATGCAAAATAACGTGGACATCCCCCCACCTCCTCCCAGCGCTTGGGAGGCTCTGCCCTGAGCCAGTGTCTTCCTCCTTCTGTGGAAGAATCTCAGGAATCCCGATGTGAGGAAGCACAAATTCAATGCTTAGAGATAAATGACGTTAATGGGTGATCTACATTTTAGTTTCCAGCAGCGTGCCTCAGCAGAATTACACCAGACAACTCTAAACTGTAAGACAAGAGAGATGACCAGGAGGGAGGGAGCTAACGGAAACCAGAAATCTAGATACAGCAACCCAGGGTGGTCAGCCTTCTATTCAACCTCTATGTTCCTTAGAAGAGCTTCTAGGACAAATTGCAAGGCGACACGAGCAGGCTGCTTACAAAACTGATGACCTTCAAAACAGCGTTTCACAGGAACGGAACAAAGCGGAGGCCCCTATGGTCTGGAGAGGCCAGGTAGAACCAGTGGCATATTTAAGGCTTTGTGGACAGCAGCAAATCAGACGTCGTCGGAGAACAATTAAGAAAGAAACCAATTTCATCAACCTTAATCCTAAAGTCCTTGCACCTACATTAATCCGCATTATCCTTCATCAGAGGGTACAGAGAACTTAAGACTTCATGGGATGGTTCTAAAACGCTATTCACTTCCACTTGAAAATTCATCCAATTCCCGCTTCCTTTTCCCAAAATTGACCTTTTCCTGGCAGTGGCCTGTGTAAGAAAGGAAGCTCTCTGAAAAAAATACTTTCCAAAGGGCTAGGCTACATAAGAATTGGTAAGATTTTGTAAAAAGTCACATTAAATTTACTCTGAGGCAAATTTTAAGTAGAGATCTCCTTCAGCAGATTACCATTGTGTGCCACTGGACGCAGCTGCCTTTGTAGGTTTTTTTTGGCAGACTTCTCATGAAACAAATATAAAAATTTATTTGGCAGTTCCAAGCTTAAAGAATAATAAGGTTTATTTTGGTTATATGCTTCAAAGTGACATTCACACACTGTCCCCATCACAGGCATCTGGCATGCCAGCAAAAGCAGTCTGATGCATGTTGGCAGCCAAAACATGTTGCTTATCCCTACAGTAGCATTGTTTCTTGTGTGTGGTTTTTTGGTGGGTTTTTTGTTGTTGTTTTATTTTAATATAGTAAGCATGAGGGATTTGCTCCCTGTATAGGAACCGGTTAGCAGAAAGTCACTCACACTATTCCATATATTTTGCTGTAATCCTAGTGTGTGTGTGTGTCCCACAACCACACGTGTCTTTTCATACGGGCATAATAAAGGAGAAACTCATTTTAGCCATCATTTAGGTTTTAAGGTCATGAAAACCCTGTGTGGAAATACTGCTCCTGTAAAATTCAGTAGCAGGTCCCCTGACCGTGGGCTGAAAGCACAAACCCAGGTAGGTTATGCACACAGTTTATCCAGCACCCCTCTAGGAAGCACTTGGACTCTGCCTCCTGAAAGGCACGGTTTATTTTTCTAAACAAATACCGAACTAAAGCTCAAAATCTGTTAGTTAAAACACAGGCACTTCAGAGCACATTAGAAAAACTATATAAAGGAAGTACTCACTTCAACCTCTTTAAAACAGCTCAGTAAACATTTTGGAAGCTGAACATCCGTACGCAGCAAGCAGGTATACCTGTCCCTCGTCAATAGGTGACCACCGGCAGCTTTTAGATTGGCCTTCACGCAATACACACAGTACACAGGTTTTAACATACAATGGTGCCAATTTTCTTGAAAGTGGATACTGGTTTAGGGTTAAAATTCACCATTTTTGAGTCTAGCTCCACAGAAGTTCACAATATCATGCATAGATCAAGTTTCACAAGATCCACACAAGAAAATTAAATCCACAGAAGCTCACTGTTTTGCACTAGTGCGCAATTTGGGGACAAAGACGTCTATACAAACGTTTCTTCTGTAGTTAAGATCTGTTGGGTTTTAATTCAACATCCCGGTAGCTTGCTGTAAGGAAAAATAGAGACAAGCAGAAACCCACCAACCCACAGGCGGCCACCTGATGATGCTGTGGACGCTACTACAGCTGAGCAGCAATATAGGTTTCAAAGTATTAACAAACATTTCAGTTCAGAATATTGCATAAAATTAAGTACAGTTTACCTCTTACTTATTTGTGACTTAAATGATCCTGTGCCCTTGGTCTTCCCCAGCATGGGGTTTGCACTACTGACCTGAATCTCCAAACTCGTTGGCCCAAACCCAGCTAAATGCCTTGGCATGTGCGTACTACAGAGCTAATAGGATCAGAATGGAACTTAAAGACGCTTAAAATTAAGCTGTCCTTGCTTAAAAGCTTGAGTGGGTAGGAACCAAAATATTCAGCAGTATAAAGCAAGCACTGTCTTTGTTTAACCCTTTTATAGAAACAATTTTGAGTGGCTTTCAGAAGTTACCTATACTTCATATATACATGTCCTTCTTTTTTGTTATACCCTCCTTCTGGAAATACATTTTTAGAGTAAAACTCTCCTCAAAAATACTGAAGTTCCAGTACTAGACTTCATCTTTTCTTTGGTCTCTAAAATGCAGTAAAACCAGGAAATTTCATGCATTTGCCCTCAAAAACTCTTCCTTTAAATAGGCTTACTATTAAGTAACTATTGCAGATGATATCGACAGTTAACCCAGTCTCCAAATGTAACCCTCAGCTCAAGTAGCAAGACGATATACTTGGAGAATACTTAAAGACTGGTTACAAGGAAAAGGGCACACGCAACCTTCAAATGCAATAAATAACACAGCCTTTTAAATGTGCCATATTAGGATAAAATTGAAAAATTTTGGAGAGCAGATTTCACAAATTAGCGGGGCTCATTTGCAGTATCCTCTTTGCAAATGGGAGGCAGAAAGCTGGGAGTGTCTGTGGGTGATGGAGAGACACCAGCCCGCACGCCCATGACCGGTCCAGCATTAATCACAGTCTTGTTTAGGACTTGAGTCCGTGCAGCTATCAATTACCCCGTGGAATTAGAACAAGTGACAGGCTTATTATTACATCCCCAACCCAGAGCTGCCATCTCCCTCGGCAACCGCACAGGGCTTGCGGCAAACCTGTATTTAGGGGAGTTGTTTTTTTCTAATAAGAACAGCCTCCTGCTTCCTTCGTGCTTCCAGGGCCAAAGAGGCACATCAGCTCCCAGGAGAGGGGAGCACCGGTGCTGCCAGACCGGGACGGATAAAGACCCAGCAGAAGCCTTGGCTTTTTGTGAAACTACCACCAGCCACTGCCTAACGTACCCACGGCACCGAAAAGCCTGGTTTGTGTCACCATATAGCTGAGTATAAAATTCCTGGTTTTGTACACGGAGCCAGCCGCCCTGACTTCAACAGGACTACGTTCCTAGATGTTTATTAAACTAATCTTCACACCTGGGCCCATATGTGTGCATATACATACATATAGACACGCATATGCCACGTTAACAGAGTATATAAATGGCTTCCCTTGGGAAGCGAGAACCAGCAGAGCTGTCTCGACATAAGCATCTCCCCGTAATATTGCCAATGCAGTGCAACAGAGTTTATTAACAGCTCCTCTTTCGGAGGGAAAGGCTATTTTAATCTTATTATCTCCTCATTAACTGTTGGTAACAGAAGCACTGAGTCAGACGAACACAGACAGCGCTAGATCCCACAGCTGTCCAGCTCAGATTTATGAATCGCTAAGAAAAATTAAGGTTTCAAGAGTAAAAAAAAAAAAAACCAACCACAACCATGCAAGAATGCTGTGAGATAAGTACTTTAAACACATAAATATAGTAGTAAGTAGGATGCAACCCTGTTTTTTAGTTTTACTCTGGTTCCTTGAAATAGATACAGGAACTGACATAAATAATCTGTTATATCTTCATCGTATTAAAAAAAAAAACACCAAACCCTTAACCACTGTGCCACACTGTTCTTATGAAAGCTATGACAGTATTTTTAAAAGCATATTTGTTTTTTTTTTCCCCAGCTGACAGGGTGTGTTGCTATTACAGCCAAGTGCCAGGTCCTGCACTTTGGTCACAACAACCCCAGGCAGCGCTACAGGCTTGGGGCAGAGGGGCTGGAAAGCTGCCCAGGGGAAAAGGCCCTGGGGGTGCTGGTTGACAGCGGCTGAATATGAGCCAGCAGGGTGCCCAGGTGGTCAACGGCACCCTGGCTTGTATCAGGAGTGGTGTGGCCAGCAGGAGCAGGGCAGGGACCGTGCCCCTGTATTCGGCACTGGTGAGGCCACACCTTGAATACTGGGGTCAGGGTTGGGCCCCTCACCAAAAGAAAGATGTTGGGTTGCTGGAGCGTGTCCAGAGGAGAGCCACAAAGCTGGGGAGGGGGCTGGAGCCCCGGGCTGCTGGGGAGTGGCTGGGGGAGCTGGGGGGGTTCAGCCTGGAGCAGAGGAGGCTGAGGGGAGCCCTCATCGCTCCCTACAACTGCCTGAGAGGAGGGGGGAGCCGGGGGGGGTCGGGCTCTGCTCCCAGGGAAGGGGTGATGGGACGACGGGAAACGGCCTCAAGCTGTGCCAGGGCAGGGTGAGGTTGGGCATGGGGAACAATTCCTTCCCCAAAGGGCTGTCAGGGGCTGGAAGGGGCTGCCCAGGGAAGGGGTCGAGTCCCCAGCCCTGGGGGGATTTAACAGCCGGGCAGAGGTGGTGCTGAGGGCCAGGGTTTGGGGGTGGGATGGCAGGGGTAGGGGAACGGTTGGGCTTTATGATCTTAAAGTCCTTTTCCAACATAAACAAGTCTATGATTCTATTAAACCCTTCACTCCTCCAATTGCAACCACCACCATTCAATTCCCACACAAACGTAATGCGGAGATGCCACGTAACACCCACTGGCACGCTCTTTCCTCAATATACCTGAACTGTTGTTTTCCTCCCTGCAATTTTTATTGCCTGGCCTTTTCACTAATCCAGGCCTTAACAACAAGAGCTGGCAGCTGCTATTTCTGCAGCGCTCTGGACAAGAGCATAAATTTCATCTTGTATTGACTTTATCTGCTACTTAATATTATGTGAATGCCATCTGGCAAATATGCAAAAAGTGAATTGTCACTCTACTTTCATTCTTACAACTGAATCGATCCAGACTCAAACAAGTATCAATAGATTCTTTTCACCAACTTTTTTTTTTTTAAGACTACATACTCACTAATCAGTTTTTCCATTACAACAGAGTCATGTCAATTAAGCAGTATCCTAACAGTAACTGCCAAAAGAAACTTTTATACTTGCTTTTCACTAAAAATCACAGAAATTACAGGATCTGCTCATTTTTTATGGGCCCCTTCGTTTTGAATCTTTAGCCTTTTCTCATTTTTCTTTAGACACCAAAAATAGGTAGGAATTATGAGTTGCTCATCACCCCATCAAGAACCAGATCCTAAAACCGCCCAGTAGCCGTGGATAGCCCTCCCAGAGCCAACGCTCAGGAACAAGTTACCCGTTAAGCAGCCAGCTCCTTGCGACGCCGAGCCATGCCCGCTGACGGTAACCAGAGAGCTCGGCGTTCTGCAGCCTTCCCGCGATCCACGCCAGGCAGAGCCAAGGACCCCAACAGGATTATTTCCTACTGAGATGGGCGCAGGGGAGGGAGGACATCTGTATGATGCTTCAGCAGTGCTTCCCGAGGACGCTATCCCGGTGACCGTGACAGCCAGCCACCTCTGCAGGGATAGGGATTAACATGATGCACGGAAAAGAAGTTGTGCTGTGCTGCGTTATTTTGATTAACAACATAAAACCTCACATATAATCTAAAAAAAACAGAAATAGGAATATAGGTCTCATTCTTTTCTTCCTTGCAGTCCCAAATTCCTCGAAAATTTTAAATACTCTTTCTTAAGAAAGTTTCATTAAATCCTAACAATTTTTTTTTTTCTTCTCAGAACCAAGGGACAACCGAAATCCGAAAATCCTCCAATTTGGCGCCAGTGTGGCATAATGTGAAAAGGGAACAGCTCGTGCCAGCAAAGTGGAGGATGGCACATTACACCAGGTTCTCTCTTCACATCAGACTTCTCTTGGGGACAGACGCAGGCACCCTGGCAGCTGGCGGGACTGCCTCCTGCTTCGCGGGATGAGCTTACACAGTAGTACAAGCACTCGCTCCGTTCTTGTGTGAAATACATCCCAGCCCATCTAGGTCCTCTGGCTACCTCCCACATCGGCCGAGCCAGCTACCTGGGAGGAGCAACTTGGCACCGTGCCCACTCGGTACACACGGCGGGCAGTACCAATAGTTTTGGTATACCAATAGCACAGTTTTGACACAGCTATATTATTAACAGTATATACACGGAACTGAGGTGAATTGCACTTCACCCTAAAGGAACCCACATCTAGGTTCAAATGGCACAGTAACAGCCTGAGAAGTTGTAGCAGGAAGACCCAAGTAAGGATGACCTTTCTCCCGACCCAAGAAATACGCTGGAGGTCCTTTTTCTGGGCAGACACCGCCCTAGACGTGAACTCAAAGCATGCGTTCCCTCGCCTTTTCTAGAGATACTCCCGAGCTCGTTTCTAGCTTCGGTGCAGTTATTAGCCTAGCTCAGTGCGCTCCAGCAGACCACAGGAGAGCGGCGTGCCTGCCGAATGTGCAGACCCAAGGGCAGGTTGCCCCTGCCTCTCCAAAGCTTTCCCCACGGGGAGGCCGCCAGACACCATCCCTGCAAGGCTCTGGGTAAGGCACAGCTGACCTGCGCTGCGGGGAAGAGAATGCAAAACTCCCCGGGGCTCCACGGGAGGCAGAGGGAGGGATGCTCCCACGACCAGCAGCCGTGAACCTAATCTAGCTTGGTAAGTAAAGTGATCAGTGAAGCACAAAAGTCATCAGTGAACTATTCTTATCAGGTATGGAGACAAAAAAACAAACATAGAGCTAAGAAAGATCACTTTCTAAAGAGCCATGAACCCAGGACAAAACGTTGGATACTGGTTTTTTCCTCTTTTTCAGGATTTACAACTACAAGAATGAGCGAGCATCAGATTCACCTGCACGCTGACTGCACTCCAACCGCAGCAATGGAAACCCACCATAAACCCGATTTAACCGTCTGGTTAAGTGTATTTACATACTGTGCTTTTACAGCGATGAATTTGTCCATGGTGCTTTGTGAGACTGCATTCTATTTTCAAAAATAGCCAACCTCACTTTAAAGAAATAAATTGTATATATTATTTAGCACATCAGTAAAACAGAGAGAAACAACATTCCCTTAATATTCATAAAGGGATATTCTTCCTTCTGCAGATAACACACGGGAACGCGTAACGTGTTTTCAGTGTGTAAGAGTAACTCCACTACATACTAACTCGGAATAAATGCAATTCTGATCAGTTTTACATAACAAAAATACTACTGTGTGACACTTTCTAAGCTTCATGCTCCATCCAGGAGAAAATGCAAACATTTCTTTTCTTGTGAATTTTTTTTTACATTGACGATTTTGTTGTGTTCAGAAATATCCAAAACACACCACATAACACCTGTGGGGCTTGATTAATGACAAGGAGAGTCAACCTCCGGTGTCACAGTAATGAAAATTTAAATGTCCTCTTTCTTGGGAAGAGAATCTTCAAAATCAGTAAACGAAATGGACAAAAGTACCCAATCTGGCAAGAAAGAAGATTAAAAGACTTAGCTGCTTCCTTCACTCAAGATATTAAAACATCTATCCACTTACATATGCTAGGTAAAGTGAGCAGATATCAAATACCATGCCAAAAACTCTGAGAAATACTTCCTTCATCACGCGAGACCTGTGCCACACCTTGGGACAACAGCTAAAACACATCTCGCTGCTGGCGCGACAAGATTAGCAGAAGAGGAATAACATCTGTAGACACTTCAAGGTTCTGAGTCCTACAGATGAGAAGGTACTCGTGGGACGGTGTCTCTGTCCCTGCAATGTCTGCTCCTGCTGGAGCGGTACCTGTGTCATTTTTACATTGCTTAAAAGCAAAACGTAACCATTTCAGGCACGCAAGGCTGCCGAGTCATTTCGACAAACAAATATTTCTTGCTGACTAGAGCTGCACGTGCTGCAAATACGACTTTGACTTCTGTACCTCCTAGGCAATTCTTATTGTCCTCAGATGCTCCAGGCTGGTGCAGGCATATTTTAACACACAGGCTTCCGTGCAAAATTTCACCAAGAGATTTGGCAGGAGCGTAACTGCTAAATGAGCAGCAATCAAGTAGTTCACCCAATCAGTTTTCTAATTCATGACAACTGCTATAAATACTACCCATTATTACTGAATGTAGCTTTTAGGGGAAAAATACATGCAAGCTTCCTGCAGTATCTAATCTGTGTGGAAATTATACAGAACATCACATTAAAATTTAAGTAAACACTTTGCCATACTCCTAATGTATGTGCATAGATTACTCGGGTGTACTTCCAGGACAAGTACCATTTGATGTTCAGATTATTGGTGGATATTTAAAGTTGATTACCCTAGAGGTAAGATATAATTGGTAAACAAGGAACATATACAGAACAACAACATAATAACCGCAAGTTGTATTTATTTCACAATTTATTCCTACTCGTGGGACAATAGTTCAAGTAAAGACACTAATTATTCTTCCAACTAACAAAATTAAATCAGAAAGTACTGAAAGCCTCATTTTTTTATGATACCGCATTATGAGCTGAATGGAAGACCCTACTGGTCTTCACTTTTACAGCACCACAACTGACACAGTGCTACTCCAAAACCTGAGCCGCACTGCGGACACGGAGGCAGACCAGGAGCCCTCACCAGGCAGAGCCGCCCGCGGGGCTGCGGGTGCTCACAGCCAGCCTCGCGCTGTGCGTCCACCCAGGAGAAAGACTTACCCGGCCCAACAGTAAATCTCAGGACTCCACTGAAGGCAACTGTTTAGCTTGCAGCACTTCAAGCAAGGAAAACTCCATTGGTCATGGCAAAGGCTGGTATTTATTTCAGCAGCAAAGTGCTAGAGATGGAAGAATAAACATGCAGCAGCTGATAATAAGAGGAGAAACAAAATGGATGTAGGTAATAAAGGAACAGAGAGAGAGGAGACAGCAGTGCGCTCACTAGATTACTGAAGAGAACAATCAACTCTCAGACGTGACGGTGGGGATGTTCACTTGGCTAACACATATTTAATTACCTGTATTATTTTCCCTTTTCAGTGTAGGCACCTTGTCTAGACTGTTTGATTACACCCAGCTGTAAGCTGCTTCTGGCTTTTCTCTCTCTTCTGTCTCATTTTTAAGACGGGTTTCAGTACACAAGATGGTGTGACTGCAGTCTCCTTCCAGACTTCTGCCTCCTTATCACTGTAAGGCACTGACAAATTGTTGGTGTTTGGTTTTTCCCACTGATGACCTGAATCAGCCACTACCAGACACAGCAGTGCCGGGCCATCAGCCTCCCTGGCTGTTGAAGTTACACTGCCTCTCAGGATGGAGAACAGCTCCATCTCCTGTGTGTGTGGGGGTGCTGAACCAGAAACAGGTACCCTCACCCGCCCCCAACACCTGAGGTTACAGCTGGCAGCCAAAGGGATTATCTGAAAGCAAAACCTAGGGAAAAGACCCTTCACATTGAAAGCATAATTGAATAACATGGATAATAATAAATAAAAACTAAATAAATGAAAATAATTATTAAAAAAAAGGAAGTCTACTTAGCGTCCTATGCAGTTGCTCGTGCTTGGGGTATCCATCAATAAATGCACAGCCTGACTGGATTTGTACATAGGACACTTCAGGAACTTCCCCTGGAGACCACGCTTCCTCCAGAAGCGTGCGTGCCCAGCACTAGCACATAGCAAACCAGTTTCAAGCACGATGCAATGATCTTCTAGAGGAAAGTAAATGTTCTGAACCACTGCTGAAAGACAAGGTGGGAATCTCACAGGCACTTCCCTGCCAGCAGATGCACTGAATTATCTTGGAGCAGCAGTCCAAGCCTCCCCCACATAAAGCCCAGACTCCAGCAGTCGGACAGACGAGGCAATAGAACACTCAGGAAGAGGGAATGGGCTCTGCTTAAATCCTACCCAGAGCAGCCACAGAGCAAAGTCTAGCTAAAGACCACTTCCACACTGGTGTAAGCTGTGGGAATGTCCAGATGCAGCTGTGAAGTATGAGATTTTATTCAGTTCAGTCATCACATTAACACGTTGAGCAAGTAAAAGCCATAAGCTGGAAGAGTGTGGAAAAAACTCTCTGGGACCTAGAATTGCACGGCTCAAGGACACAGCACCAAGAACAAAGTGTTTCGCAACACATTTTTAAAGAATGGTAGCATATCCAGAGCTTGCATTCCCTTTTAAGGATCTGGCACCAATTTCTGCAACACTTGCTGGCCGCAGGCACATTTGTGAGAATAACCCTGTTAACCAGCGCCTGAAGCCGGTACCAACTCCGGCGCTAACTTTCTGCCTCCAGATCTCTCCACAGAATTCATGTGGGCTGTAAAATGACTGCTCTCTCCTCGGCGTGGCTGTCATTGCAGAAAGATATTGTTCGTATAGTTTGTAAAGTGTTTTTAGAACTAAGTCACTATAAAAACTCATACCTGAGATAGTAGGAAGGGTGAGGTCAAGGATGCAGACCTTGTAGATGAATCCCAGCATGGCAGGGGCTGGCAGGGCCCCCCCGGAGCTCCCCCAGTGCCACCCCCCTGCCCAAGCAGGCTCACCCAGAGCAGGGGGCACAGGACAGCGGCCAGGCGGGGGTTGAAGATCTCCAGAGAAGGAGACTCCACAGCCCCCCTGGGCAGCCTGGGCCAGGGCTCCATCACCCTCACACTCAACAAGTTCTTCCTCATATTCAACTGGAACCTCTTCTGCTTCAGGTTGTGCCCATGGCCTCTTGTCCTGGCGCTGGGCACCACTGGGAAGAGTCTGTCTCCATCCTCGTGACCCCCACCCTTGAGATATTTGTAGGTGTTGATGAGGTCCCCTCTCAGCCTTCTCTTCTCCAGGCTGAACAAGCCCAGCTCCCTCAGCCTTTCCTCACAGGGGAGATGCTCCAGTCCCCTCATCATCTTTGTTGCCCTCCTCTGGACTCTCTCCAGGAGTTCCTCATCCTTCTTGAACCAGGGGGCCCAGAACTGGACCCAGTGCTCCAGGTGGGGTCTCACTGGGGCAGAGCAGAGGGGGAGGAGAACCTCCCTCGCCCTGCTGGCCACGCTCCTCATAATGCACCCTAGGATACCATTGGCCTCCTTGGCAACAAGGGCACCCTGCTGGCTCATGGTCAGTTTGTCATCCACCAGGACTCCCAGGTCCCTCTGGGCAGAGCTGCTTCCCAGCAGGTCAGCCCCCAGCCTGTACTGGTGCATGGGGTTCGACCTCCCCAGGTGCAGGACTCAACACTTGCCCTTGTTGAACTTCATCAGGTTCCTCTCCACCCAACTCTCCAGCCTGTCCAGGTCCCGCTGAATGGCAGCGCAGCCTTCCGGCGTGTCAGCCACTCCCCCCAGTTTTGTGTCATGAAAAACACCGCTGGCACGCTGCACTGCCCACATCTCCAATGCAGACACAGCCAGTTTACAAGAACAAAGAATAGAAACCTCACACATTCATATGCCAAAAAGGCACACAAATGCAACTGCTAAGTAAAAAAACCAAAACAAACAAAAAAAAACCTCAAAACAAAAAAAAAAACCACTAAAAACAAAACAGGATTTACAGATGGAGAAAGAAAATGTGGAAAAAATTACTTCAATCATACATGCATACATAAGAAAAGACACGAAACAGGAACAATTCTATTTTACTGGGGATCTAAATACTGATTTTAACAACTTTAAGAATATCACACACGCTTTTGGCTCCTCATTATTTTGATTTCACAGATTATTTAACAGAAGACTTATGTGCTTCACTATCAGGAAAGGAAAAGTGTTTTTATTAAGCATTAAGTCTTTTCTCATGTTTTAGCAGTAGTGAGAGTCTCTGCCATCTATCATAAGAGAATTTCACAGTGCTATTCTAAAACAGCATTAGAAACACAGGCACACTGTTTTCATCATTACTTGCTTTTCAAGGCAGTCAAAGGAGCTGTGCTCCAGGTAACAAGTGCTCCTAAAAAGCCTGTAAACGTTTCAGTACGAGAATTTTGGAATTCAGACATGAAAATCCTTAAAACACTTAATGCCACTGCAGCTAAACTTGGCCAGGTGCACAGTTTCTAAACTGTTCCATAGAAGAGGCATAAAAAATACTACCGTAGCACAGCTTTGCCCATAGCTCATTCTTTCAATTCCTTGAAATTATATTGTGTATGGAGAGCTTGCAAGAAACATGGAGAGATTCTCTGGTAAGTACATGACATAACAACGGAAACCAATGTAATCCAGAAAATCCAGTTCTGCTACCAGAAAGTAAGGACTGTTATCTTCCTAGAAAGATAAAACAGACAGCTCATGAAAGAAATGAGAATAATAAAAAAAAAAAAAGTCTTTATCATAAAAGAACAGTTTGCTGATGTATTTCAAGTACTGAAAAAATCTAGGATTTACTTAGCAGCTTTGTTGGCAGATCTCGGAGTCACTGAACTCAAAAAGATTATATAAAGTAGTGTACATCAAGTCAGTTTTGACATAAAAACGTCCTTGCCCATGTCTGAGCATGGGAAAGGCACACTGATGCAACTCATCACCACTGTGTTAAACACAAATGAAGGCAGGTACAGTCCCCTATCTTTCCTCATGTTATTAAACTAGGGAAACCCCGTTTGCACAGTAGTTCAGTGAGATGATGAGGAATGGTACCACTAAAATAAAAAACAAAATTTCCCAACCACCACTACAAGTTTCTGTTACACCAGGTGGGCTTACACAGCAAGCAAACGTAGCCCTGGCGGAACCACAAGAAACCAGAGGTTACATGCTCAAATTTTGAACTCAGGTTTTTGAGAGGATCAGTCCAGATTAGTAACCAGGTAACACCGCACAGCATCACACTGTGTGTCAGCACACCCGCATTTTAGCTCTTCGATTTTAACAGCAGTTTGTCATTGAATCATCGCAATTAAACACGCACAACTCACAGTCTTTTTAGAATACATAGTTCTCTTCAGCAATCTAAACCATTTCAAGTATTCTTCTGCTCAAAAAGAATATTTTTAGATACCTTTGTAGATATCCTCAGGTTTTTTTTCTGAGAGGGCAAGAGTCTAGCAAATACAGCAAGAAACAAAAGCTATATCCAGAGAGGTTCTACATGCCTTGCTTGATACTAAGGACAAAGCGTGATCCACTCATTCCCCACCCCACCCCCCTTTTTTTTTTTTTTGTACCATAGCATAGATTCGTAGTGCATCTCATTATTCCCCCCCTCTTGGCTTATGAAGGAGGCACTCTCCATCTCATCCTCTTTGCATGTTACTGCTCCCCACTTCTCCAGGCCAATAAAAATTCTGTCTCTTTCTTGCTATTTGGCAAAGATGTTACTTATTAAATCAGTATTTTAACTCATACTGGGCAGATACAAAGACAGAAGGCAATATCCCTCTTGGTGCATCATCAGCCAGTTAAGATTTTCAAGACTTACAGGGTTGAGCAAGCGTGCAGCACACACAGGGCACTGTGACACTCACAAAAACTCCTCTGAGCTTTCCAGCGTGCACACCATGATGTACTCCTGTCAAAGGGCACCTCAAAAATTCATAGAGAGATTAGCTGTGGAGTCCAAAAGCAGCAGCAGTACAGAAGTTACTACACAGAACCTATGTTTCAGTTTACCTAAGGCAATCATTCAAAACAGCAGCTGATCAAAAAGACCCTCAAGAAGCAGCCCGAGTTCTGTCACTCTTGTCAACAAGATTCTGCAGGGAAAACAAGAAATGAAGAAAAAAAAAGAAATTCTCTAACTTTTAGCAGCAGATCAGTGAAATACAGCAGTACATTTCACCTCTTAGCAGACAACTTTTGGCCTCATCGAACGTGCTATTCAACGAACTTGGTAAGAAAACATCTCCAAAGCAGAGTACCGTCACAGCTCCAGCTTCATAGATAACTCTGAATTCTGACCTATGGCAGAGATTTCTAAGTACAAGAAGATCTAAAAATTCTCACAGAACAACTGCTCTGAAGTAACAGGTTTGCATCTCTCCTACAGTCCCATGCTTAAGGCCTAGCTTCTCATTCACGTCTGATTAACACACGAGAACAACACATAAATACGCTAAACTGGTTTGTTTACAGGACATTTGTCTTTTGTCTAATTAACATTAAAGGAGAAATTGATTTTGGAAGACTCGGCAAGGTAAGGGAAATTAAACCTGTTTGGTCCAGCGGCCTATCATAACCTCCTCACAGACTCGAGTGATTTTGGAGAAACGAGCAGTGTATTTACACGTGGCTATAAAGGCACATCACATAACTGTCAAATACATACCCAACTGAAACACTTCATTGCTTTCCTGGAAAAGGCAGCATCCGAGCCAAAACTCTGCCCTCGCTTTCTGGAGGCAGCGTTGCCCCCGTACCCGTGCAGCAGGGCCAGTGATTAACGAAGCAGAGAGGACTCGCAGCCTCCTTCAGACAGCACAAAGCCCGGCCTTTCCTCCACCGTGGCAGCAGAGCTGCACCAACAGGCATTTGCCTAATTATTATGTTGGAAAACATGAAGAAAGTCAACAACTTCAAGAACCCTGCCTACATCTCAGATGACTTCATTGTGACCAAAAACCTCATCTCCCTTGGGTTAGGCATACCTGAACATTTTCACGATGTCGTATCCTTGGTGGGCGATGTGCTTTATGGCAAGGAGAAAGGCTGCCTCGCCTTACGTGCAGGGACACGCTGGCCCTTCCTCTGTACCCTACATGGAAATGTGGAAAGCAACCCCGTCTTAAGAAGCGCGTTCATTTATAAGCACGCTGCAGGGTTTGCAAATTATCATCCGATGTGAGTTACCGGACAGAAAAGTTGCAGCCCTGTTCCTAACTCATCATCCGAATTCTAAGCTACAAAGCAAAGGAGATCAGCGCTCCAGCTAACAGCACTGGCTACGTAAAATAGAAAGATTGCCTTAAAGGAAGAAACCAAAAGCTTTCTTAAACGATGTCACAGTTACTGCTCTTTGCTTCCCCGCTCAGGAATAGTTCCGACTGTCTCTGCCGCTCGCCTACGGAAGGGGACTTCTATTGTTGCAATACGGGATCCATGAACGCTGCTCACTTCCAGTCCCTCATGCTCAGTTAAGCACTACTTACTTAAAGTTGTGTTTCCCTCCCTAAGCACGAGCCTTAGGGGGTATCAGCCATTACTGTCCATCCTCAGGGGTTTTATACACAAGGTATCTTTCCTTTTAAGGAAAAAACCTCTTCTGGGGAGTAGTAAAAAATACACTGGTTACATCATCATCCCTAAAATAACAGAATCATAGCAGTATTTTGGTTGACAGTTTAGAACATAGCATTTTACTGGTAGAAGGGAGAAAGGTTTGCATGCAATAATAGATGCTACAATCCTAAAATAAAATCCTAAAATCCTTGAATACACCGTTGAAACCTATACTACCTTATTATTACTGGTATAAGGGGAATTCTTCCCCAGTGCTGGATGAAAATGACAGGTGTTCAGAATCGCAATTCTTTTTCTCCTTTTACCCCCACTTTCGACTCAGCAGTAACATATCCCATTATCTGTTTCACACTCATTAGCAACAACAAAAAAAATCGGCTATTTTAACACAGAGCCTCTTTTTATGTGAAACAAGATAAAAATGTCATGGGCTACTTAACTTACTGAAAGGATGAAATTGAAAAAAAAATAGAAAAATTCACAAGCTGAAAAAAATTACTTTAAATTCTGAATCTCTGAGTGGATGCAAATTTCACCACATGTGAAAAAGGCTTATTGGTTACAATTGCCTCACACAGTTAAATAATTTGTCTAGCCACATGAAAAAAGTACTATCTGTACAGAGAAGGACATAGAGAAAACCCTACTAATTTATTAGCACATTTCCTTGAATCTTGTATTTCACTGAAACATTAAAAGGAGAAACAGTGCTCCACCAGACCTGCCAGACAGTGCAAGTGTCACAGTGAATATTAAAACAATTTTTAGTAAGCTTTCTTTTCAGAACACAGATGACTTTATAGACACTTTTTAACAGGTGAGTAATAAAATACCAGGTCAAAGCAGGGTAGCAGGCCTGGCAGCTTTCTCTGTGGAGCAAATCCATCCCCAGGCTGGGCACCATAGCACCCTCTCCATGCCCTGAGCCTCACCAGCAGCCGTCAGCAACTGCCCGGGCTGGGTGACAGCCCATGCAAAGACCTGGTTAGATCCAAATCTTCACGGTTGAGGTGTTGGTGGCCATGATGCCTTCTAAAACATTAACACTCACTATAAAATTTAACATACTTTCTTTTTTCACAGAATTCTACAGCCACAAGTGCTACAGTGCTGCAAAAACTCACTCTTATGGGGACTTTCTAGCAAACTGGAATATGTCCATCGATGTGCAGAACAAACGTTAACTAATATTTTCAATTAACTTCTGAAGTCCCACCGGTTTGGGAGTGCTGGCTATTCTCTGGGCTTGGCTGCTCTGCAGGAGTCAACAGAAGGCTGGTCTAGTAGGGGTTAAAAAAAAGTAATAAGAAGCATCTATCTTGTGTTTGGATCCAGCAAACTGCTTCAGAAGGGGGACTCTGCTGGAAAGGATAGCAGAAAGACTGAAAGCCTCAGCACTAGGTAGGACACACGTTTGCAGCAAGTGACTGTTCTCCTTTACAAGAGAAAACCACCCTGTTAACAGGAGCGTGCTCTAGGACAACATACAGAAACACAGGCAGCAGGGGTGTCCCACCACACCAGACAACACCCCTCAGTAAGGGCTGCAGACCTGAGGCTGGGTGACAAGGCTGGCAGCCCAAATTCAAGGGGTTATTAATAATTCCCAAGTTCAACGAGGGGAAGTGTGAAGTCCCACACCGGGGGAGAACGAATTCCAAGTGAAGAGCTAGAAATCTGCTACATGCTTACAGCTCATGCGCCTACGGACCGATAACCTCCCGACCTGCAAACTGGCAAAAAAAGGGCAAGCAATTCAATAAAGTATTTCAAGCAACATGTAAAATATCTACAATACAAACCCATCAATAGTTCTTTAAATGCATCTCTCTCCCCATCAGCATCCAAAAGCAGGGCATCAGAGTGGGGCCAGGCAGCTTAGTGCACACATAAGAAAATCAGAAGCGCTCACCCATATGTTGCTATTAATCTATATCCACCAGCATTCATGAGCCAAACAGGCTGCTTAAGGGACCAGGCATCAGAAACAATTCAGAAAATGAGGAAAAGGGAAAAGTGCCATTTTAAAGATAAATAGTATTTATCGGTTCAGTTTAAAGGCTGTGTTATTTTGGTATTGCTGCTTGCGAAGGTAGCTTTATGTGCTACAGCCCCAAGTTAATAGCTATGAAAATAGAGAGGCAGTTCAATCAAGAGTCAATTTCCCTTCACACTCATTAACTAAAAAAGGAAGCTAATTTTTTCCAAGTGATGAAAAATTAGGATACCAGACTTCAGACACCTGCTCCAACCTTTCCCTGCAGCACCACCAACTACCCTTACGACCCTCATGAATTTATCTAATGTGATATTCTTGCTTCCCCGACTTGTCTTCTAAACTCACTCAACTCAACCAGTACTCTCAGCTCCCCCCGACATCCAGAAATTACCACCAGTTGAGAGGTGGCGTAAATCATGGCTGGTTCAGAGCCACACATACCGAATGGTCAGACACAAGTCAAATGCTGCCAGTAATTTCTGAACCCACACCGCAGTTTCTCGCTCATCGGTGACACTCATTGGAGTATGTTTTCTATTGCCAGCTGCAATTTTCCTTCTAAATAAGTAAACGAGCTTTGAGATCTCTACTCCCATGTCAAAACTGATCGGAAATAGAGGGTCAAAAATTACTGGAGAAGTGATGATAAATGATAAGGAAAAAAGGCACATAAGACTGCAGCGAGAACCCAGATTTAAAAAGTCATCGGTGCCATGACCAACAACTCTGTTCGTGATGCACCATAGTGGGGAAAGTGTCAGCTGAGGTTTCAAAACCTGACAATCTCGCAGATCTGTGTTCTTCTATGCTTTCCTTTTACCCTATCCACTGACATAAGCAAGCTGAGTACCCTCTGAGCATAGGAGGGGAGGTATTGCACAGTACTGCACATCAGCATATTTTGTGCTGGCTGCCAAGGAGCAAAAATTAAGACACTGAAAGATGCCACTGATGTCTTTATTTACTACCACAAAAAAGATCCAAGAACATCAGTTAGAGCATGCATAACTTTGGAACTACCGGCAGACTATATAGACACACATAATGAGAGGGCTTTGTTTCTCAGGAACCGAGGAGGTCATTCCAACAACCATAACAAGCTTGTAGATGTGCTTCAGGCACGCACGCTTGCCCTTGTTCCACCACGCCGCAGCACGACAGAACAGCCAGGTGGCTTTCCAAGACATTTGAACTGAAAGAGCAGAGGAGGGCTGCGTTTGAGGAAATCAGCCTTCTGCACATGAGCTTTTCTGGCACATCATGTACCTGAGCTGGGTCAGCAAAACCGCTTACAAAAATATCGTTAATGCTGTGAAGGCAACGAGTACTTACTGACCTTCGGGGTTTTACAGACAGCTGACACTTCCCAAAGCCAATCTAGTTACATGAACTGAAACTCCATACAAGACGTAGCACATTTATCATCAGATTATCAAGATGCAATGTTAGTAGCCACATTAATCTACACATCTTTTACAGCATTCAAGCAGTAGACAAACACGAAACATCTACTGCCTGAAGCGCTGAAAGAACTTCATTTGCTTCAGACACTATGCAGTAACACCTTGAGTTCAGGTAGCATCAACTTCTGTGGCCAACACATTTAACATGAGAACCGTAGCTCTGCTGTTTCCACAGAAGATGTTATTTCAACACCCTGATTGTTCCTCTGCTCTATGAATGAATTATATATCAAGTGAGCTTCACAGTTGGCACTTACCAACAGCTGCTCTTCTTTCCCGAGCAGCTGGCAGACAAAGTGTGCCCTGCCATAATTCACATCCACGTGACAAGCCACCAGCACTGCTGAAGGTTGAAAGCTGAATTTGTGTCCATCAGTAGCTGTTTTTACAGCTCGTGTGCCACAAGACCTGTCCTCTCTACCACCATTTTAAGATCAACTGGTTTAGAAGGTAATGTAGTCAAAAAAAAGGACAACAGCAGCAGCTAGCATTTTTAACACTCTGCCTCCACAGCAATGCTCCTAGGTGGACCTCCATTTAGCTTGTGCCTTCAAGGTACTGCAGCGGAATAAACTTCTGAAGTTTGAGTTTGCTCTGTGCTTGCTGAGCACATCAGTCAACTTTTCTATTTTTTCCTTCATTTACAAAAGGAAGATAATAGTACCAGCTATACCAACTGCACAGCAGTGTTGAAAGGATTAATTAGCTAATATCTCTTCAGTCTTAAGCATGCAGAACATCACAGATGCACAGTGTAATTACTATTATTAGGGAGGTAATTTCTTTGACTCATTGGGACAACACACATTTTATCTGTCATTTTTTCAAGGCACAGAAGTCTACCACCAAATATCGTCAGTTAAAAAGAAACTTGAATAACATGGCATAAACTATCCACTGCAGGGCTTTACCTTTTTCAAGCATCTGTTATTGCTCATTAGCATCTAGGGATAGAGATTTGTGGGCTGCTGATAGCCATGAAGCCTTAAAGTCAGCCGCAAATGAGTGCTGACAGAAAAGATATTGACCTACTTGCTAAGTGCAGTATCCCCCTAAAAGCCATGTTTAAAACTAAACCATGCTTGGTCAGCTTTCCCTGGCTGCTAGCAATGTCCATAAAGGCTTTAACTGCCGGCCAAAGCCACGGTATCCAAACCGGCTCCTCAGGGTATAGTGAAGTGGCAGAGATCAGTAAGGGTACCAGCCCATCAACCACATGCAGCACATTGGTCACACACTGTGAAGAATACCATAAAACAGGATATCTCTTCTTTAGGCCTTGGTACATAACATCCGTAGTCTAAAAGCTTTGAGACCTCCTGCAACGCTCAACTACTTTCCTAAAAGAAACCAAAGAATAGAGGAAAGTCACCATGCACAAATGGAGATCATAATTACTGTTGACTCATAAGTAAGACAAGCTAAACTAGAAGAAAGGGGATGAGAGTTTGGGTTTCATGCAAAATCTGGGGAAAAACCTTGGCAGCAAAGGAGCTGAGAGGAGAGCGACAGAACCGTAAACAGTACTTGCATGCATCACGTATGATGCTCAGTGTTGGTAACTTCGTACTAAGAATAACAGAAGATTCCAGGACATGGATATTCTTTCTCGAGAGTAAAACTCAATGTTTTTCATATAAATTTAGGTCAGCACACAGTGACAAACACAAGCCTTCTGAACACACATTAAGCAGCAGTAACAGTTTAAAGCAACGCTAAACCAGCCAGCCTAGGAAATACAGCAGCTGTAGATGCCACCAAAGGTCACAGTGAATTCTCTCTCTTGTAGATTTGCTGCTGGGTATAACTGTCACAAGTATTTGGTGTTCCGTAAGAAAAGCTTAGTAACACAGCTACTCAAGGTAACCCAACTGCTCCAGGCACTTACCTACCTAAACTGGTCACGGGTCCTTACGTTAATTATCGTCCAACTACAATAAAAACTTACGAGGTTGGCGGACTGACAGTGGTTACATGGGAATCTCCAAGGCACGTCACCTGGCAGACCTTCATTTCCCCAGGACACATGCACTAGGACTAAGTAACACTGAATTCTCACCACTGCAGACTCCGACAGATGTCTTTGGTAGCAGCCAGCTGGGATCATTTAAATCAGCTTTAACGGGTACCACCGCAGTGCAAAGTAGGAAAGCACAGCATTGTTCTCACAGCTTCTTGTTTTTCCCAATCTGTCACCCACCGAAAGCTGCTTGCAGAGCCTATCAGTCACAGCTGAAATTCTAACCCTTCATGATTAGCTAGCATTAGCTAAACCAAATCAATGGCTTGATTGCAGATTTGCCAAACAGAATTGCAATGTGCATGCATTAGAATGATTAGACAATTTGCAACTTCATTATCTCCTCCAGCGATACATAAGGTATTACCCTGAAAGTTGCATGCATGTTTTAAATAGTATTGAAACATATAGCTGTCCTTTTTTTTTCCCCCCACAGAAGACGACACGACGATTAACAGCTGACATACTGAGGCAAAGTCTGTCATGACAGCCCCCTACGACAGCCTTGGCTGTACCATCATTAACCTACTTCAAAGTAAAAATTTAGAGGAATTTTGAAACTACTTGAAATAACACTGTCAAAGCTATTACTGCTTCATCGTTTGCACCTCCTAGGAACAGTAGATAGGTAATTAGTGCTTGACACATTATCATTCTCCCTGGGCAAAATGGCAGCACAAATGCTAATTGTATGAATGGAGTGACAAATCAGCTGTGCCAACAGAGCCTACTTGATCACCAGCGAACAAAAATACACACAGGAGGAGACGGGCATCACAAGAAACAGCCTATTAGGAATCTCATCTTCAGCTAACAGCCGAATGACTACATGGAAGCAAACGACACAGCTAGAGGAAGACCCGTATTTTCAGCTAAAGCACTGAACTTTTTGAAACTAAAAGCAGTTTTTGCAGACAGAAAATTATTATTCTTACTCGCCACTTGTGAGGTGAAAATGAGCAGTTACGTACAACTCTAACCGCTGCACAATTGTTTAGAAGAAACCTCTGGCTTTTATTTTATGTAAAATCCATATCAGAACTGAGACAAACTGTTGAATGGGTCTGCAGTCTGCACATTAACCTGCATTTTACTAAACCACTATACTTACATTTTTAATGATAGTTCTTCTGTGCGTCCTCCTTAAACCGATGTTCCACAACAGCAAGGGAGCTTCCCCACGTGCTATAGAACCGGCATTCAGTAACAGGGCAAACCCCTTGCCTGCCACGTGTCACCCTGAAACTCCCAACGTAGTCATATGCTGCAGAAGCAACTAAAATCACAGCTTTAACACTTAAATGCAAAGTAAAGACACTCATCCAGTTTAAATCATTTAATGGGAAGAAATCCCCCCCAATGGGGAGAAAAAACACTTTCCCACATCTAAAACAACGTGCAAATACCATAGCTATGGCAGGCAAACAGCAAGCTACAACCTCTCTGTAGAACCTCATCAGTCAATACCTACACATAGGCCAAACTTTAAGAATACGAAGCATAGTGGTGCAGGGAATGCCCAGCACTTAAACACCTACATATGTGCTCCTGAAGAGTAATTTTTTTTTTTTTTTTTTATGAAACAGAAAATCTTCTTAAAGCCCAGAAGAACATGTATTATCTGAGTTGTACTCCTGCAATTCATTTCTGCCTACTTGTAAATAAAAGATTGTGATCTAACCTGTTGCAATTAGGTATCATTATATTGCTATACTTTATGATTTTATTCATTACTGTTAATGAACTGAAATTATTTCAGATATCAATAACTACGGTGTCTGCAAAACCTTAACAAAAAGCTTCCACAATAAAACAACAATTCAAGCTAATAAATCCTGACCAAATCCCCCTCTCAAACACAGATTACCATTAGGAAGAATTAAATCAGAAGCCTTATGAAATCTATATCAGCATTTACAAGCAAGAACACTGGATAGAGTACATACAGATGCATACAGCTTATGTACTGAGAGAGGCTCTAGCAATTTGCCCTGGAAGCTGACGCCATACAATACTGCCACAGGCAGCCAAGCTGGCTAAAAGCACCTGCAGACTAGCACGCAACCCAACCCAAGCCTAGATACCCGTGTCATCACGTGCAGCGAGGCCGATGCATCTGGAGAAACTGCAAGATGTATAGGGGCAATGAGCACGCCTGCGCTGTTACTAATTCGCAAAGGATTTCCTAGCAAAAGTCCCATTTGCCAGCCCTTCTGCAGCACCCCAGGTGTTACAATAGCTGTTTTCAAAACAGCAGTAACAGAAAGCAGTAACTTGAACCCTCATACTTTGGCTTGTTTGAAAAATGAAGCAAGCAGCTAATACTATTGATCTTTTTAATCTGTTTGACAGCTTAGAACTTCAAGAACAGTAAACGCATGTCAAAGGTCTGTGATTTGCAACTGCACTTCACTCCAGCACAGAGCTGCCAGGCTAGACACACACGCACAACTTCTCTATTAACTTGCATTTACTTAATAAAGATATTGATAGTTCAAGGTCTGTTCACGCTACATGATTCACTGACATCTACTCCTATTATGTATTTCCTCACTTTGCTGTACTGCTTTAGATGCCACAAAAAGCTGTTTCACTTGTGTCTTCTAAAAATTCAGACCCACAAGTTCTGTTTATAATACCTGGGAGCTGCTAAGTCCAAGCAGATGGTAAAAACAGTCATTGAGAAGACAAAAAAGTTATGATTATTTGTTACCACAGCACGAAATAGGCTTCTTAAAGTGTATCCACATTCATTAAAACTACTGGAAGAAACAGACAGTTGCTGCTGCAGATGCAGAAGCAAAGAAGAAACAAAGCAGCCCAATAAAAGTCAATAAATACTTGCAGTATGACCTTAAGGGACAGGCAGCTGTCCCCAGCACCGGCTGGAAGATCTGCAGAAGGAGGAGGAAAACCACCTTCATATGAGGCACAGCTGCATCTTGTAACTGCTGTGGCAAGCCAGCGTTAGAGAAACACCTATGCAGAAATGAGTTGCCTCCTAATGAAGATAAGTTCAGACACACTGGTAACTGGGATATCTAGCTGCGGTTGATTAAAGCTGCAAATTTTGCATCTTGTGACAGCGCAATACTAATACCATAAACCAAATATTAATTGGAACTGGCTATAGGCAAGTATTACAGACAGGCTGACCTGAAATCTAAGCACAGAAACTGTCAGGGAGAGCAAGGGATGCTCTTTCAAGGCTGGGAATTTGAGAAAAACAAACAAAAAATTTTTAAGAGGTACTTAAATCAAATACTAATTCAATAAATAAAACCGTGTGTGGAATGTAATGGTCTGTGCAAAAGAACAGTAAGCACAGAAGATCTGATTGCTCTCTTGTGCCGTGTTAGGTATGAAGAAAGCTTTTAGAAAACTTCTGGGCTTGCTGGGGTTTTTAGCCCCTTCCTGTGGACTAGGAGACATCTATGAACTCTTTAAATTTGGGGGGTTTACAAACTTGTAGCAGTATGGGTCAGAAGGGACATGTCTAAACCAACATCCACCACAGCCAATACCAAACTAGGCCATTGGTAGCTTTTTTCCTAGAGAGGTCTTGAAAACCACCAAGGACAGAGATGCCATAACCCTCTGAGCAATGTGTTCCAGTGCTGCCCCCCCCCCCCCGAATGAAATCTTCTCTCCTAGTGTTCCCTCTGAACCTCTCAAATTGTAATCTGTGGCCACTGCCTCTTTTTCTCTTGTCTGACAACCAAAACCTATTTGCTTCCATCATCTAACTACCATCAAAACACCTCAACAATTAATCCCTTCCAGCTTGATGCCCCAGCCAACTTTCAACTCTTCTAATTTTTTCATTTCATTTTTAAAGTAACTTTCAACTCTTCTACATTTTTAAATTTCATTTTTAAAGTAACCTATGACACCCACTTGATACTTTGCTATTCATATATGAACAGAGAAAGGAAATACCTTGGTGCTTGTGGTTGATTTCAAGGTCTGCAGTTAAATTCCGTTTCAGACTTCTGCTGGGAAATCTCTCTCTCTGCCTCTTTCCCAGTTCCTCACTGCATAAATGACACATCCCTTTCCCTCGCCTCTGTCAAAACGAGTCAGTTTGGGACTGGGAGAATCTCTTGGTTTGTGTCTCTTGGCACAGAGATACAGAGCAAAGCATCAAACACAAATTTGATTTTCTTACCTTAGTGTATGAAAGCTTTGAAGAAATTGCAACTGCCACATCTCCAAGCTGATAAAAGTGCCTGCTCCTAAAAATATCCTTTGCATCTCATATTTAAGACTTGTCTTGGTGGTAAACGCTTTAGTAATGGCCTTGTGATTCTGTTTCAGATGTTTTTGAGTAAAACAAAAGAGATGTTCATGTGCTTTCAGTATTTATAAGGTGCTAGATTACTTTCTCTTAAATAAAAACAACTGATGACCATGTATAATAAATTTACTGAAGCTGTGCATTTCAATTTGTCATAGGTCAAAATACCTATGCTTACACAGGAAAATTCCTGATAAATTTTTTAGATGTACATACAGGAACTTAAGTGAGGTGTTATTAGGGCTGATCCCTCAATTAAAAAAAAAAAAAAAAAAAAAAAAAAAAAAACCAAACCAAAACAAAACCCACCAAAGCAAAACAGTATTTTTTCCAGAGTTGTAGAGCTCTCACCAGTTCCATACATGGAAAGCAACAGAATAGTACAGGCTGCCAGATCAAAAAAAAGCATCATCTCTAATGGCCCTTCCTACAAGAAACTGTAGTCATCAAAGAGCAGTTAGATAACATGTACTTTATATCACCCTGAAAAGGCTTAAAAGATTTCTCTCCTTAACAAGTGGTAGTCAATGGCTTATTAAAGAAACAGATCCATCTAGTGGTAACACCAGTTTCATGCTAATGCCTGTGTCAAGCACAAGCAAGGAGGACCAGGGGCTAAACCAAGAGGCTACATTACACCACCTGAAAGAGCACTGGTAATCAAAGTTTCTCTTTAAGTCAAGTAGTGACTTTTCCCCTAGTGAAGGTGCTGAACAAGCCCTTTCAAATAATTTGGTTTACAAAATATTAGCACTTATAATCTTTAGAAAAGACAGAGCCTCACTACCCAAACTTGTAGTCAGCATCAATGTCAGAATGTTGCAGAAAAAAACTCGAATACACGGGGCAAGGGGACCACTGGAATACCCTTCAGAAACTAATTCGAGTTCAAAATACCCTAAACCACTTCCAAAAGAATTTTTTGTATTGCAATGACTTTGAGTTCATCTGTGCCTAAACAACCTTCAGTTTTGCTTTGTTCATTCGGTCTAGTGATGTTGCACATGACAATTCTGAGCAGGAATGGTCCCAGGGGATGAGAGAAAAAACCGTCATGTGCCAAAGCCTGAAAGCCATGCAATTTTAGGCCTGTCAGAGCACTCCTGGTAAAAAGGGCTGGAAAAGCTAATAAGGGCTCATCTAATAATGAATTGAAAATGACAGTAAAATTAGCATCACTGGTCACGATTTCATGGTAAATAGATCGTGTCAAAATAAATCATTATGCAGTTTTTCAGTGGAATCTCAAACTTGGTTACTTGGCACCTCAGGCCATCTTGATTAGAAAACAAAAGCACTGCAAGGACATAATAAATGGAATAAAAACTGCGATGGGCCTCAACAGGCAGCTGTAAAGGAGGACAAAGACGAGCTCATTGTTCCAGGGAACCAGTTTCCCACCTTGCCCTAGCTCCTCCTCTGCCCCCAACTCTGCCAAGGTAGGGGAAGAAAACCACAGAATTATCAGCGATGACATTTATAGATAAAACACAAAAGAAGTATAGAAAACCACCAGGCAGCACAGTGAACGGTTTGGCTTACAACTACTGCTGGGCTCAGGTGAGCGTGGTATATTTTGCTGCACAATGAGCTGAGCAGAGATCTACCCTGATTCTTAGGTGACAAAAAAAAAAAAAAAAAAAAAAAAAAAAAAAAGTAATACAAAGGATAATTCAAAAGGAAAGGAGGGCCCTGGCCCTGCCTGGAGTGGCAGCCAGTTCCCAAACTTAACCCTGAAACCCCTACAGACCCAGGAACCAGACAGCAAAAAAGAATTGGGAAGAAACGGGGTGGAAGGGTGCAAATGGGGCAAGCAAAGAGAGCAGCCAGCAGTGGCTTCAATACAGGGGAATAGCTAGAGGTTTGCAGGTTTAGATTGGATTGAGGGAGAGAAAAAGAAAAGGAGAGGGAAGCAGCAGCAAATCCGTGTCCCCACACATAACCCTTTCTCCCCCAGATCTCCATCACGCTTCACAGGTCCACTCCACCCAGGCAACACAGAACTGAGGTTTTCTGCCTTGCAAAGAAAACAAGTATTTGTGGGTCATCTCTCAGACAGCAAAATCCTCCAAGGGCGACTGCAGAGAAATCCCAACAGTATGGTAGAAAAGGACTTCTCCACATCTATGAACTCTGAACCATAGTTTTCCCCCCTCATCCTCAGAATCTGTCCCCCTCAGGCCTGTGCAGTCTTGCAGTGCAAAAGAAAAAAATCCCTTCGCCACCCTAAGGTCTGTTTAAGAAGTTCATTCTTCACTCAAAATGCCCCTCCTCTTCTATCATGTATTCTGAAAATTGTTAATGAGCACTTTGCTGCTACTAACCGATCCGACAGTATTTGGCGACGTCACAGTCCCAGAAAATGGCCAAAACCCTTACCTGGTGACGTCAAGGGCCTCAGCAGCAGAAGCTGCGTTCCAGATGAACAGCGTTCACGCTCCTGTCTGATGCAAGCTTTAGCTCCTTGAACTTGAGCCCAGACAATACCTCACACAGCCCACGACACTGCGTGGTTGGTTCTATTACCTGACAGAGCAGAAAACCTTTTGAAGTTGGGGCTGCACAGTAACTAAGTTGTTAGGGACTAAATATAGACGCACTTATTTAAATGCAGCAAGCACACAGATGTCCGCGTTGGTCGCAGCAACAGCTTTCAGCTCTCCCCTCTCCAATTCTCCCAGCAAGAGAGGCAGAATTTTGTCTTTGCTCTAAGGTACCACTTACTGTTCATGCGTTCGGTAGATTCTTTTGATTCGGTGTGATGAATATGCCCAATAAACGTGAGATCTATAAACTCAAGTCACAATAACAAATTGGAACCCAGTTCAAGGGCTCAATATTCTGTATCTTTTTGGATGCTGTGAAGTTACAAATTTAATTACTGGAGGAACGGGGAGGGAACCAGACCCTCGCTCAACTGGGAGCTTTCTTTAAAAGATTAGGCTTCTCCTAGAGAGCTTCTCCCCAGGCTAAGGCAGCAGTAAGGAAGTCAGCCTCAACCCCAGCGTACTCTCTTGGTCCCTGGGACTTTCTAAAAAGAATACAAAAAGCCTACAGGGAAGTCATTTGGGAGTAATAAGAGAAAGGCTCCCATCAAAAGCTATCTGACAAATAATTTGTCTGCTATAAAAATATTCCAGTGGAGTCCTGGAAATAAATTAAGTACTCAAACGATGCCCAAAGGAAAATAAAAATGAAATTGAGCAATTGAAGGTACAGCAAGGATTGCAATCACACTTTTTAGCAAAGACTAATACGCTTCGCTTTCACTGGTGAAACCTATTGCCAGAATTACTACTTCTATTCTTTTCTTTCTCTCAATTAAACTGGTGCAAGGCACCAACATTGGGGTTAACAGAGCAGTGTTATTTATTCATACACAGCTAATGCTCACTATGCAAAACAAGAACCAGAATCCCAATGCCACATCAATTATTTAAATAACTCATTTGAGACTGAACTTGCAAAACTTATACAACAGCACCTGTGTTGTCAAACCTGGATTTGATGATTTCATTTTCATTGTTACTTCCACTTCCATTTTTAAGCATCCTTTACACCACCACCCATCGATAAGTGACCGGTACTGGTATATTTACATGCCGCCTCTTCTGTGCTAAGGTATGCCACAACTACGGAGAGGTGGCTTGGATCGTTACACAGACAACTAAGTGTTCAGTAATCAAGTTACAAACTGTCAAGGACGGAACTTAAATCAGTTTGAATTATAAGATGGCTACTAACATTTCCGTGAAGAGACAACTTTTTTGTACAGACCTTTAATATCTCAGAGAAAAAGCGCGTTTCTTTCTTTCCCGTATTTCACATGGCGCAATCCCTGACAGAACCAGCTGGAGGCTGTACCAGGAAAAAAACTGAGAAAAAGAAATGAAGTGGGATAACAGAAGTGACTTTCATACATAATGATAACACAAACTTTATCATACCTACAATTATGCATGATAGAGTTAAATGATAAAATGGATTTAAGATGCCTGTACATGACGCTCCATGGGGACTCTTGCCTAGTTTTGGAAGTAAGCTGATGGATCTGATTAAATAAAATCAAAAGCTGAAGAAGGAAGAAGGAAAAAACCAGCCTTATAATTCAGCACGAGAACAACAGAGCTGCAGAAGGAAACTGTTGAGCTGCAAATTGATTGACACAAGCTGGTGAAAACCACTTCTGGGTCACTCACCTCCTGCTTCAGGAGCGTTAAAGCACGCTCACCGTCCGACTGTAACTATGCACATCCATAGCACCTAAGTGGCTCTGATGCTAATTATGCAATGTGGACTTAATTGCCTAGATGCATAGGTTTTGAAAATTCCATGCAGGAAAGCAGCAAAAGCATGACAAAGGCCACTTTTGGCATAGCTGTTATTAACACAAAAAAAAAATCAGAAGAACAGGAACAAACTGTTGCAGGCACAAATTCACCCAGCACTTCAACCCTGGGACGAGGTTTTCAGGCACCATCTGGCCTTCGTGCCAGCCAGAGCTCAAGCACAGCACAACACGTAACACAACACGTTAGCAGCGGCGCTGCCCAACTACGCTACTCCTCACAGGTGAGAAAACAGGAAGGCTTTTGAGCTGGGAAGCTAAGTCTCTACTGTATAAATTTTATAGATGTACACATATATGTATAGATACGCACGCAGTTCTTTATTTCAACATACTCAGTAAGTCAAGTGCACTGTGGGCACTGCAAAGAGCTGCTTTTGGTTGTTTCTTCTATTTTCCTTTTGCCTATACAGCAACTGCTGCTGTGCTTACACATTCAATAATCATACTTTGATTCACTTTGATGTGCATGGAATGCTGCTTCATAAAATTTGAGAACTCTCGTCACAGAAGTGACAGCACAGCAGATGGAAAGTTTTGGGGGTTTGGGGTTTTTTTGGGGCGTGATTTTCTTTTTAAACATACCAATCAATTGTTATAAAGCAGTATCTGATTTATAGTAACTTAAAAAAACCTGTATTTGATATTTTGATAAGCTCTGCAAGCAGACTCAAGCGGATATCAGGCAACGTGGTTTTTCTTCAGGTAAGCCAAGAGATAACTTGTATTATCCTTTGTGTTTAGGTACAGCAAGATGATGAAGAGATGGGACTGATGTGCAGAGAACTGTTTCTTTCCTTTGGTGTTGAGCTGACATCCATGTTTAATATGAAATCAGGAGACCCAAACCAGGGTGCAGTAAGGTGTAGATGCACCTGTAAGGAATTTTGCTGTGAAAGCAAATGGTGTCCTTTTAAAAGCAGACCAAAAGTGCAGCATCTTCCTTGATTTTGCCCTTGAGCCTGTTGCCAGCTCCAGCACCTGCCCCTCTGTGGGCCACCCCTATAAACCCAGCCATTTGGAAGCACTTGCTGCAGCAAGCACAGGACCAAGAACCCTTTATTAAAGCACACATGCCATCACCTACACTGGTGAAGCTCCAGCTCTGCCAGGTTCATTATATTAGTACTTATTTATTGCCATTTGATCTCTGAAAGGAGGATTAGATGGGGTGGTATTGAATCACCATCCTAAGGATTTAATGATGCTCGGCAGAAGAGCTAAACTGAAAAGGTGCTGGGGAGCACTGAGGAAAAATGTTGTATGTAACTCTGATCATTCTTTTAGTCTTCCTTAACTTTGCCAAGCACCACTTTGAAAGTCAGAGGCACGCAGAGCCTCAAAACACATTACTTCAGGATTCTTAATTTTTAAGATATTTCAGAGAGCACATACTTGTGTACCCGGAGAGCAGTTTCAGTAATACACAATACAGTAAGTGGAGTCTGTAAGACCAGGGGTGACTTGTAAGCAGAAATTCTGTTTATTCCTCCCAGAGAAAGACTGCTGCTTTGCCCCCTCCCACCCTTTTCCCTTCTGCTCTTGCTAGCCAGTAGGTGAAAAAAATACTGCATGAGCTCACCTTTGTTTTTACTTCTGGTCTCTTTGTGATAGGCACAAGCACAGTTAAGAGCAGTTCCGTTAACTCCCAAGGTTGGGTAGCCTCTTCAGGTGAGAATTACTTCCCTTCCAGTTCTCCTCCAGGCTTAGACATTTGCATTGCAATGGGATCAAGCTGTACCCTAATAAAAGGGAGATGCCATTCTAAGTAAAGCTGGAACAGTAATCCCCTGCATCAAGAAAGATGCGACTGGCACACTGTCATCTTCCATCGATAAGCCGGTGCACCCACAAAGCTGCTTTCACTCTCACCCTTACGCTCCTCCGGACGCACCGCACTGCTCTGCCCAGCTACTTGAGGTAAGGCAGCTGCAAGAAAAAGGCAACACCCAGAGCAGACAGGGCTCTGCCGATGGGGGGATCTCAAACCCAGTAATTCTACATCTCCCATTAGGATGACATCCTGGTTTTAGAAGCTTCTATGGCCCTTCTTGTTGAGCTGACTTGCTCGGCTCTATGCACATACAGCTACAGTGTGCCAAGCTCCCAGAGCTCCCTTCCCTTCTTTTTTTGGCCAAAGGATAATGCTGCAATATAAAAATCAGGTTACAAGGACAATAGGGAAGAACAACAACAAATACCATAGCACCATTTTTTTTTTTTTTTTTTTTTTTTTTTTTTAAGAAAAAAGTAAGACACAAAACTTTAAAACCCTTCTGGGACCAGAAAAAAAAAAAATTAAAAATACTGCCCACTCAGTAGGAAAAAACATGTTTCATCACTTCATCTGCAAGCTAAACGACTGAAGTCGTCCTCCTTCATAACAATTCACAGACAACAAACTTGATCTCTCCACCACATAGTGCTGACAACCTCAGTAAAATCCAAATTCTTCAGCAATTTAGTAGTAAAATAATTAATTACACTAGAAATTAGAATTCATCTATCTAGAGTATCATCCATTTTATGTTTACCAGTACATGTCATTTACTCTGCTTTGCAACTTGGGGAGTTAGATTTCATATTGATAGCACATTCAATACTGTTTTCATACCTCTTATTTCCTGACTTATTGCCATCTACATTATTAAGACTGTCATAGGAATGCTTTTTGTTA